>CM056602.1:7657267-7820037 GCA_029721355.1 Tegillarca granosa | reverse complement strand
AACGAAACAAAAAAACTAAATATATATATAAAACTTTTTTCTTACCCGGAACCATTACCACATCCCCTTTGACGTCATTGTACTTCTTGTTGATTTCTATTACTTGGGGTAGATCAAACAAAATTATGTTCATAGTTGGATACTTTTGACGCAAATCCAAACAAAAGTCCACTACTACCTATTGGTTGGATTTTAAAAAATCGTAATAAATACATAATAAAATCCGCAAGTCTGTGAAACAAAATTAATTATAAATACGTTTTGTTTTAATGATCAACATCAAAATTGTTATTTTTTAAGTGTAAACCTATATCAACAATCGTTTTCTTTATATAGGCAATCATTAATACAAAAAAAACCGCGAGTTAAATAATCTTTTAAATTTTCAGGAATTCGTAAAGTCCATTTTGTCATTAAATACAGTGTACAAACAATGTTGTCTTTTTTACTTCAAAAATACAAGTTATAAATTAATTCAAATTTATTCAAGACATTATCAACGACGACATTCAAACACAAGACTCTATGATTAAAGAACGATAACAATTATCTAGGTAAACTCTACATAAAACACAACTGAAATTCTGAAGATACTGAAACAGAAAACTACCTCCAAGATCACAGACTGTTTTGTATTTACTCAGATCAAACAAGTCCAATGCTCCTTCGGCTAATCCAAATGAACAGCTTGTCATAGCTTGAACAAAATTCTTTGTGCTTCTGAAGGCAGAAATATGCCGATATTATTTAGTCGAAACAAAGAATAACTACTGTTTGCTTTACTTTTACTTTCTATATACTGCATAAAAGAATTAAAATAAAAGAGAGAGATAAACATACTTTTGAAAAAGCCTAAGTTACAAAGAACAAGAAACAACAAGTAACTAAGAATAAAATAAAAACACATGTTACATGAATCTATACGAACACAGAACAAAATAAAACTGTTATATGGTGTATGAAGTATTCAGAAAAGCCTCAGGCTTAAAGCTGCTACCTTCTCTCTTTAAACGCTTTTTAGATTTTTAGCGAACACTTCAAAATTGGACAGACTTTGCAGCATGAAAATCCTTACCTTTCATCTTATAATAACCTCCACCAAAGGTGTATAATTGTCCCCAGCAACACCAAAGACGTCAAAAGCACAATTCTTGCCTGCAAATTCACAAGAATAGTTAAATTAATTTCCGAAATGTGCACATCTGGCACTTCAAAATTTAACTACTGGTATTTGTTTTATATTAATTGAACTAGTTAAAATAATATTCGTTGAATTTATATCATTTGTGTTAATTTTAATCACACACACACACACACACACACACACACACACCAGAATCTGCAACAATCCTTTGAAAATGAAGTTTTGAATGTAATATGATAGGACTCAAAGAATTTTCAGTATAGGGACGTTAGTGTAATTTACAAACCTGTTTTAACAGCTTTCGATAGGCATCCATAGAATAACACGAATGTTTATTGACTATTATGTCACCGTAAAGAGCCTTTTGTAGATTTAAGACACCATATTGCTTTCTCCGTATTAGAATAAAGGCCTTAAAAGAAAAAAAAAACAACTATTACGTCAATAACTTGTACCGAAAGCCAAAGAAGGTGAAAACAAAATATTTAAAGTAGAAGTAACATGTAATTGAATTGAGGAAATGATGTTTGTTTTAAAGTATTTCTTGATTACTTTTAAAACTGCAAATATCATTAATTTTCATCCCTTTTAGCAAAATTCTCATCAACAATACTTATTTAATTAATTTTTCCTACCTTTTCATTCTTTGATAGAAATCCAATAGATGCACAAGCATTCAATAATCTCTCTGTTGCATTAATATCCGCTTCAATCTGTTTTGCAATCAGCAGCACACAAATTATCCGTTGTTCCAATTCCTCAAATACTCCGAGTTCAACAGCTGTAAATAACATCTGAAACCGAAATCAAAGATATAGTCTGAAAAAATCAAAACCTGTATCAAACAGTGACAACTTAAATATAGATTTGTTATCAGTAATAACGAAGATAATTAGGTTTTTTCAAAACAAAAAACTTACTAGAATCTTTCCGTAGGAAATATGCCGGTAACGACCTGTATTTTATTTTATCTATCAACCTTATGTTACGTCAAATTTAAACACGTATTTTTTGTTAAATATGTTTCAATTTGATTTACAAGAAATTCAAACACAAACATACCAGTCAATGTTTAAATTACAATCACGAAAGCATAAAAAAACTTTGAATACTGGCTATTCCAGTTATGTACATGCACCCCACCAGGGAAGAAATACTGGGTTCTGTGTTATGGTAAGACACTACTGTCAAGCTAGATTCATCTGCTTTATGCGAAACCAAACTTGATAACGACAGGGACATGGGGCAATGGGACATGAAATATACCAATACCGTAACCGTCTAACAACTCATGTCATTTAAAGGGTACCTGTAAACAAATTTTGTTTTATCACAATTGTTTTATATATTATTGAAATATCACAATATTGAAAACCGAATCAAAATTGGTGACAAAATAAAAAAGTTATAGCGGTTTGAAATCCTCATTTTTTAACTTTCATTTGATTGCAAAGTGAAACACCTTGTTTTAAGTTATAAATGTGTGACGTCATTGCAGTATTAGAAATAGTATCACTTACATAATAAACTGAACTAACTATTACGATAAATCGACGTATGCAGAAGAAAGTAACGACTCTGAATTGTACCTAATCATGTCAAATAGTTCGTTATTATTTAGGGAAGTAGTGGACAATCTTGTAAGTGATGAATATGGGGTAGAGCTGTATTTATTCGAACCAGAAACGGACGAAAATATTTGAGTCGAGTCCCGACCTACTCGAGAATTGTGATTGGAGTTGGTTGCATAGCTGTTGAAAAATACGTGATGAGACTTTTTAAAATTAATTATTTTATTAAGTCGGACTGGACAGACTCAAGAATTGCTATTGGCTGCATAGCAATAACAAAAATTACGCGATAAGTTTTAACTTGTCAAATACACAAAAGTTTATTTTATTATCGATAGCAAAACATAAACTAAAAGAGTCTAAGAAATTACTTGTAAAACTGTAATTTTCTTGGAAAAGAAATTCTCAATTAAAGTTTTACAATGCTTATAATATAAATAACTCTCTTTTTGTCGTTTATACTACATCTTGTCTTAATTAAGTCATGCAAATTCATCTCAGTTTCATATTGCACAAACACTGAAGAAGTAATTTCAAAATTGCCTTTTTATTTAAAAATATTCGTTCTACCCACCCTACCTTCAAAGATTAAACAGGATATATAATATCTGGTGCCTTTTGATCTCCCGTATCTACCTTTTAAATAAAATAATCTGCTTTACTTTAGCAATGCCATGCATTGCAGAACAAGGCTTTACCCTTTTAAAGAGATGAATAAGTTGAAAGCAGGAGAAAACATATCATGTCATCTGCCAACTGGCATAGCTTTAACTCAAAGTACTCTATTCTAATTTCTTAGATTTTTTGTTTTTGTCTTATAGCATTTGCTAAAAATTGGATGGCATTGATGAATAAGTATCTCTGACACCTCTTGAGAGATTAAATGTTTCAGAGGTAAAACCATTGTTTATAACATTACTGGATATATCCTTATAAAGTGTATTACAATGAATGAAATTCTTTCCCGAACCAATGCTTTTACAGCTCCATCTAGACAGTTTCTTTTGATTGTATAAAAACCTTTTTTTCGAAATCTATTATTAAAATTAAACCTGTTGTTTTTTTTACAATTGTTAAATAGAACAAGTCTTGAATGTTTCGAATGTTTTCATCAATGTATCTATCATGAATATTACCAGTTTGATCAGTACTGATTTATTTTGGAAGAATCTTTTTCAGCCTTTTTGCAAATTTTGCTAAAATTTAAAGTGAAAATGAAGAAAAAAAATGGTCTCCAGTTTTTTTTTATGAATTTTGTATTTTGTTGAAGAAATAATTTGATTATACCCTTTTTGTTCAGAGGATCAATGCCCCTTTTCATATCTGTAATTTAAATTCTATCAGAAATCAGATATTTTATTCAAAAATGAATACAAAACTAACTGCTTTGCAAAACCATCTGTTTCAGGAGTTTTTCCATTAGCAAAGGTGTTTAGGATGTCAGGCATTTCTTGAGATGTGATTAAACCTCCTGAAGGTAACATGTTTGATTTATTCAATTTGATTATACCTTCCTTTTCTACAAATTAATGTGTTAAGTTTTCTCAAAAACTTCATATGGGTCTATCTTTCAACTGAGTTTTATATAAAGTTTTGTAAAAGGTTTTATCACAAAGAATCTTGATTAGTAATATTTAGTTATTGTGTGTTCCATTTATAATAAGTTCATTTATACATTTGTTTCTATGATTTCTGTTTTCTAATGACAAAAAGAATTATTTGTATTATCTGAATATTACCCCACTCCGTGTATGGTTTCCCTTTATTTTATCCAGTTTATGTTAAGTATCATACAATTATCGTTTTTATTACAGATGAAGGGTTAAATGCAGTCTCATTAAAGAGTTTGTAAAGTCTTGTTTTAAGCTCTTTCTTCTCTTTTTCAGATGCCTCATATCTTCAATAATTGATTATCACCCCTAGTTCACTTTTTATTGTGTCCCTTTTTAGACATTGATATTTACATCTGAATACTTTTCACGTAAACTTTTGACCTTTTTTTAACTAGTTGACTGAAAGAGGTATCTTCTAAAAGGGATTCATTAAATTTCTGAAATCTACTATAACTCTTATTTAAAGTTCTTCTCTTAATTATTAATATTATGCTTTGGTCTGACGTGATTAATGGCTTTTTACTTGTTAAAAATACAGAAAAGGTATTAGCCAAAACTCTTATCTTGATTGAGCAAAAGTGTTTCTTCTGTGAAATGTATATATATTATAATCGGGATTATGTGTGGCCAGAAATCAATCATATCAAAATTTTCTATAAATGTTTTTAGGTTCGACCGATACCGAAGGAGATGTGTTATCTTTTCCATTTTATCTAATTTCGGATCTAAAGTAATATGAAAATCTCCCCCAAAAAAAATTTTTTAGAAGTACATAAGTTTGTAATATACTGTCTCTAAATTTTCACTGTTCAAACATGACTTGTGTGGTCTTATGTGGTTTCATATAGATTTGTGAGTAGAATTAAGACCAATCAACCCCCACCTTTACCTGAAGAAATATACCATCATTATTAACGAACTTTGCTGTATTTATTTTAAAAAAATCTGAAAAGTATTCGCATCAGTATGTAAGTGTCCGGTGTTTACGTTTTCTACTTTTCTTTTTACTTCCAGTGATTCAATTTTTACCACACAAAGCCATTTTAACAATATTTTAAGTAATGCAATCTCTTGCACTTACCAGAGATCTCTAGTTCACTATCAATATATTACTAATTTTCTCTTGTTGACACAAATTAAAAATCTTATTTTTTTAATTAGAAAAAAGAAGAGCACTTGATTTACACATCTTTTCAGTGATTAATACTAACCTGACCCGCACAATAACCAAATTATTAAACAATTCTGGCTGCAGTTTTTTTTATTGACATTGCCCTAATTGTTAATATCAAATCGTGTAATTATTAGGCAAATGAAAATACTTATCTTAAAATAATGCAATGTAATTTAAATTTTTATCTATATGTTAGCTTACCTGCGACTTTGCAAATCCATGAATAAAATCAAGGCATTCAGCTCGAGTCCTCAAATCCATTTTCGAAACACGCCTTTAGGCGATTTATGTATACACTTTATAGACAAGCCCGGATTCTCAAAAAAAGGGTGGAGCAATATTCATATGCTACATTAAACTTTAGGTATGAAGACTATAAAACATCCATGTGTTGTAAGCGGCCTTGTGTCTACCCTGCTCAGTAATAAGGTAAACTGACTTTGACAGGCTGTGATTGGTTAATATATGTCATCTCCCATGTGATTGAAATTCTTTAACCAAAAATAAGAATATTTTGGTAAATAAAAATGATAAAATTACTTGGCAAAAATTATTTTAAAATTTTTATTGGATTTTATTAGATCATAACTGTTTATAATGAAATTGCCATAATAGTCAGTGCAGAACTGACCCCATATGTTTACATCCTGTGATAGCTCAAAAATTCCATGGTCATGCTGGGGTGTACCGGTATGGATTTTACTTCTATAAGGTTGTAGTTTATCATACTAAATGCACGGTGCTCAACGAATATTATGAAGTTAAAAAAATAGCACCCAAAGTTGTACTATTTAACATTGCGGCCTATGGGATTTTTTTTATAGACTTCGTACCTATAGTAAAATTGAAAATTTTAAGATGCTAAGGTGGCACATGGTCCAGGTTTGAAATGTTTACATTTTTAAAATAATGGAGGCATTTGTAACTAAATATCAAGCTAAATTAGAGTCAAATTCTTTTATTTTGCCAAATTACATGGATTTTAGGATATTTGGGGTGCTCGGTATGCATCTGGCTATGGTCAGATAAGAGTTGTCTGGCCTGTAGGCAGTTTTATCACTAAGGAAGCATGAGAAAGTCGATAGGCTAAACTGGATGTGCCTTTATAATCATGTTGAACTCACCATGATGCATTTGACCAGGTGTTGGATATACCACACCAGTGTCATAACATACTTGGCACCCCCCCCCCCATCTTGTTTTGAAGACCAAACACATAAATGAAAGAAAGGAAGCATTTTAAACCTCAAAGACTATGTGTTTGCACTCATTTTTCATTATGTATATTTTAAAAAGTTTAAAAAAGATTAATTTATCAGTCTTTGATAAGAATGGTCACATTTGTTCTTGATTTTTGTCCACAGTGAGGTATAATTTGGTTTCGAGATCTCGAGTTGCGGCATGTCATTTTTCCTTATTTGTCACATCCACTACATGTTTTTCATACATTTCATAATTTTTTCATGCTATGCTTGTTGTGCCTGCTTAAAGTTATCAGTTTTTATAGACTTTTTTTTGATTTTGTCAATTTTTTGTTCCTTTGACAGGTTGACATGTACCTTACTGCCTTGTACAATTGGACATATAAAGTCTGACCAGGCCCAATATTGACACTGTACAACACTGTGACCTTGACCTGTGCATGTTTTTGAAATAGTTACATTTCTAGGTAAGCTTCTTCTCAGTTACCTATTATTAGCCTCAACTTTTTGAGTGTTTTTACCAAATTTGGTTGTTTCTAGGGCTTTCCGACAAGTCGAAACTCTATCCATTTTCTTAGCTTAGTTGCATTCTTTGGAGTCCTGTCTATTTTGAAATCAGAACTAAGATATGCACTTTTACTGCCAGTTGCAGACAACATTTCTGCAAACATAAGAATGAACTGAATACAGTCTGTAGTCACCTAAGTAACATAAATTTATTGCATTAACATTATTGTGACATTGTGTGGTAGAATATATGATAGCCTCCTTCTGTTAGATTTAACAAAGCTTCTATGAATGCTCACATTTCAATATTTTTGGTAAAATGTCTATGTTTTTTATTTTTTTGCTCAAAAATCATAAGTAGTGTGTTTCAGATATAATTTTGGGTAACATTTATTTGATAATTTTATATTAGTAAAATTGAAAATTTTAAGATGCTAAGGTGGCACATGGTCCAGGTTTGAAATGTTTACATTTTTAAAAATGGAGGCATTTGTAACTAAATATCAAGCTAATTAGAGTCAAATTCTTTTATTTTGCCAAATTACATGGATTTTAGGATATTTGGGGTGCTCGGTATGCATCTGGCTATGGTCAGATAAGAGTTGTCTGGCCTGTAGGCAGTTTTATCACTAAGGAAGCATGAGAAAGTCGATAGGCTAAACTGGATGTGCTTTATAATCATGTTGAACTCACCATGACATTTGACCAGGTGTTGTATACCACCCATGTCATAACATACTTGGCACCCCCCCCATCTTGTTTTGAGACCAAAACATAAATGAAAGAAAGGAAGCATTTTAAACCTCAAAGACTATGTGTTTGCACTCATTTTTCATTATGTATATTTTAAAAAGTTTAAAAAAGATTAATTTATCAGTCTTTGATAAGAATGGTCACATTTGTTCTTGATTTTTGTCCACAGTGAGGTATAATTTGGTTTCGAGATCTCGAGTTGCGGCATGTCATTTTTCCTTATTTGTCACATCCACTACATGTTTTTCATACATTTCATAATTTTTTCATGCTATGCTTGTTGTGCCTGCTTAAAGTTATCAGTTTTTATAGACTTTTTTTTGATTTTGTCAATTTTTTGTTCCTTTGACAGGTTGACATGTACCTTACTGCCTTGTACAATTGGACATATAAAGTCTGACCAGGCCCAATATTGACACTGTACAACACTGTGACCTTGACCTGTGCATGTTTTTGAAATAGTTACATTTCTAGGTAAGCTTCTTCTCAGTTACCTATTATTAGCCTCAACTTTTTGAGTGTTTTTACCAAATTTGGTTGTTTCTAGGGCTTTCCGACAAGTCGAAACTCTATCCATTTTCTTAGCTTAGTTGCATTCTTTGGAGTCCTGTCTATTTTGAAATCAGAACTAAGATATGCACTTTTACTGCCAGTTGCAGACAACATTTCTGCAAACATAAGAATGAACTGAATACAGTCTGTAGTCACCTAAGTAACATAAATTTATTGCATTAACATTATTGTGACATTGTGTGGTAGAATATATGATAGCCTCCTTCTGTTAGATTTAACAAAGCTTCTATGAATGCTCACATTTCAATATGTTTTGGTAAAATGTCTATGTTTTTATTATTTTTTTGCTCAAAAATCATAAGTAGTGTGTTTCAGATATAATTTTGGGTAACATTTATTTGATAATTTTATATATAGGTATGAAGACTATAAAACATCCATGTGTTGTAAGCGGCCTTGTGTCTACCCTGCTCAGTAATAAGGTAAACTGACTTTGACAGGCTGTGATTGGTTAATATATGTCATCTCCCATGTGATTGAAATTCTTTAACCAAAAATAAGAATATTTTGGTAAATAAAAATGATAAAATTACTTGGCAAAAATTATTTTAAAATTTTTATTGGATTTTATTAGATCATAACTGTTTATAATGAAATTGCCATAATAGTCAGTGCAGAACTGACCCCATATGTTTACATCCTGTGATAGCTCAAAAATTCCATGGTCATGCTGGGGTGTACCGGTATGGATTTTACTTCTATAAGGTTGTAGTTTATCATACTAAATGCACGGTGCTCAACGAATATTATGAAGTTAAAAAAATAGCACCCAAAGTTGTACTATTTAACATTGCGGCCTATGGGATTTTTTTTATAGACTTCGTACCTATAGTAAAATTGAAAATTTTAAGATGCTAAGGTGGCACATGGTCCAGGTTTGAAATGTTTACATTTTTAAAATAATGGAGGCATTTGTAACTAAATATCAAGCTAAATTAGAGTCAAATTCTTTTATTTTGCCAAATTACATGGATTTTAGGATATTTGGGGTGCTCGGTATGCATCTGGCTATGGTCAGATAAGAGTTGTCTGGCCTGTAGGCAGTTTTATCACTAAGGAAGCATGAGAAAGTCGATAGGCTAAACTGGATGTGCCTTTATAATCATGTTGAACTCACCATGATGCATTTGACCAGGTGTTGGATATACCACACCAGTGTCATAACATACTTGGCACCCCCCCCCCATCTTGTTTTGAAGACCAAACACATAAATGAAAGAAAGGAAGCATTTTAAACCTCAAAGACTATGTGTTTGCACTCATTTTTCATTATGTATATTTTAAAAAGTTTAAAAAAGATTAATTTATCAGTCTTTGATAAGAATGGTCACATTTGTTCTTGATTTTTGTCCACAGTGAGGTATAATTTGGTTTCGAGATCTCGAGTTGCGGCATGTCATTTTTCCTTATTTGTCACATCCACTACATGTTTTTCATACATTTCATAATTTTTTCATGCTATGCTTGTTGTGCCTGCTTAAAGTTATCAGTTTTTATAGACTTTTTTTTGATTTTGTCAATTTTTTGTTCCTTTGACAGGTTGACATGTACCTTACTGCCTTGTACAATTGGACATATAAAGTCTGACCAGGCCCAATATTGACACTGTACAACACTGTGACCTTGACCTGTGCATGTTTTTGAAATAGTTACATTTCTAGGTAAGCTTCTTCTCAGTTACCTATTATTAGCCTCAACTTTTTGAGTGTTTTTACCAAATTTGGTTGTTTCTAGGGCTTTCCGACAAGTCGAAACTCTATCCATTTTCTTAGCTTAGTTGCATTCTTTGGAGTCCTGTCTATTTTGAAATCAGAACTAAGATATGCACTTTTACTGCCAGTTGCAGACAACATTTCTGCAAACATAAGAATGAACTGAATACAGTCTGTAGTCACCTAAGTAACATAAATTTATTGCATTAACATTATTGTGACATTGTGTGGTAGAATATATGATAGCCTCCTTCTGTTAGATTGCTCAAAAATCATAAGTAGTGTGTTTCAGATATAATTTTGGGTAACATTTATTTGATAATTTTATATATAGGTATGAAGACTATAAAACATCCATGTGTTGTAAGCGGCCTTGTGTCTACCCTGCTCAGTAATAAGGTAAACTGACTTTGACAGGCTGTGATTGGTTAATATATGTCATCTCCCATGTGATTGAAATTCTTTAACCAAAAATAAGAATATTTTGGTAAATAAAAATGATAAAATTACTTGGCAAAAATTATTTTAAAATTTTTATTGGATTTTATTAGATCATAACTGTTTATAATGAAATTGCCATAATAGTCAGTGCAGAACTGACCCCATATGTTTACATCCTGTGATAGCTCAAAAATTCCATGGTCATGCTGGGGTGTACCGGTATGGATTTTACTTCTATAAGGTTGTAGTTTATCATACTAAATGCACGGTGCTCAACGAATATTATGAAGTTAAAAAAATAGCACCCAAAGTTGTACTATTTAACATTGCGGCCTATGGGATTTTTTTTATAGACTTCGTACCTATAGTAAAATTGAAAATTTTAAGATGCTAAGGTGGCACATGGTCCAGGTTTGAAATGTTTACATTTTTAAAATAATGGAGGCATTTGTAACTAAATATCAAGCTAAATTAGAGTCAAATTCTTTTATTTTGCCAAATTACATGGATTTTAGGATATTTGGGGTGCTCGGTATGCATCTGGCTATGGTCAGATAAGAGTTGTCTGGCCTGTAGGCAGTTTTATCACTAAGGAAGCATGAGAAAGTCGATAGGCTAAACTGGATGTGCCTTTATAATCATGTTGAACTCACCATGATGCATTTGACCAGGTGTTGGATATACCACACCAGTGTCATAACATACTTGGCACCCCCCCCCCCCATCTTGTTTTGAAGACCAAACACATAAATGAAAGAAAGGAAGCATTTTAAACCTCAAAGACTATGTGTTTGCACTCATTTTTCATTATGTATATTTTAAAAAGTTTAAAAAAGATTAATTTATCAGTCTTTGATAAGAATGGTCACATTTGTTCTTGATTTTTGTCCACAGTGAGGTATAATTTGGTTTCGAGATCTCGAGTTGCGGCATGTCATTTTTCCTTATTTGTCACATCCACTACATGTTTTTCATACATTTCATAATTTTTTCATGCTATGCTTGTTGTGCCTGCTTAAAGTTATCAGTTTTTATAGACTTTTTTTTGATTTTGTCAATTTTTTGTTCCTTTGACAGGTTGACATGTACCTTACTGCCTTGTACAATTGGACATATAAAGTCTGACCAGGCCCAATATTGACACTGTACAACACTGTGACCTTGACCTGTGCATGTTTTTGAAATAGTTACATTTCTAGGTAAGCTTCTTCTCAGTTACCTATTATTAGCCTCAACTTTTTGAGTGTTTTTACCAAATTTGGTTGTTTCTAGGGCTTTCCGACAAGTCGAAACTCTATCCATTTTCTTAGCTTAGTTGCATTCTTTGGAGTCCTGTCTATTTTGAAATCAGAACTAAGATATGCACTTTTACTGCCAGTTGCAGACAACATTTCTGCAAACATAAGAATGAACTGAATACAGTCTGTAGTCACCTAAGTAACATAAATTTATTGCATTAACATTATTGTGACATTGTGTGGTAGAATATATGATAGCCTCCTTCTGTTAGATTTAACAAAGCTTCTATGAATGCTCACATTTCAATATGTTTTGGTAAAATGTCTATGTTTTTATTATTTTTTTGCTCAAAAATCATAAGTAGTGTGTTTCAGATATAATTTTGGGTAACATTTATTTGATAATTTTATATATAGGTATGAAGACTATAAAACATCCATGTGTTGTAAGCGGCCTTGTGTCTACCCTGCTCAGTAATAAGGTAAACTGACTTTGACAGGCTGTGATTGGTTAATATATGTCATCTCCCATGTGATTGAAATTCTTTAACCAAAAATAAGAATATTTTGGTAAATAAAAATGATAAAATTACTTGGCAAAAATTATTTTAAAATTTTTATTGGATTTTATTAGATCATAACTGTTTATAATGAAATTGCCATAATAGTCAGTGCAGAACTGACCCCATATGTTTACATCCTGTGATAGCTCAAAAATTCCATGGTCATGCTGGGGTGTACCGGTATGGATTTTACTTCTATAAGGTTGTAGTTTATCATACTAAATGCACGGTGCTCAACGAATATTATGAAGTTAAAAAAATAGCACCCAAAGTTGTACTATTTAACATTGCGGCCTATGGGATTTTTTTTATAGACTTCGTACCTATAGTAAAATTGAAAATTTTAAGATGCTAAGGTGGCACATGGTCCAGGTTTGAAATGTTTACATTTTTAAAATAATGGAGGCATTTGTAACTAAATATCAAGCTAAATTAGAGTCAAATTCTTTTATTTTGCCAAATTACATGGATTTTAGGATATTTGGGGTGCTCGGTATGCATCTGGCTATGGTCAGATAAGAGTTGTCTGGCCTGTAGGCAGTTTTATCACTAAGGAAGCATGAGAAAGTCGATAGGCTAAACTGGATGTGCCTTTATAATCATGTTGAACTCACCATGATGCATTTGACCAGGTGTTGGATATACCACACCAGTGTCATAACATACTTGGCACCCCCCCCCCCATCTTGTTTTGAAGACCAAACACATAAATGAAAGAAAGGAAGCATTTTAAACCTCAAAGACTATGTGTTTGCACTCATTTTTCATTATGTATATTTTAAAAAGTTTAAAAAAGATTAATTTATCAGTCTTTGATAAGAATGGTCACATTTGTTCTTGATTTTTGTCCACAGTGAGGTATAATTTGGTTTCGAGATCTCGAGTTGCGGCATGTCATTTTTCCTTATTTGTCACATCCACTACATGTTTTTCATACATTTCATAATTTTTTCATGCTATGCTTGTTGTGCCTGCTTAAAGTTATCAGTTTTTATAGACTTTTTTTGATTTTGTCAATTTTTTGTTCCTTTGACAGGTTGACATGTACCTTACTGCCTTGTACAATTGGACATATAAAGTCTGACCAGGCCCAATATTGACACTGTACAACACTGTGACCTTGACCTGTGCATGTTTTTGAAATAGTTACATTTCTAGGTAAGCTTCTTCTCAGTTACCTATTATTAGCCTCAACTTTTTGAGTGTTTTTACCAAATTTGGTTGTTTCTAGGGCTTTCCGACAAGTCGAAACTCTATCCATTTTCTTAGCTTAGTTGCATTCTTTGGAGTCCTGTCTATTTTGAAATCAGAACTAAGATATGCACTTTTACTGCCAGTTGCAGACAACATTTCTGCAAACATAAGAATGAACTGAATACAGTCTGTAGTCACCTAAGTAACATAAATTTATTGCATTAACATTATTGTGACATTGTGTGGTAGAATATATGATAGCCTCCTTCTGTTAGATTTAACAAAGCTTCTATGAATGCTCACATTTCAATATGTTTTGGTAAAATGTCTATGTTTTTATTATTTTTTTGCTCAAAAATCATAAGTAGTGTGTTTCAGATATAATTTTGGGTAACATTTATTTGATAATTTTATATATAGGTATGAAGACTATAAAACATCCATGTGTTGTAAGCGGCCTTGTGTCTACCCTGCTCAGTAATAAGGTAAACTGACTTTGACAGGCTGTGATTGGTTAATATATGTCATCTCCCATGTGATTGAAATTCTTTAACCAAAAATAAGAATATTTTGGTAAATAAAAATGATAAAATTACTTGGCAAAAATTATTTTAAAATTTTTATTGGATTTTATTAGATCATAACTGTTTATAATGAAATTGCCATAATAGTCAGTGCAGAACTGACCCCATATGTTTACATCCTGTGATAGCTCAAAAATTCCATGGTCATGCTGGGGTGTACCGGTATGGATTTTACTTCTATAAGGTTGTAGTTTATCATACTAAATGCACGGTGCTCAACGAATATTATGAAGTTAAAAAAATAGCACCCAAAGTTGTACTATTTAACATTGCGGCCTATGGGATTTTTTTTATAGACTTCGTACCTATATGTAGGTCATCATTATCGTACATGTCCAAATTGTGTATTGTAAGAATCTCTTGTTGTACTCTGGGTGGAATATGATCTTGTTGAGACATTAATGTAGGATATAATGCTTGATAAAATATTCCGAGAATTTTGATGGATTATTCAGGCTATTCCAGAGAATTATTGCGTTGCAGCAAAAGAGTAATTACAGAATGATTAATAGACTTGACAGCCTCGCTAACGATCGAGAACTCAAAACCAAATGCGATTTACCGCCAATTTCTGGCAACAAAACCCCATTGGGTGTCATAAAAGGGTTTTTCCCATTATGTTAATATCTGTTATTAATTTTAATGGTTCAGGTCGTCACCAAGAATTCTACTAAAGCTGCCGTCTTCCACTTGACTACATTGTACTTTAACAGATCAGATTGAGCAGGGTAATAAATAACAGTTTATTACAACCTTAATTTTCCATATTTATATGATAGCATTTTATCTGTTCAGAAATGTACTGAATTTGTACTTATAAGTATAGACTTGATTAATCAGGTCGTCTGCTGATCAATAAAGCACGAGGATAATTTGCTACTTTACCTGTTTATTGAAGCACTACTCTAGACATTAGGGTTAAAGCTATATCATGTATTAGACATTTTACACGGTCTTAAAGAACAAAGATGTTTATCTGTATGTAAACATGTTAAAATATTGATTTAAAAAGTAATGACTTAAGCTTACCAGTCTGAAAGGACATGTGAGCATATGTTAAGCACAACGTGTGTGTTGATAACGCCTACTTTCGAATTCGCCAAAATTACTTTGTAGATTTAGATATTCTTTTGCATAAATTTGACTTGGCTACAGTTGCTATCAAAACGAGTTTTCTGCAGTATAAGTTTTCAAGCAACTCAATACAGACTTAGCTTTTACCATTTAACAAAATTTTCAGTCGTCTTAAATTTTGAAAATGTTTAAAATTAAAGTTTGTTCCCTCGCGCAAAGCATACCTTAGCTGGATTTGTACTCATATAGTTTTGGAACTTTGGTTTCATTACTTTTCAACTTATTGGCTTTTTCTTTATCTTTTTTTAAAACTTTATTAAAAATTTTTTTAATAACTTTTTGTCATTGAAGAGGAATAACTTTCCGAAATGTCTACACAATGGCAGATATTCTTGTTTGAAATTTAAAGACATTGTTTAAATATTTTACAAAAAAATTAATGCTATTTTAAATTTTCTTTATGTACAGACGAAAAATTCTTAGCGTTTTAGTTATTTTTTATGTCAAAATGAGCAATATAGACCCATTAAATTCTCTTCACAATTGTTATCGTGTCATTTGTAGAAAAATTCTAGTAGTGTCATATGATATTATTGAGTAGGTATGATAATAAGGAGTAGGTATGGTTAGGGTTCTCTGACGACCCCTTAATTAAGGTAAATTGTAATTATTTTCACTTTAACGGGAAAGATAGCTTTATTTCTGGTCGACATCATTTGTAAAATTTGTCATGTAAACCGTCTTATTTACGTTTTAGAACACGTTTTTTGTATTTTATTTCTCGTTTGCGACCTTTGGCTAAAAATTTCTATAGAGTTTGTCGCATATCGAAATATTTCATTATATATCTAATCAGAGTCATGGGACTCGAGAAGTTTCCAGCGAAAAACAAAACACTGGATGGAAATGGCGTGTTTTTTAAAGATATATTAAGAAAATAAGAGTAAAAGATAACATCATTTTATGTTGTCATTATGACGTCGTATATGCCACACGCTAAAATTCCGGTTACTTCCGATGGTGTTGAGTGGTTATTGCGAGTTATTTTTGGGCGGCGCCTTCAATACCTCTTCCTACTCCTCTACAATGATTCGTCAATACTTAAGGTTTTAACACTATCAAAGTGTGGAATGGGCTGTTCAAAATTAAAATAGTAAAGTTCTAGATACATTTGTGTTGAGGACAACATACGTTGTCATATTCCCAGCAAAGATGAATAGCAATTCTTATGACTAAAATGTCAGTCTGTCGTGACAGTAGAAAGCACCTGTGTAGATAATGCCTAAATGTCAGTCTGTCGTGACAGTAGAAAGCACCTGTGTAGATAATGCCTAAATGTCAGTCTGTCGTGACAGTAGAAGGCACCTATGTAGATAATGCCTAAATGGCAGTCTGTAGTGACAGTAGAAGGCACCTGTGTAGATAATGCCTAAATGGCAGTCTGTAGTGACAGTAGAAGGCACCTGTGTAGATAATGCCTAAATGGCAATCTGTAGTGACAGTAGAAGGCACCTGTGTAGATAATGCCTAAATGTCAGTCTGTCGTGACAGTAGAAAGCACCTATGTAGATATTGCCTAAATGGCAGTCTGTAGTGACAGTAGAAGGCACCTGTGTAGATAATGCCTAAATGGCAGTCTGAAGTGACAGTAGAAGGCACCTGTGTAGATAATGCCTAAATGTCAGTCTGCCGTGACAATAGAAAGCACCTGTGTAGATAATGCCTAAATGTCAGTCTGTCGTGACAGTAGAAAGCACCTGTGTAGATAATGCCTAAATGTCAGTCTGTCGTGACAGTAGAAAGCACCTGTGTAGATAATGCCTAAATGTCAGTCTGTCGTGACAGTAGAAAGCACCTATGTAGATAATGCCTAAATGGCAGTCTGTAGTGACAGTAGAAGGCACCTGTGTAGATGATGCCTAAATGGCAGTCTGTAGTGACAGTAGAAGGCACCTGTGTAGATAATGCCTAAATGGCAGTCTGTAGTGACAGTAGAAGGCACCTGTGTAGATAATGCCTAAATGGCAGTCTGAAGTGACAGTAGAAGGCACCTGTGTAGATAATGCCTAAATGTCAGTCTGTCATGACAGTAGAAGGCACCTATGTAGATAATGCCTAAATGTCAGTCTGTCGTGACAGTAGAAAGCACCTGTGTAGATAATGCCTAAATGGCAGTCTGTCGTGACAGTAGAAAGCACCTGTGTAGATAATGCCTAAATGTCAGTCTGTCGTGACAGTAGAAAGCACCTGTGTAGATAATGCCTAAATGTCAGTCTGTCGTGACAGTAGAAAGCACTTGTGTAGATAATGCCTAATGGCAGTCTGTCGTGACAGTAGAAAGCACCTGTGTAGATAATGCCTAAATGTCAGTCTGTCGTGACAGTAGAAAGCACCTGTGTAGATGATGCCTAAATGTCAGTCTGTCGTGACAGTAGAAAGCACCTGTGTAGATAATGCCTAATGGCAGTCTGTCGTGACAGTAGAAAGCACCTGTGTAGATAATGCCTAAATGTCAGTCTGTCGTGACGGTAGAAAGCACCTGTGTAGATGATGCCTAAATGTCAGTCTGTCGTGACAGTAGAAAGCACCTGTGTAGATAATGCCTAAATGGCAGTCTGTAGTGACAGTAGAAGGCACCTGTGTAGATAATGCCTAAATGGCAGTCTGTAGTGACAGTAAAAAGCACCGGTGTAGATAATGGCAGTCTGTCGTGACAGTAGAAAGCACCTGTGTAGATAATGCCTAAATGGCAGTCTGTAGTGACAGTAGAAAGCACCTGTGTATATAATGCCTAAATGTCAGTCTGTCGTGACAGTAGAAAGCACCTGTGTAGATAATGCCTAAATGGCAGTCTGTAGTGACAGTAGAAAGCACCTGTGTATATAATGCCTAAATGGCAGTCTGTAGTGACAGTAGAAGGCACCTGTGTAGATAATGGCTTAATGTCAGTCTGTAGTGACAGTAAAAGGCACCTGTGTAGATAATGCCTAAACGTCAGTCTGTCATGACAGTAGAAGGCACCTATGTAGATAATGCCTAAATGGCAGTCTGTAGTGACAGTAGAAGGCACCTGTGTAGATAATGCCTAAATGGCAATCTGTAGTGACAGTAGAAGGCACCTGTGTAGATAATGCCTAAATGTCAGTCTGTCGTGACAGTAGAAAGCACCTATGTAGATTATGCCTAAATGGCAGTCTGTAGTGACAGTAGAAGGCACCTGTGTAGATAATGCCTAAATGGCAGTCTGAAGTGACAGTAGAAGGCACCTGTGTAGATAATGCCTAAATGTCAGTCTGCCGTGACAATAGAAAGCACCTGTGTAGATAATGCCTAAATGTCAGTCTGTCGTGACAGTAGAAAGCACCTGTGTAGATAATGCCTAAATGTCAGTCTGTCGTGACAGTAGAAAGCACCTGTGTAGATAATGCCTAAATGTCAGTCTGTCGTGACAGTAGAAAGCACCTATGTAGATAATGCCTAAATGGCAGTCTGTAGTGACAGTAGAAGGCACCTGTGTAGATGATGCCTAAATGGCAGTCTGTAGTGACAGTAGAAGGCACCTGTGTAGATAATGCCTAAATGGCAGTCTGTAGTGACAGTAGAAGGCACCTGTGTAGATAATGTCTAAATGGCAGTCTGAAGTGACAGTAGAAGGCACCTGTGTAGATAATGCCTAAATGTCAGTCTGTCATGACAGTAGAAGGCACCTATGTAGATAATGCCTAAATGTCAGTCTGTCGTTACAGTAGAAAGCACCTGTGTAGATAATGCCTAAATGGAAGTCTGTCGTGACAGTAGAAAGCACCTGTGTAGATAATGCCTAAATGTCAGTCTGTCGTGACAGTAGAAAGCACCTGTGTAGATAATGCCTAAATGTCAGTCTGTCGTGACAGTAGAAAGCACTTGTGTAGATAATGCCTAATGGCAGTCTGTCGTGACAGTAGAAAGCACCTGTGTAGATAATGCCTAAATGTCAGTCTGTCGTGACAGTAGAAAGCACCTGTGTAGATGATGCCTAAATGTCAGTCTGTCGTGACAGTAGAAAGCACCTGTGTAGATAATGCCTAATGGCAGTCTGTCGTGACAGTAGAAAGCACCTGTGTAGATAATGCCTAAATGTCAGTCTGTCGTGACGGTAGAAAGCACCGTGTAGATGATGCCTAAATGTCAGTCTGTCGTGACAGTAGAAAGCACCTGTGTAGATAATGCCTAAATGGCAGTCTGTAGTGACAGTAGAAGGCACCTGTGTAGATAATGCCTAAATGGCAGTCTGTAGTGACAGTAAAAAGCACCGGTGTAGATAATGGCAGTCTGTCGTGACAGTAGAAAGCACCTGTGTAGATGATGCCTAAATGGCAGTCTGTAGTGACAGTAGAAAGCACCTGTGTAGATAATGCCTAAATGTCAGTCTGTCGTGACAGTAGAAAGCACCTGTGTAGATAATGCCTAAATGGCAGTCTGTCGTGAGAAGATTAGACAGCACCTGTGCAGATAAATACCAATTCTGATGTCTTAATGATGAACTCTTCGATGATAAGAAGTAGAAATCAATATAACGTATATTTCAACCATTATTGAGATTATAACTGAATCAAGCGTCTTAGTGATTGCAGTAACTGAACAACTCATCTACGAAAACCCTGTTGGCAATTTCCGTTATTTCCAAGATATCCCTCGTTTTTATTACGGTTTAATGACCATTAAAATGATTTGATTGAAGCAATGACCTACATGTATATTTATCCGCACCATTCATCTTCAGGTCTGAAGCATTTAAATGTATGTTCTAATTTTACTGGAGTATCTAATAGTCACCGCTGTTTTGTAAGGTTAATTTGTTTTATAAGTATCACTACTCCAAGTGATTCTGAAGTATAATCGAGGATTGTAACAAGACTTCGCGAAAAATTGTAGTCTTTAAAACAACACGTTACTGCAAATTACCTAAGACTGTCGAAACAACAACGAATATACTTTCGAGTGAAATTGATTTCCTTCTTTGATATTGTTTAAATTATTCGCCTTCTTAACGTTTAATTACACGAAAGGACTGATTTGTATTTTAAATACGAACAGTAAATTGTATGCAGGTCCCGTATAATGTGCCGCACGTCATTTCGTTATAGTTATAAGGGAGGGTTATGTTAATGAACGACGATAGAAGACAGTGTAGTTTGCATATAACCTAAGTTTTTAATGCTATATTCCACTGGCGAGATCAGACGTATCAATGAATATAACATAAGTCTCTAAAGCTATCTTCCACTGGCGAGATCAGACGTACCATTGAATATAACATTAGTCTCTAAAGCTATCTTCAACTGGCGAGATCAGACCTACCATTGCATATAACACAAGTCTCTAAAGCTATCTTCCACTGGCGAGATCAGACGTACCATTGAATATAACATAAGTCTCTAAAGCTATCTTCCACTGGCGAGATCAGACGTACCATTGAATATAACATAAGTCTCTTAAGCTGTCTTCCACTGGCGAGATCAGACCTACCAAATCACGTAGAAGAGGAAACGTGGAAATAGAAAGTTTGTCGGCGTTTGTATATTTTCTGTTATGGTATTGCATTCTTTCCGCTTAAAAAAAGGATTTACCACGGGCCTCAAACGACTTATGCAGTTTAAAGCGTCCAATGTTAACGTGTTTATGGAAATGCTCATGTTGTACGAACCACGTCTTCCATTTAAGATAACAAAAAGATACGACCTTTGACATTGCTTGAAACGAAAGAGAGTTAATCCCCTTTGCAATATTCCCAAGGTTAATGCTTTCAAATTTGATCTTAATTTGATAACCTATGCGTTATGTTATTATCATGAGAGCTTGAGCCACACATTGCATTTTCTATGTAAGGGTATCATTGTGCATGTAAACTCTACCATATGATTTTAGCAAGATTGATACGTTTCCAAAGTTCTTAAAAGATTGAAAATATTAACAAACCCCTGATTTTTTCAAAAAAAAAAAAAAAATAAATAAATAATAAACAAATAAAAAATAAATAAATAAATAAAATTAATTTTTTTTTAAATCGAAAAAAAAAACCAAAACAAAAGTCAATAATCAACTGTCCCTTACGTTATAACAAAATCAATTGACACTCATCAACTTTCTGTCCTCACATAACAGTCAACTGTTACCATTCTTTTTGTAATAACAGAATCAGTAAACTTTCAGCACCATGGTTCGTGAGTCGATAAGAATTTTGTTCCTTTGTTAGAACAGAGGCAATTAAAATTCATTACTTTTTGTTATTACAGAATTTATAAACAAATATCAGGGTCAATAAACATCCATCAGTGAAGTTTACCTTTTAATGTTTTTCCTGTTATTGTTCACGTGTATGTAAATTGATTCTGTATCATAAGAAAAAATAATTTTATAGAAAGATAAGAAATATTATAAACGATTTCTAACGATTTGTAATTTTTGTTTTGGTTTCCTTGGCAACGTGAGATTAAATTCTGTACACTGAAATGGAAAACAACCGCTTTTTGATCAAAAATATTCCTGTAAACAAGTAAAATGATTAAATTCTTAAAGAAAGTTGTACACCATCTACCATATGACCTTTGTATTTTTTCTAACCACATTTATGCCGCCCATATATATATATATATATATATATATATATATATATATATATATATATATATATATATATATATATATTATATAAATGGGCGGCATAAATGTGGTTAGAAAAAGTACAAAGGTGAACTTTTTAAAGAGACACGTAATGATAAATCAAGGGTTGAAATAATTACGAATATAATAATAATAATAATAATAATGATAATAATAATAATAATAATAATATACTTGACTTGGATAACAAATACCAGTCTAGTATCATTGCTTGGTAGAATAGGGTTTATTTTTAGAATGTAAAGTGCCTATTTATCTAATAAAGTCAAATGATAAAGCACTCCATATAACCACTGAACACAATTTTGTCATTCTATACATTACCCTCAAAAGATTTAAAGATTTATTGGCAGTAATTCCACCATCCGTCATATGTTTTCCCTTGTTTCTTGTACCTGGTTAAATTGACCATTACCAAGTACAGCTGTGAATAATTAACTTTAGTTTTCAACACTATTTTAAGTACATCATGTTTTTCAGTATGTTCCTCATAGACCCCCTAGTAGTGATTTCCCTGAAGGATTTAAATACGTGACAATAACATTATACATGATTAATATCTATCTAAATGAATAGAGCCTGCTGCAAAAACATATGCTGCATCAGTAATACATCATATTACATCATATATATCAAAGTTTTACTTTTTATGTTTCTTAAGGAGCGGTTCTGCTTTGTTTGCCATTTGCTATACTATACCACCTTGTTTATTGCATGGACATATTTTGCTGTCCCGTGTTCATCGTTTATTTTACGGGGATGTTCAGCGGTTCTGTCTTGTCTGTCGTTTATCATACGGTATAGTTCAGCGGTTCTGTATTGTCTGTCGTTTATTATACGGAGATGTTCAGCGGTTCTGTCTTGTCTGTCGTATATTATACGGAGATGTTGATCGGTTCTGTCTTGTCTGTCGTTTATTATACGGAGATGTTGATCGGTTCTGTCTTGTCTATCATTTATAATACGAAGATGTTCATCGGTTCTGTCTTGTCTGTCGTTTATTATACGGGGATGTTTATCGGTTCTGTCTTGTCTATCGTTTATCATACGAAGATGTTCAGCGGTTCTGTCTTGTATGTCGTTTATTATACAGAGATGTTCATCGGTTCTGTCTTGTATGTCGTTTATTATACGGAAATGATGATCGGTCCTGTCTTGTCTGTCGTTTATTATACAGAGATGTTGATCGGTTCTGTCTTGTCTGTCGTTTATTATACGGGGATGTTCAGCGGTTCTGTCTTGTATGTCGTTTATTATACGGAGATGTTCATCGGTCCTGTCTTGTCTGTCGTTTATTATACGGAGATGTTGATCGGTTTTGTCTTGTCTATCGTTTATCATACGAAGATGTTGATCGGTTCTGTCTTGTATGTCGTTTATTATACGGGAATGTTCAGCGGTTCTGTCTTGTATGTCGTTTATTATACGGAGATGTTCATCGGTCCTGTCTTGTCTGTCGTTTATTATACAGAGATGTTGATCGGTTCTGTCTTGTCTGTCGTTTATCATACGAAGATGTTCAGCGGTTCTGTCTTGTCTGTCGTTTAATATACTGAGATGTTCATCGGTTCTGTCTTGTCTGTCGTTTATCATACGGAGAATTTGATCGGTTCTGTTTTGTCTATCGTTTATCATACGAAGATGTTCAGCGGTTCTGTCTTGTATGTCGTTTATTATTCGGGGATGTTCAGCGGTTCTGTCTTGTATGTCGTTTATTATACGGAGATGTTGATCGGTTCTGTCTTGTCTGTCGTTTATTATACAGAGATGTTCATCGGTTCTGTCTTTTCTGTCGTTTATCATACGAAGATGTTCATCGGTTCTGTCTTGTCTGTCGTTTATTATACGGGAATGTTCATCGGTTCTGTCTTGTCTGTCGTTTATCATACGAAGATGTTCATCGGTTCTGTCTTGTCTGTCGTTTATTATACGGAGATGTTGATCGGTTGTGTCTTGTCTGTCGTTTATTATACAGGGATGTTAATCGGTTCTGTCTTGTCTGTCGTTTATTATACGAGGATGTTTAGCGGTTCTGTCTTGTCTGTCGTTTATCATACGAAGATGTTCATCGGTTCTGTCTTGTCTGTCGTTTATTATACGGGGATGTTCATCAGTTCTGTCTTGTCTGTCGTTTATCATACGAAGATGTTCAGCGGTTCTGTCTTGTCTGTCGTTTATTATACGGGGATGTTGATCGGTCCTGTCTTGTCTGTCGTTTATTATACAGAGATGTTTAGTCATCCTGTCTTGTCTGTCGTTTATCATACGAATATGTTCAGCGGTTCTGTCTTGTCTGTCGTTTATTATACGGGGATGTTGATCGGTTCTGTCTTGTCTGTCGTTTATTATACGGAGAAGTTCATCGGTTCTGTTTTGTCTGTCGTTTATTATACAGAGATGTTGATCGGTTCTGTCTTGTCTGTCGTTTATTTAACGGGGATGTTCAGCGGTTCTGTCTTGTCTGTCGTTTATCATACGAAGATGTTCATGGGTCCTGTCTTGTCTGTCGTTTATTATACGGGGATGTTCAGCGGTTCTGTCTTGTCTGTCGTTTATTATACAGGGATGTTCAGCGGTTCTGTCTTGTCTGCCGTTTATTATGCAGAGATGTTTAGTTGTTCTGTCTTATCTGTCGTTTATTATACAGAGATATTAAGTCGACCTGTCTTGTCTGTCGTTTATTATATCGAGATGTTAAGTCAACCTGTCTTGTCTGACGTTTATTATATGGAGATTTTCATCTGTCCTGTCTTGTCTGTCGTTTATAATACAGAGATGTTGATCGGTTCTGTCTTGTCTGTCGTTTATCATACGAAAATGTTCAGCGGTTATGTCTTGTCTGTCGTTTATTATACAGAGATGTTGATCGGTTCCGTCTTGTCTGTCGTTTATTATACGGGGATGTTCAGCGGTTCTGTGTTGTCTTTCGTTTATCATACGGTAAAGTTCAGCGGTTCTGTATTGTCTGTTGATGTTTAGTCGTCCTGTCTTGTCTGTCGTTTATTATACGGAGATGTTAATCGGTTCTGTTTTGTTTGTCGTTTATTATACGGGGATGTTCAGCGGTTCTGTATTGTCTGTCGTTTATAATACGGGAATGTTAAGCGGTTCTGTCTTGTCTGTCGTTTATTATACGGAGTTGTTTAGTGGCCCTGTCTTGTCTGTCGTTTATCATACAAAGATGTTCAGCGATTCTGTCTTGTCTGTCGTTTATTATACAGAGATGTTGATCGGTTTTGTCTTCTCTGTCGTTTAATATACGGGGATGTTCAGCGGTTTTGTATTGTCTGTCGTTTATTATACAGAGATGTTTAGTCGTCCTGTCTTCTCTGTCGTTTAATATACGGGGATGTTCAGCGGTTTTGTATTGTCTGTCGTTTATTATACAGAGATGTTTAGTCGTCCTGTCTTGTCTGTCGTTTATCATACGAAGATGTTGATCGGTTTTGTCTTCTCTGTCGTTTATCATACGGTAAAATTCAGCGTTTCTGTGTTGTTTGTCGTTCATTATACAGAGATGTTTAGTCGTCCTGTCTTGTCTGCATGTATTTTACGGAGATGTTCAGCGGTTCTGTCTTGTCTGTCGTTTATTAAACAGAGATGTTCATCGGTTCCGTCTTGTCTGTCGTTTATTATACGGGGATGTTCAGCGGTTCTGTCTTGTCTGTCGTTTATTATACGGTAAAGTTCGGCGGTTCTGTATTGTCTGTCGGTTATTATACGGGGATGTTCAGCGGTTCTGTTTTGTCTGTCGTTTATTATACGGAGATGTTGATCGGTTCTGTCTTGTTTGTCGTTTATTATACGGAGATATTTAGCAGTTCTAAGAACACGCAACAATATAATCATAAACACGATACAATTCAACCAAGAACAGGATATAATTTAACCAATAACACGATACAATACAACCAAGAACACGCAACAATACGACCAAGAACACGATACAATACAACCAAGAACACGATACAATTTAACCAAGAACACGATACAATACAACAAAAACACGCAACAATACAACCAAGAACACGCAACAATACAACCAAGAACACGCGACAATACAACCAAGAACACGCAACAATACAACCAAGAGCACGCAACAATACAACGAAGAACACCATACAATACAACCAAGAACACGCAACAATACAACCAAGAACACGATACAATTTAACGAAGAACACGATACAATACAACAAAAACACGCAACAATACAACCAAGAACACGCAACAATACAACCAAAAACACGATACAATACAACCAAGAACACGCAACAATACAACCAAGAGCACGCAACAATACAACGAAGAACACGATACAATACAACCAAGAACACGCAACAATACAACCAAGAACACCATGCAATACAACCAAAAACACGCAACAATACAACCATCAACACGATACAATACAACCAAGAACACGCAACAATACAACCAAAAACACGATTCAATACAACCAAGAACACGATACAATACAACAAAGAACACGCAACAATACAACCAAGAACACCATGCAATACAACCAAAAACACGCAACAATACAACCAAAAACACGATTCAATACAACCAAGAAAACGCAACAATACAACCAAAAACACGATACAATACAACCAAGAACACGCAACAATACAACCAAGAACACCATACAATACAACCAAGAACACGCAACAATACAACCAAGAACACCATGCAATACAACCAAAAACACGCAACAATACAACCATCAACACGATACAATACAACCAAGAACACGCAACAATACAACCAAAAACACGATTCAATACAACCAAGAACACGCAACAATACAACCAAGAACACGATACAATACAACCAAGAACATGCAACAATACAACCAAGAACACCATGCAATACAACCAAAAACACGCAACAATACAACCATCAACACGATACAATACAACCAAGAACACGCAACAATACAACCAAAAACACGATTCAATACAACCAAGAACACGATACAATACAACAAAGAACACACAAAAATACAACAAAGAACACGATACAATAACAAAAGAATAAGACAATTTATGTAATTGAATATTAAACTGTATACTACTGAGTACAGTATAAAGTTAATGGTGATCAGATAGCAGATATAAGACTACAGTGTCGTCAACTATCGTACTTTTTGCAACGAGAATTAATTGTAAAAGTAGAATAAGCACTTTTACCATAAAAAAATAACATCTCGACATGTGTATGTGTTCATAAGAAATAAAATAAAAACATGTAACATTTTAATTTTTGATTATAGAAAACTATATGTGGACAATAGTTTTTGCATGAATTTGAATAATTTGCGCTTGAAAAATATTACAAAAAGAGCACATTGGACACGAATAAAGAAACTGAACATATCCACCTCAGTCGATATTAATGAAGGTATGTCATTGATAACAGTCAGTGTGTAAGGATAGGAGCCACTTAGATTGAAGGTTGTATCGGTTTCTTCAATAATAATCATCGTCAAATAATTATATACATGTATACTTATGATAAGCGTATATAATATCTTCATGGACATTACAACACACAAGGAACAAATTTACAACAAGATTTAAGAGGTTACTTTTATGTTTTATTGATAATACGAAACATCGACAATTACTCTTATATATAAACAATAGTTATTAAAAATAAACTAAATGGCGTTTTTATTTTGTGGCAATAATGTTATATTCTTAATGTGTTTCTTTAGAAGAAAGCTTAAGCATTGTTTGCGTGTAAAACAGTATTTGTAACACATAAACCACGTTTTAACTTAGATACGTATATAGCGCTTATTCCTGAATATCTTTCAAAATTCAAACGAATTAAATTAATTTCCTAGGGATCAGCTGAATAAATCTGAAAATTTGACACAACTGTTGACTTGAAACCTTCTGCTAATTTTGTTCATCTTACGATGGTGGTGATTTATTAAGCCAAGACATTTTATTCAAACCACCTGAAGCTAACGAAATTAAACAGAGAAGAAAATTTCATTATTATATTTTTAAAAAATTTAATTAAGACTTTTATAATCATCATATAAGAACTGTTAACTTGCGTGATATAAATCTATTAATCTCGGTTGGAACTTGATGGAAGATCTTTTCTGAAATCTAGCGTTTCTATATTATTTTTGTGATTGAATATTTGGCTTTGTTGTATTTATCAACTAGCCTCGATGAAAATTGATGTTTTTTTTTAGTGAAAAGATGAGTAATAGAATGCACATTTGATACCAGTCTCAGATCCCTCAAATTATTTTTATACTGAAAACGGTTCCTATAGCAACAACAGATAACAAACCTAATTACGAAACAAATAATTTATCTTGTATTTTCTTTTTAAGATTCCGTGGAACTTGATAACATTTTAGACGTGTTATTGTCTTCTAATGAAAATATATACATAATATATAATAAATGATTACCTTTAGTTTAACATCATCTTATTTTTAAAAGACATATCTACATTTTTCAAAAAAAAAAAAAAAAAAAAAAAAAAAAAAAAAAAAAAAGAGAGAGAGAGAGAGAGAGAGAGAGAGAGAGAGAGAGAGAGCTGTTTATAGGGAAACTTACAGTATCTTTCTTCTCCGTCGGGTTCCCCTCGGGTGTCTGTCACCGTGGTATCCATCTCGCTCGGTTCCCTGTAAGATTTCATCTTTACATGTGTGGTTCTAGACGATGTACACCCCATCTCTAACTAACGTAAGATATATCCCCTTCTTTAATTAGAAAGTCACACACATTAGTATTATCACCACGTATAAGTTCTAAAGGATAAAGTTCTACAGTGCATTGGCTTCAAATAAATAAAGGTACTAATGATGCCATTCGGAATTTATCACGTCTGTCTGAACTAAAACCTATAGTTGTTTAAATGTATAAAATACACCATTAATTGTAACCAATGACAACCGAACGTCGCTTTAATTACAAAACAACAAATTTTCCATGTTTTATATTGCATATATATTTATGATATAGTTATATATTCAATTTAATTAATATATACGTTCACTAAAAACATTACATCACGTTTAAAATAATGGTGGTTCATAAAGTTTCCATTTACGTTGAAAGTTAATTTTTTCTGACAAAAAAATATTTTGTATATATCCAATATAAAGTTTGTAAAATTAAATTTTTATCAAACAATTCTTTTTTCTGCTCACGAAACGTTTTTACATTTTCTCCCGGTACTTTCCACTATGTGTACATTTTAAGGTTGAAAGTTAAAACCGAATCACTATTTTGTATGTGCATATAGTGTGCATTTTGTAGAAAAGACATTTTTTCTCACAAAGTGTTCACATTGCACGTGTAATGCAGGTATGCATAGTTGCAGCAATCTCTTCTACAAACCCACGTTATATATATAAACCGTTAGAGACCATGTCGTGTTGTTTATTCTGTATATTGCTACTGTATGTACGTTATAACTGTCTTCTCATTGATTTTATAAGCTCGTAATGAATCGTTTGTAATTTATCATTTATTAACGACATCTATACACCATATATAGTATTACCACGTACGGACATCTTTAAACAGTCCGATGAGCGATCTGTCATCAACGTGTGCTTTATACATTATAGCCGCTCGAAAATAATTACAAATCATAATTTGTAATTTTTATATAATATTTTTCATTAAAATTTGAATGATCTACAAGTCTATTACATACATGACGTATTTTTAAGTATTTTTTCAGTCACAAATTTGTCTTAATTTACAGAATTTTGCTATTTATGTTATTAAAAAAATATAATCCAGCTGTTACCAAGACTCGCATTACTTTAATCTAGTATATATTTTGAAGTTTAAATATCTCCCGGATTTTGATTTAGTTAAGCGTACCTATTCTTCATCTCTATCACACACACACACACACACACACACACACACACACATGCATGTACCGTTTCGTCATTTTTAAGGAGTTTAAAAATTACCGGTCACACAGAAATGTTCTCAAATGGAAAAATTTGGAAGTCATAATATTTAGTCTTGCTTAAGGTCTGCAACTAGACGAAAACCGAAGTTGTGGCAATTATTTTATCAATCAGAAAAATAAAATAACATTACCGTTTATGTTAGAATTAATCAGTTTCTAGTACAACGTGATGAATCGATGAGAAATAACAAATCAAATCGGGTCCATATAAATGTTTACTACAGCCATTTGTAGGTCTTACATCAAAGATGCAATGTTGATTACTCTCGTCTATTCACGCTTTATAACGCCGTTATTGACAGCCATTATGGATCAGTAAAATTACATCAGCCTGCTGAAAATGTCATGTTTATCTAAAGATTAAATCGTATTGGCAATAACTGTCTAAAAGAATTAAATGGGTGTTCTGCATTCTTTATATTGTTTTGTTTGCGTGTTTTTAGTACCCTATAAAGTCCACACGATGACCGTATTTAATATTAACATGCGTGTGCATTAGCGCACTTTAATTGTATATCTGTTCATTTTTACAAATTAGATGGTGACATTAAATTCACGCCAGTTTTTGTTATTTTTTTAACCTACGACTACACGTAAGATGTATTCTTTAAAATATTTTATTTCGGGAATTTGGCAGATCGGATATTAACGCGCAACTGGTTATCATCCTCCCCAATAATAAACATATTTCACCAACAAATCAATAACTTACAGGTAAAAACGGTACAACACGAGCACAGTCGGTAATACACGAGTAAAGTCGGTAAAACACAAGTACAGACGGTAATACAAGAGTAAAGTCGGTAATATACGAGTACAGTCGGTAATACACAAGCGCAGTCCGTAATACACGAGCAAAAGAGGAAATACTCGAGTACATCCAGAAATACATAAGTATAAACGTTTACACGCGATCACCATAAAGTATAAAATAAAATCTAAAATTTTGTCATACTTTACATATTTGAATCTTTAAAAAATTCTGATCAGTTTTATAATAAATAGGACAATTTAAAATAGAAAGGGACTTTGGCTAGAAAAATGTTCTCGTCGCAATAGCTGAGAAACTGAACAGCTACAACATAATCATACAGCATTATAAACTATAAAATATAGTCATAACGATTTATTTATAGTAAAAAATAAATAAGAAAAGGTTTTGCTTTGAACGCAATAAAATTACGAAATGATTATTACTTGGTTATTTCTTAGATTTAACCTTATGGCCTTGACCTTTGATCTTTATGCCTAAATTTTGTACCCAACTCATAGTCTTATTTTGGTGTACTTTTCATGCTCCAATAATCTTCCCATGGATGTGGAAGATATGGAGCGACCCTGTATTGGGACCGACAGACGGACGGACAAAAGGATTCATAATGATATCCCTTAACCATCTTGACCGGAGTGTTTTAAACCGATTATTAACCAATTCAAATTTGTTTGGATACAAAAGACTTTAATTGAATTGATGTTAGATCGTCAAGTTTTGTGCATATACAAACCAAATTTATCAGTTTGGATTTTTGAAATACTATGTACATGTATAATTGTCAGATGAGACCAGGTAAGGTATTGATTTTCATCATGGCTATAAATCTCTGGTAAATACTTATTATCTATTAATTATCATCTATAACTCATCGCTATACCTGAAAAACAAGGGTCAGTTACGATGGAAACGAAACTTTTCAATTTCTTTTCTTCTTCTTTTTTCTCATTATTTTAATCAGTTGTAATTAGCTGACTATGTATTCATAATAATAATTTATTACAACTGATAGATCTAATTCGGAAACCCGCTGCATGTAATGAAGGCTTAGTGATTTCAATTCCTCAGTCTCGATAAACGAGTAAATAAATTCATCTTGTTCAACATTCAGCACGTGATACATAAACTTAAATCCACTTAAAATCAATTTTAATAATAATCTGTTCTCCCTAACAAGAGAGAAAATGTTTGAGCAGTGGAATACTGTGAATTTTTTCCACAGAACTGATCATAACATAAGATACGATTATCATTGTTGTGAAACATATCTTTAAAAATATCCTCGTTGTAAATTAAAAATAAAATATAAAAGGCCAGTTTATGAACAGTAAATGTCTATTATACCAAATAGTATAACATGTATCCTTCTCATTGAGAATTTCTATAATGATCATAATTATCTATAAAAATATTTTCCGAAAGGATTTGTTGCTGCACTTGTTATCAACATACTTATTATTACAGTCAAAACCGTTCTTAAAGGAACTTAGCATTTATTGAGTAATAAAACCAGTTATTGGAACCAAGAGATTTATAAAACAAAATACTTAAATAAAGTCAATGTTAAAATTTAATGCCACTAGATATTTTACATCCAATAACGAATACAATGAATAATTAACTGTGATTTAATTCTAATTACAAACTTTGTTCATAATCACGAGAGGTCTATGCCTGATTACAAATATGATAGGAAATCATCTTGCAAACAATGTTCATTATCAAAAGTGATTTTATAATCACAAGTGGTTTTGTGCCTGATTACAAACAGGGTATATAACCACAAGTTGTTTGTGTCTGATCGCAAACTTGGTTTATAATTACCATGGTTAAAAATTACTAGTGGTGTATTGTCTAAATACAATGCTGGTTCATAATCACCATTGGTTTATTGTTTTGATTTATGATATATAACCAATACTTGTTTTATTCCTGATAAAAATCATGGTACGTAATCACTTGTTTTATGTAGGATTTAATTTATGTTATATTGTAATTCCATTGTAATATTATTTGTTTGTTTGTTGTTGTTTTTTTTTTACTCTTGTAAGTTTACTCCATACATTATCTTACCTCTAGTTGTGACGTAACAATTTTAAACAATGATAAAACAACCCTACAAGACAAGTAAAGACGAGTCAGTAAATCAAAAACGGTAAAAAAAAAAAAAAAAAAAAAAAAAAAAAAAAAAAAAAAAAACAACAACAAACAAACAAACAAACAAATAAACGAAACAATCAAAAAAATAGACACACGTCACAGATTTTAAAATTCCCAACTTCGGACGGATACTGCAGCAATCATAAAGTAGTATATTTATAGAACTATTGAAGGCCACGGTCCAAACTATATAAATTTTTTACAAGTTAAAAAAAACTTAAGGCAAGAAAAAAAACTTAAAACAATAAATAATAAATAAATAGATGGATAAATAAATAAATAAATAAATAAATAAATAAATAAAAGTTTATTTAGATTATATTTGTTTTCTATTAGTAAATTATGTTTTACTGAGGAAAACCAGACTGTATGACTTCTAAAAACAGTTTAATTTTATTTTACAAAACAAATTTAAAATTATAATAAATATTATATTTTCTGCTTTATGAATTCTTCAAAACCTAAATCTTGAGAAACAAACTTTTATCTCTAAAAAATAACTGTAACTTGATTTTAAAACAATGTCGGATACCGGTATATGCCGCTATCTGAAATAACATCGACGATAATAAACATCGCAACAAAAATAGTTTTGTGAAATGTTTTATAGTTCTTATAAAGATAAAAATGACACCAACAAGAGATGTTGAAAAGATAGACCATACTTAAGTCAAAAAAAAAAATAAAATAAAATAATTATCATTATCTTACCTAAAGAAACACTTAAAATAAAACAGGATCATTACGTCGTAAAGCTGACGGGTTGAAAAGTTTTGAATTACAAGTTACGGGTGATTTAACATGCTAAATGTAATATATGATTTTAAACAGTTCTATAAAACACACACAAGTTAAATTCAATTAGGCATTGTATTCTAGCATTAGGGACAGACACAATGTTACGTCCATGTTTTAAAAATTAATGAGACCTGTACAAATATCGGTAGATGGGAAATACATCATTTTCAGAAATTGAGTTTTCCCCGAGGTTCTTGAATCGTTTTTTCGGCTTTCTTTGAGGTGAGTATGAAAATGTGGTGAAAATTTTATTTAAAAACAATAATTTAATTTCATTTTATTTCAGCCGTGAGTAACAAAACAATGTTTTAAATAATTACAGGAATTCATTAAGAAAACAATACACATATACATACGTATACGCGCCTTGTGTTAACCATGTCTGAACACGGGTTTGTCTTTCTCAGAGTTTTTTCGTTTAAGTGTTTTACAGAGGCGTATTTTAAAAATTATAAATTATGATATTTATTTATTTATCTATTTTTAATTCTTAATTTTGATATACACTTAACTAAATAAAACGAAAACATACCAATCCTTGTTCAAATCACCCCCCCCCAAAAAAAAAAGAAAAAAAAAACTTTGAAAACTGGCCAATTTAGTTATACGCGTACTTCCAACAAAGAAGTGAGGCCGGGTGCTCCATACGGTTAAGCACATCCTGACTACCTAGCTACACCTGACACGTGCAAAATCATATTTGAGAATGAAAGGATCATGGAACTACGGAAAGTCAAGTATAGGATAGATAGCATTCACATAATCTCCAAATTTGAGATTAAAAAGACAGAACGTCATCTATATATCTGTATGTAGAGTTGAATGATTTAGCTACAGTATTCTCTCCACTTAAAGAAAATAATGAATTGCACTTTGTGAAAACAAATTTTACAAAACAAAATTGTGTCTCGCAAGGAATAAATATAAATATGACGTTAAACACCAGTGAAAGTGTTTTACAATGGTTAAAGCACTGACACAAGTATTCAAAACCAGTTAGCTTAACTAATGCTTACCTTAACTAATGACTTGCTTTATCTTATTCATGTTTAGCTTAACCAATGGTCAGCTTAACTAAATGGAAATTTTTATTCATAATAAAAATGAAAGTTATAAACATTTGGTTTGGTCTCTAATTGTTTTGATTTAATAAAAACATTTGCACAATGTGTGCATTAAAATGAAACAAAAAATATTCCGAAATATTGCCCTATACATAAGGTTTTTGTCACTAAACAACGGGTTAAGTTAACAGACAACAACCGGATCCTGGCTCAAAGGAAATATATAAATTCTTTAATGTGACAGTTAACATGGCTTCATCTTGTAACTCAAGTTATCATTTTATTTTATAGATTGGTTGATGAATGATGGACTGGCAGCAAGGAAAGTCCATTTTACAATGTATATCGACGCTTTATCTCAACGAGCGGATGTCAGATGTCTATTTTACATTTCCACATGAACCAGACAAGACGCCACTTCCAGCACATAAATTCCTTTTGGCATCAAGGAGTCCAGAATTTGAATCGTTGTTCTATGGCAACTCACCGGAAGTAAATCCCGAGGTTCAAATTGAAGACATCACGTGGGAGATCTTCCGTCTTTTCTTAAAGTGAGTATTTTCAGTCATTTTAAAATCCCCTATTCAGATTCGTATTTTAGTCTTATATTGACTTTTTTCTTATACATATATATGATAGTTTTTTAAAACACTGCACTGCCCCTTGATCGTATATTAAAGGAATAGGTATGAAAATGGACAAAATTCTTATAATTATCCAAGTTTCAGGGAGCACGGAGAAAGATGAAAAGATATCTACCGACAGAGAGCAGAATGATAACAGAAATCCTTTGTCTGATGGTTAAAACAATCATACTGAAACTTTGTTTCCATCTATGAATTACATTATCGCATGATTTATTTACACCATAGTACCATTCGATTTTATAAAGGTAGAAACAATTACAGGTATATTTTATATTTGACAGATATCTGTACACGGATGAGATTGACGTTGATAGAGACATTGTAACTCCTCTCCTGCATGCATCTGAGAAATACCAAGTTACAACACTATCCAAAAAATGTGCAACTTACCTTGAAAGTGCAGTCACTGTCAGCAACGTGTGTGTAATATTTGAACAAGCTTCATTTTTTGGATTAACCCATCTTGTTTTGAAAGCACTACGAATCATTGAAGAAAATACAGAAAAAGTATTAAAATCTAAGGGGTTTACTTCATTGTCTAAGGCTAGCATTGGGTGCATTTTAAGAAGTGAGAACTTAACAGCTAAAGAAGTTAGCATATTCCGAGCTGCAATGAAATGGGCTGCAGCAGAATGTGAAAGAAAAGGCATGATACCAGGCGGACAAAATCAACGTCAGATGCTAGGAGAATTGTTTTTTCATATCAGAATTCCGCTTTTGACTTTAGATGAGTTTACCAAATACGTGGTTGATACCGGAGTGCTTACAGAACGAGAGCAACTACAATTATTTAAGTTCTTCACGTGCAAATCCAATAGCAACAGGAAAGATATTCCAGATTTTATCGATAAACCCCGTAAAAATGGAATAAATGGACTAACCACCCACACTTCTGCTATGACGTCAGAAGATATCGTCAAAAGTCTGAGAAATAACACCGTAGATGTTATGTCTGACGTCATATCAGGAACTGAGAGCCAGCAACCAATCACAACACTCGAAACTCCAGTGCCGCCCCTTGACCTGACCCCGGTTACTATAACTCCATTGTTATTGGATATTCAGAACGTGCTGGGATGTACCAAAGATGATCAACACATGCTGATCACCGGAGATCTAGTTACTGATTATAAATGCATCAATCATGAAACCGTAGCCGTGTTCTCCAACATGCCACTCAAACTAACTGAAATCACAATGCTACATACAATAAAATGCGCGAGCTGTGAAAACGTCATAGATCACGTGTTATTCTCGGTAGGCGAACCAAAATCAACCAGTCATATAGAAAAACACGTGATGGATGAAAGAGGCGTGTTTAATCTGAATTATCCACTGCCTTCACGAAAATGGAATAAACTGAACTTAAAAATAAACAACAGATGTACACTCTGTGGTCTGAATATTCGAACAGCATATCCTCATCTACCTCAGAGATTAATGGACTTGCCTGGCATTCCGGTTGGGGAATGGACTGAACCGATCAAAGTCAGCGCAAATGGTGTGGCGGTTACACTAAAATGTTACGGAAGAAATATGATTAAAGGGATAGAGTTTGAAAACTGACATTATAAACTTACTAAGAATACAAAAACAAGTTCATTTTATATAAAAGTAATTTATGTTCTAAAAATTTAGATTATGAAAACAGACATTATGCAATATAAAGTCCTAAACAAACAAAACCGAAAACCTTAAGCTGTATACTATCAGTTTCTAATTCGTTCAGTTTGAAAAAATGAATGTGTTTTCACCTTCAAATTGTTTTCAAAAGCCTACCACCTGTATTTATCCCATATTTATTTGTTTTGGCCCCGGTTTCACAATCACACTAGTAAAGTTTGAGGAAATACTAAACTCAAATATTTTAAGTCTTTACTCAGCTGAGTGTAGCACTCAAACTTAAGTTTGATTGTAAACCGGGACCAGGCCCCAGTTTTACAATCATTCACTCAGCTGAGTGTACACTCAACTCAAATATTCCAATTTGTCTTGCATCTATATTTTAAAAATTTGAAAATTTTACTCGACAATGTTTTGTTTTGTTTTCTTCAACAAACTTAAACTAAACAATTAAAATACAACATTAGATATTCAATTTTAACTGTGTAATGTCTTAGAAATTGACATTAAAACATTCCCAAATTTGAGTTGAGTGCACACTCAGCTGAGTGAATCATTGTGAAACTGGGCCCAGAGCAATTTTTCAGTTGCATATGGAACCGCATGAATTGACATTTTCCCGTAAAATTGACGTTATTCCGGTACCTACTGCGGGAACTTAATCATAATCATATCATAAGCAAATTATCTGTTTATTTCTTATCTACAGTGACGTCATGTATTTCAAACGTTTTTAATCACGTGACATTATATATGGATGTATTTGTACTGTGATATCAAGATTTATGTGATTTTTATTTTAAATTATTAGTAGTGCATTTATAAAACTATATTTGAAGTCTAGCAGCAACTATACATTCTAGATTAATTGATATAAAAATAATTATATATTTAAATAATTTAATATAATACATTAAACTTTGTCAAAACTCATCAAGATTGTTTTTTATTTCTCGTCAAAATGTACTCTCCATAAAACACGACATTTCTGCTATATAACTTCCGTTATGTAGTTAGCTTAAAGCTGTGAGGATTCAATCCACCAATGACTTCAGATTTTGGAAAAAAATACCTTATAATAGGACAAGGAACCCTTACTTTGTCGAAGTATGGTTTTATTTGATATGTGCAAGCCGTCACGGTGCCTTGGTAGTCAAAATTATGCTCAAAGTACCTTTTTGCTTTTTTTTCCTCTTAAGGAATTTAGTTGAGTAATGGTATTTAACGCTCCAGTCAAAATTCTTTAACTTATATCGAGGCGGTCAGTTCCGGGATGGCAACATGAGAACCGAAAGAAAACCAACGATTCTCGGTAAGCGAACTGACGAATTTTTTCACACCAAGAGTTGTTCGAGTGGAATTAGGCGGTAAGCGGTGATATGATCCGTAATCGAGCTTTAGGCCACTCCGCCTCCGAGACCTCCCTCTGTAGTAATTTAAGCTATATTTTATCATAACGAGTAAAATTTGTCAAAACTGAAAATCATTTCAGGTACTCTTTTAAAAAGGTCCCAATTCATTTAATTATTGTTTTATAAATTATGATATCTAATATATATAGCATAAAGAAAACATAAACAGTAAGTGACATCCAAAATAAATTAAGAATTAATGCCAAGAGAAGCGCGACGCTTCACCTTAGTCTGTGGACCAGGTGGACCCACTATGCAGCGTGACGACGCCTCAGTCTATGGACAAGGTGGACCCACCATGCAGCGTGACGCCTCAGTCTGTGGACCAGGTGGACCCACTATGCAGCATGACGCCTCAGTCTATGGACTAGGTGGACCCACCATGCAGCCACGACAGTGGTTCAATGAGACCACATTCTCCAAGACTTTAAGGAGGTATCTAAGAAATTAAACTGGTCCTTTCAACAGATATAACTTTTCAATTTCATATTCAAGTAGTGAAAGGTTTAATGTTTGTTGTCGATGATATAAATAATAAAATAATGTAAATACTAGTATTTGAAATATTGTCTGAATGTTGTTCCTGTAAAGAAATTGTTCATTAAAAAATGCGTTGAACTCGAAAATCGACTGAAATATCCTCCATAAAAACGGTACCTGATGATTGCTTTTGGTATTTATTTTTTGGGGATGGGATGGGAAAGTGGGTAGTTTTGGGATTATTTTAATCGATTTTACGACCAAATATGTGTTTATCACATCAAATAGGGTACCACATTTGAAGAATAGCGACTGTATAAAACAGTTCGTCTACTACATAATTTCGTGATAATTAACGAATTTCGATCAAACTTTGCACAAATATATATCCACATGAGGCGATGTTTCGCACTCCAAAATTAGGTGTATGGGTTAAAGGTCAATGACACGCGGTTAATATATGTAATAGATTTGGCCCCATAGCTGAGTAAGGACGGTGAAGTATTTGTCTCTTAAGAGACTGCTTTAGACAAGTTTTTTTTTGTTGCGTCACATGATCACTTTGGTATCAAAATAAAGATAATTATTTAGGTATTAACAGTAAAACTTGTCGCATGAAACATTATACGACGTCAATGAATTTTTTTGTATATGTTCTTCTTAATGTTGCTTAATAAAAGCATGTTAATTAAAATTTTAATCCTGTTTCATTAGTAAATGCATTTTATCCTAAAGTCAACAATTTATTCTGTATGCACATTAATTATTTAATTAAAATAATTTATTTATTAGGTCCTTAGATTCAACTGAATCTGTGACCACAAAACAATTATATACACATACAAACATATAACAGTATTGTTGTAAACTTCATAACTGTGATATTTTTAAAATAAAAAACAAGTCAAAACTAAGAGTCCTACGTCCTCAGTTCTAATGACTGTTTTATAAAGGAACCTACTATTTTAACTTGGTTGGGTGTTGATGGGTTTAGTAGAGTAATGATTTTGTTTATATCAGAGTAATGTATAAATTCAGCATTTTCTATAATAAAAGATTCAATAAATTTGTTTCTTGGTATAATATAAAGTTTACAATGAAGAAAAAATGGATCTCATCATCAAGAATATTACAATGTTTACAAATTCTTTCTTCTCTGGGAGTTTTCTTGTATCGTCCAATTTCAATTTCTAGGGTGTGCTCACTAATTTTAAATTTTGTTAAAAGTCTACGAAATTCAAAATTTGCAAAAGATAAATAAAATTCTTTATTTAAATGTTTCTTTAAGTTTTGATATAATTGTAAATTGTTATTATGGTTTAAGTTTTCAATTTTATTTTTTAGTAATTTTTCATATTTATTTTTGAATTCGTTTCTTAATATAGATTTCAATGAAATTAAATCTTTTTTTGTTTTACAAGTATAAACATTATTTATATCCAGGTCTGACATTATTTCCTTTGCATATGTGTGCCAAGAGTATATACCTTTTGTATCTAAATCTTGACTTAATAAAAATGATTCTTTTAATAGAGGATTGATATCATTCATGCTCAGTCTTGCTAAGTATAAAACTGTTTGTTGTTTAATAAAATATTCAATGGGCAACCTACCTAATTCAGACCTAATAGCAAAATTTGTAGCTGTTTTTTAGTACCAAGTACAAATTTGCAAAATTTAAGGTGGACTTTTTCAAATGGTGTTTTATCAATAAAAGAAAAATAGTCAACTTGTTTTTTTGATTTGGCTCTTTGTTTAGCTCTATAAAGAGATAAGTATGAATCTATAAAGGCTATTTCAGAATTGTAGGTAAGTACTGGTTTCACTAAGGAATCAAATAAATTACAAGAAATCTCGATAGGAAGATTACCAAGGTAAGAAGTTAAAGAATGTGTAGAAAAAAGTATTTTGTTTCCTTTTTTTGGACAATTCATGTGAACTATGTTTTAGATCACCATTACATTCAATTGTGGTTCCAAGAAATTTATATTCTGTTACATTTTCTAATTCTTGATCACTAAATTTTACTCTTAATTTCGATCCCTTTTGTAATTTCTGAAACACAATTGTTTTAGTTTTTGTTGTATTTAAAGTAAGCTGCCAGTTTTTAACAATACTTATATAAATTATTTATACTATTCTGAAAACCATCTTCACTTTCTGATAAAATAAGTAGGTCATCTGCAAATAGCAAACTTCCAAGTTTCGATTGCAACAAGGAGACTGGAGATGATTCTTCTTTCAAAAAGATGGGGGACATATCATTTATATATATATTGAATAAAGTAGGGCTCATTGAGTCCCCCTGTCGCACTCCTTGAGTTATTTTGAAATAATCAGAATGTTTATTATTATTTTTTAATGCAGATTCAGTCAATTCTAACTGTCTTTTAATGCTTTCATAAAAATGTTTTCCCACCCCAATTTGAATAATTTTAAATAGTAATCCCTCCCTCCAAACTGAATCAAAGGCTTTTTGTAGATCAACAAAGCATGCATATTTTTTTTAATTATTTTGATGGAGATATTTATTTATAAGAGATTTTAGAATAAACAAGTTGTCTGTAGTTCTGTGGTTTTCTCTAAAGCCAAACTGGGAAGAGGAATATTTATTTTCCATTATTTTAGCAGTCGTCTGTTTAGAACTGCATTCAAATTTTTAGAAAACCAGCTCGTTAAAGAAACATAAAAAACATTAGACATCGTAAACAGCGAAAGACGTTTGTAAAGTATGCAATGTTTGTTTCAATGTCACAAAAAGATTTTTTTTCTGCGCGTCAAGGGAAACAAGGTATCAGTGGTTTAAAAACTGAAAAAAAATTCTCTTGCACATCTTTCTTCAGACGTCACTTCAGAACACACAGGACAAGAATTTAAAAACTGTCAGGGTTAATTGTAAAATTATGCCTAAAAATTCTCCAATTACACTCAACTGTAAACAAGGAATTTTGGCGTCAGTTTATTTTCGCAAGTGTCCTATTTTTGAGGCATTAGCATACTTTATATAAATGAAATTTTTGCGTCGGATTATTTTCTGTTATATTTAGTTGAGAGGGATGCGGTATTGTAACAAGCAACAAAGCTAAAACCTATTTCAGAATATTGTGGAAGTCCTTATCTCCCGCTAGAAATCAGCAACATGGGAACAGCACTTCATAAACGCGCACAAATGCAGCCAAATGTAAAACGCAAAACAAAACTTAAAATAATGACCCTTTGTACGACTCTGGACCAAACAGTAGATAAACACTGTATTATATGTACTTTTTATACCACCCCTATTATATAAGTTATGCACGGTGGCAAATTGAGGCCATGCAAGAAAAAAATATCTTGAGGCCACAACATAGTATCTTGGGGCCGGACATTAACATAACATTTTCAGGGTTCACAACATAATACCTTGGGATCACAACACAGTATCTTGGGGTCACAACACAGTATCTTGGTGTCACAACATAGCATCTTGGGGCCACAATATAACGCTGACATGCCTTAGGGTAAGACCTGAGACATGAGTTAGTTTCTTAAGGCCCCAAGATATTATGTTAGGGCCACAAGACACTGTTGTAGCTTCAAGATACATGGCCTTAATCTGCCACCATAGATAACGAACTCGCTCTATGACGTAACTGACAATTTTAGTGTCAATATATTTATGACTGTTTTGGTATGATAGCTGTCTAGTAGCTCTAGCTAGATGGTCGTTATACACAAGTGATGTCACTTCATAATTATAAGGCTCTTTTTAATATATATGTAAAGAATATCAAAATGAACACAATTGTACTGGAAATATTTAGACAATCTTGGGGAGGGTTTTAGATGGGGACTCGCAAGGGATAATATGTCATAAAAAATGATCCTGTATTGTGGCAATTTTTACGATTATGATATAGATGTATTCATATGATATTTGCATTTATATTAAGAAAATGATTTGTGTATAGACTTATTCAAGATCGAATGAAAAAAAAAGTATTTTCGAGACATTAGCGTACTTTTATTTTCGTATCGTCAGATAACCATCAGTATAAATAAATAAATATATATATATATATATATATATATATATATATATATATATATATATATATATATATATATATATTATATATATTTGTGTGTGTGTGTGTGTGTATATATATATATATATATATATATATATATATATATATATATATATATATATATATATATATATATATATATATATATATATATATATATATTTGAAACACTTGAAAAGAAAATATCTACAAAAACTGTATTTTCGCCTCTTGTGGTTATTTTGCAAAAATTTCTCGATTTACAGTATTTAATGTAGCCAGACTATATAGCTTAAAAAATTAATCAAGTAAACCCGGCGTAATAAGTAAAACTAATAACTAGTCTACTACATATCTACTTGGGAAAATAATTCACGTCAAAAAAAATCACTCAGCCAATCAGGATACCAAATAGAAATCAATTACCAAGAATAAGTCTGGACAAACTGTAGAAACAACGATGTCAAATTACAAGTACTCGGCCGTATTTACATCAACCAGAGTTCCAATAATGAGACACTAAATCAGTTAACATATTATTCAGCAAACAGAAAATTAACACGCTGGGTAACAGATGCGGGCTTGATACATAAAGAAATAAACAGACTGAGAGTCTAGTTAACGCATTGACTTAAAGCAAAGACCACTTTACAACCAAATTTGTAGAAACCGTCAATGACTTTTTTCCTTTTTCAACAATAACGTATTACATCACGATACGTGATGTGAAAATATATCTCGATCAACAACTAATTTAATTTTAAACAATGAATCCAACACGACTGTCTGTTCAGATCTGAAAATCGACCACGGTTAAACTGCAATTTATATTGTTGGTTATGTAGTCAGGTTAGGACATATACAATTCAAACCAAATTCCCATTTTTAAAGCTGCATTAAGTTTTTCAATTTTCTGAATTTTTTTTTTATTTTCTAAAATTATTTTTTTTTTAAATAGATATCTTCTTTTTCTAAAATTTCATTTCTTTTAGCTGTAAATAAACGGAATCCTCTGACCGGTTGGTCAGTGTTTTACGATGGTAATTATGAGCTTGGAGCATGCGCACAGATGTACGGAAAACCCTAGAATCGAAGATGAAACATGATAGATTGCATTAATTGTCCTTCATTAATATCCAGATGTATTTGAAATGGTGTTATGTATCCCTTACTAAGTCACAAATGACAAATTCAACGAAGTTCTGCGTTTAATTTATCGTATTTTGAACACCGTTTTGAAAGTTGTGTTTAAATAACCCGGGTTTTGATGACGTAACCATGTTCTAATATTAGATCCCAAATGCTGCATCTCGCTGGGTAAATACTGTAATTTCTGTATTTAATCGAGCTTTTATCGTTGAACCAAATGTAAAATTGTTCATTAGGAACATCATTAATTAGATTAGCACCGTTTTAATTTTTTCTTTGGAAAACTTAATGCAGCTTTAAACACCCCTGTCTGTAACTTGCAACATTTAATACAAGTTTTTATCGTCCCTGCTGTAACCATTCATACATCATGCAAAGACAAACTAAAGACTTCCAATACTTGAACACCGACGTGATATGAAATTGATAGTGTCTATGACCACAAACTGTTACATTGTGTATTTACAATAGTAAACTAACAAACTTGGTACACAGTTTCAACTTATCCATTTAAACATCTCTAATTATCAACCACTGCATTTAGAAGTGACATTTAAAACAGATGCTGCATTTAGTAATATAATCAATGACAAGGACAACAATTTATCATTCTTTACTCTTAAATCTCTACCTGTAAATTTATTTAAGTTGAGAGTTGACAACTACAGGTAAAAACATCCTCGTGAAATTAAAGCTTCTGTAACCAAAAAGTCATATTCAAAATACAAAGAATGCACCAACAGATGTTATAATATGATGGTTCTAATACGATGCCATGTATGGATTTTTCAGTAACATATTACTTGTAGTTGAAACATATTTTCTTGTCCCTAATCATATAATTATTATAATCATGATGTTTTTACTGTTTTGTTTATCAAAGATTTTTTTTAATTATTTCATAACTTTATTAAATCTAAACCTTAAAAGTAAGTAATGGAACATTGAACACAAATGTTGGTAAAGTGGAGTTGTCTTCAATTGATATTCTTAAAAATATGTACAGGTATAGTTAGTTATGAGAGAACCAGAGCCCTCGGAAAATCGCCCACTTTTAAAGAGAGCATTTTTGTCAAATAAGATCCGAGTTGGGATCAAATCAGGTAAAAGGGCATTGTGATTTTGTGATTCCTTAGTTGGGCTTCACACAAACATTAAGTCTTGAATAGATAATATTGAGAATTTACTAATGATAAAAGAGAAGATTTTATTACTTTTAATTGTAAAATATCTGTATAATGAGAGAGAGAGAGAGAGAGAGAGAGAGAGAGAGAGAGAGAGAGAGAGAGAGCGAGCAAAAGACATATACAAGGTAGATAGCAAAAGATCCTTGCTATCTATGTCTTGGCTTACATAATTTGCTCTCTCTCTCTCTCTCTCTCTCTCTCTCTCTCTCTCTCAGTTGCAATGGGCTAAATGTAGTGTGTTTGTGTTTGGTAAATTGTTCCTCAAACAGCAAGTTTCCATATCCTCTATAACCATGATATCATTTCACAATAGCAGGTTGATTTGTCATAACTATCAATCAACTGATTATATATTCATATGGAAGATTTGAAGAAGATGTTAATGGTTCTGTAAAAATCTATAACATTTCTCCAGTGTCAATGACACTAAGTACATGTAAATCTTAATGTTAAGTTAAATGATACAAATCCTTCAAAATAAGGAACAGATAACATAACAGTATATAGTTTTGTTCATTTATTTATTACTATCTGTGTGTGTGTGTGTGTGTGTGTGTGTGTTCACAAAAAAACTCAATCTCAAAATTTTGGTATTTTTAACATCAATATTGCACACAAGTTAAAATGTATTCCTGTTACAATGCAACTATCTTTGGTGTTTAGAAACATACCATCAGTATATTGCAACTTGTAGAAAACTTATTTTGTATTTTCAAAATTGTCTTTTTTTGTCCTTGTATTGTTATTACGATGTCAATGAGCGAGAACCCTAACATCACATTGATCACTTAGTGAAAACATCACATCAATCACTCAGTGAAATCAAACAGTTGCCTGAATCTATAACTAATCATGATAAAACCAAATATACAACTGGTACATGTATTGTGGTACAAGAGTTTTATATTACTATACAATATATTGTGGAGGATTTATTACAACATATGCTATACATCTTAACATGTGCAGCGTTTCTTGTATGATCGACAAATAAATACATGTATATGTATCATATTAATAATGTAAAAAAGGTTTTGAAACAATGTTCCCTGTTAATCAGCTGTTAAATGTATGTATTCATTGATTTTTGATAAATGTTACCAAGTATTTAAACATTTTTGTTATTAATACTGTTAAAAAATACAGTACTTCTCTTCAGATCCAAGTTTAATAACCTTTTTTATGGCACATCTGTAAAATTGGTGAAAATAAAAATTCCTAACAAATTTTGTTACTTGATCAGCATGATTTACAATTTTCAAACATCAGAAAAACTTGAATAATAATAAAAAAAATTATATATATATATATATATATATATATATATATATATATATATATATATATATATATATATATAAAACACTAATATTTGTCAAAATATAGGTTTGAAATTCAAGTCTGCTGAGGCCAAAGCTATGTCTTTTTTCAGTCAAGCTTTCAATGTATTTTTTTCTTACATATTCTATAAACCCACAGATATTTTTAAACTCTGGCCTATCAAATTTCCAACCTATTTTTAGACACTGGCCTCACTTTCACAATCATTCCTTAATTAAGGTGTCATTTTGAAGATCACTTCAAGCTTGTTACATCTGTATTTTATTTCAATTTTTTTTTTTTTTTTGTAATTTAAAAAGAGATTGCCAAAATTTGTTAATATAAATTTAGGAAAATAGGAATGATTGTGAAACGGGGGCCTGGTCAATTTGATTTTTATAAAATGTTTATACTGTTGGAATACTGTCAAGTATGAATATGACAAGATTGACACATCATAAAAAATAGAAATCACAAAAAATAAATACACAAATATCTGCAGTCACTCCATATTAAAATGCCATCCCAAGTAGAAATCCACCAAAAAATCCGCCAGCCACAAAAACATTATTTCTCAAAAAAATCTGAAACTGATTAAAAATATTTTTGTTAAAAATTTAAAAATAATAAGTAAACTACATGTACTATCTTGATTAAAAAACTCATGTTTGGGTCTTACTGAGGCTATTTTGTAACTGTGAGGTATAATGTAGTAATGTGCCTATCATTTTGGACATTAAAAATTGATTGGATTTTGTGATTATAAAGTGCAAAATCATAAATCATAAATCATCCCTAAAACTGCTAAAAGTGAAGGTCAATAGACAGAGCCAAGTAATAACAGAATATACACAAGGTTTTTGTCTTACATTTGAATACCAGATTTCAACCAATTGCAGTGCTTAATTGATCATATGACAAGTTACTATGAAAATAATATTGAAAATCACATCTTCATTAAACGACAATTTATCATGTGAAGTTTTATAAAGATCAACTAATGAGTGTCAAAGAAAAATGGACAAAAATTATGATATATAGTTTTCTAAAACATTCCGCTAGAAAAAAGACCAAGTAGTCTCCCTCATGTGGTAGGATACTAAATTATGTGTCCATACGATTAAGTTAGGTTGAGTGATGATGTTTTACACCCCAGACAAGAATTTTTCATTTATAACAAAGCAGTTGATTCAGGGAAGTGGAGGAAATGGGGATTCCTGGAGAAAAACACCAAACTTTGGCAAGTGAACCACAAACTTTTTGTGCCCAAGTGGGATTCAAACATAGGGGGTGAAAGATACTGTAATCTGCAAGTGTACACTTTAGACCATTCGGCCATTGAGGCCCAGCCAGAAGATTGAGGGCCTTCCATTAGTACAACAGCCACACTAATGGACATAACTCAGGTATACCTGTCCCGAGTCAAAGATTCATAATCTGCCATCCAAATATGTGTCTGTTTTTTTTTTCCTTGTTTGAATGTTTTATTCAGAACATTTACTGTTCATGATTACAATGGCTTTTACCAAGTATATATTCCTCAGCTACAGACCTATTTCTTCTATTTTTTATAAACTATGATTACAACAGAAGCATTATAACCAGTTCTGACTGTATTTTATATGTACCTACATTTTGTATGACACCTCCATAATTTCTTCTTGCTCTCCTTTCTATTTCACGTCTTGCTGTTTCCATTTCAGAGTTTAATCTGTTCCAGTTAATTTTGATATAGCCTTTATGTTGAGCTATCTGATTAAACAAAACAAAAGTGACATACTGGTCACAGAACACCATAGAATTTTTATTTTTGTGAGTAGAAAATTTCCCAAAGCTACCATTGTGGATTTATTTGCCAATATTAAACTTGTCAAACATATGAAAACTCTGAAAAAAGCACCAATGTTTATTAATTCCTTCCAAGGTTTAACTCCCATACTCCTTAATCAACCACAATATCAATATCCCATCCATGCCACATATTTTATATTTCTAAAGAGAGTTTACATTTTATTACAATCATAATTAAGAATTAACATATTAAATATTAAGAACAAATTGATATTTATCAAGAAGTATAGAATTCATAAGATGATTATAAAATCTTTTATACAATAATAAAAAAGTATTTTCAATTTTTAGTTTTGCAAACAATAACTGAGGAATTAAACTCCTTATTGCTTTAATCTGAACAATATAAAAATGGCTCCAAAGATCTTGTATACATATGAACAAACCTGAAGTATAAGAATTGTGGCTCCTAATGATGCTGCTGCTGCTTTGCCAACTTTAACAAATAAATACCCTGAAACCCTGGAATTAGAATAAAGGGGCATAATTCAATCTACGTGTTTAAGAAAAAATTTCCCTAAAAAATGATAAAGTTGATTAACAATTAATTACTCTAAATATAGAATGAATGTCTGGAGTGAGAAAGTGAATTAGTAAGTGAGTGGAGTGAGTGAATGAGTGAGTGAGCAAGTGAGTGAGTGAGTGAGCGAGCGAGTTGATGTTTAAAGCCACATCACCAATTGTGCAGCTAATCCAACCTATTAAAACCTTTAAAGTGACATGAAATGTGTTGTAACGAAACAAAATAATGTACCATCCAGAGGCACCACCGATGGCTACTTGTTTAGCAACAGATTGTCTTGATAAATCCCCAAACACTCGGTTAATCCAGTTCCTGTCTATTGAAGTCAGATCCAGAACCTCAAACTCTTCGTTCTCATCTGAAGCCATTCTGAAACAATAATAATACTGATCTAATAATACTAATACATGTAAATCGGTCAACAAACATTGTGAGGGTGGTCACACACCATTTTGGAGTCCAGGGGTCCTTTGAAATTTTGGAAAATAAGCATTGTTTCTAACAATTTGGAAGGAAAATACACAGTAGAAATATAAAAGTTACAATTTTTTACTAACTAGGGCAATTTGCAGGAAGGGTTCTTTAACGTGTCATGCCTGTCATGAAGCAAGCACTCTACCAACTGGAGCTGCTAAGAAGTTAAGTGTATAATGACATGCTGTATTTAATCTAAAATATAAACTTTATTTCTTTTACAACGATTTAGAAACAAGTTATGCAACTTATATTAATCTAGCTTGTTGGCCCGAAGTGTAGCGCGTGAGTTCTTGTTGTGGGAGGAAAACCAGAGAACCCGGAGAATAGGGTCAACATTATAACATAAATTGTAAAAATCAGCAAATCCATTACAAGCTGACAGCCTGGTATCACATGTACAAATAAAGAGCACATAAAAGTAACTAATGTATTATCTATGGGTTACCATAAAATTGTACAAAGTTTTTTTTAACTTGTTCCAAAATATGACAATGGAGAGTTGGATTTCCACTTAAGTGTCATTTGGCTATTTAAGAAACAATCATGAATTCCAACTACTTCATGACAGCTGTACACTTTTAATGCAAGTTTCTAACCATTTTCAATAAATAAACCCTACATTCTACTGGATTTAATCAATACTGTACCTTTCAAAAGTTAACTTTCAATTTCGTGTGTTGAATAGTGCAGTACCATACCATAGTTTTTTACACGGAGGTGTGCACAAAACATGTAAGTATGCGTAGTGAAGTCTAGTAGTGTATAATAATTAGCAAATGGTGATTAAAATATGTCGCTGGTAAATAGTTTAAGTAATTTTTGATTGAAATAAAACATTCTCAAGGCTTCAACTTATCATAAAATACAATTTATATTACTCAGTAAGTTGTTTTAAAACCGAAAGTTGATTAGACCCATTTGTTTTGTGCACGAATACGTGTAACTGCTTAAACCAAACCAAGCACCTGTTGAAAACGCGATATTGATTGGCTAGAATTAAGAATGTTGACCTTGACCCTCGTCAGCTTGTGAAAACGAAAGAGGCTGTGCTCTCTTATTCTGGAAATGAATTACAGTCACTTTATGTAGGTCTGCGTAAAGCTGCAACGAATAAATTATGAATACAGAAAATCCAGACATAGTTTTAGCAGCCGAAGAAAGGGAACAACTCGGGAAGTTTGACAGGTTGTATAAATTCCCATGCTTAGCAAAAAATAGATAGAAACATAACTTCAGCCATTCTGAAAGTTCATTTACTCCTGTTCCATGTAATTGCATTGGTGTAACACATACACGTTTCTCTGGTATGTAGATCTACATGCATATTTTAGATAAACATATATCTACGCAGTGCCTGTGGTATTTAGGTCAACATACATATGTAAACATACATCTGTCGCAGTATTGTCTGGTTCATCGCCTGAGTATGTAGGTCAGCATATCATCAAGTGAATGAAAGTCATTTATACAGGTTTGTCTCCAGAAAAATTTGTCCGTATGTTGTGTTGCTGATGTAAAGAAACAAATGAAAGGAATTGTTTGTTAACATCACACCAAACATTAATTTCATCAAAATCAATTTTAGATAGACTGATGATGCACAAAGGGTAAAAAACTTTTTCACCTACCAGTATCACCTGTGACAGTAGCTCATATGTAAATCTATACAAATGAACTTTAGGTTCATTTGAGATTGCATTGATTCTCATCATTTTTTTAAAAATGACATTGACAGAACTGTTCTTTCTGCAAAATAAATGTTTTTCATAGTTCTTTTTTCAAGTTGTGATCACTATAAAATTTATTACATAGGCAAATATAACTTTCTTGGATTTATTAGTTTCCTCCTAAAAGCCACAAATGTATAACAGCACAATAACACATTGTATAAGGGTTCCTAACTTGGAGGGATTTCTATAAAGTGTATGAAATAGGTACAGATTGGTTGAAACAACCTAAAGGTTATTGGAGATGATTGGAAGTCAACAACACATGCATTTTTGATGCATTTAATAAAACTTGCTCATTTTTTGTTGAAAATTATTTTGCTGGTAGGAACTAAGTTTGAAATGTTGTTATCTTTATATAATTACAAACTTCACATTGTTACACAATTTAGAGCAATTTCATTGGTCGTTTTCCTGTCAAATGACATTGTTATTTTCCAATAACAACGTTTTCTATCGGAACTACTTTCCACCAGTTTCGGGGATTATCCATCTTTGAGTTCTTTCATAGTAGTTATTTTCAAATTGTAAACAAATGGGAATGTCTTCGAGATCGGCAAATATTCCACCTAAAAACATTAAAATCAATTTTATGCTCACCTGAGCCAAAGGCATATCGTCAAGTGAATGAAAGTCACTTATGCAGGTTGGTCTCCAAATGAAAGGAATTGTTTGTTAACATCACACCAAACATTAATTTTGACATATGTTCAAAGGTCAAGGCCACAGCTGCAAAGGAAAACATAATTGCTAATTATCTTGAAAACTATTAACTTTTTGTATAGGCATGTACCGTAAAAACCCATGTAATTTACGCACCCGTGTAATTTACGCAGGTGGTTTTCAAGCTAAAATTTATTAAAAAAAAAGCTTCAACTCATATAAAATTCGCACCCAAAAATTTCCAAAATCGCCGATTTTCTACATGATCCAAGCAAGTGGTTTTCTTGTATTTAAGTGTTTTGTATCAGTTTGGTGTATTTAACCTGTTTTAATTAACTTAGATAAGATTTTAATAGATCTAATTTTCATTAGAAAAAATTACGGCTGTCACATTTTTTTCGGTTTGTAAACAAAGTAGGTTACGTTGTAACAGGTCATTAGCGTATTGTTGTATGTTTCCAAAATCACAATCACAGGAAGAATGATCAGTAAAACAGACAACCACTCACACTCACGCGTGTTGTGAATTCAGTTTAATTAACAATAAACATCAGCTAGTATGACACTTTACTCAACCGGCAGAGGGAAGAAACCGATCTTACCCTGTTTGTAAACAGAATTTTGATTGGTCGAGAGCGTCTTCTTGACCCAAGCTATGCATTTCCGCCTATCCGCCTATTTGCGTCTAAACCATTGATATTTCACTCCCTCTCACACCTTCCCGCTAAATTTGAATCTCAAAACACATCTCCAGTCAAGATTATCAGTATTACCATGTATGTCAATGGTGTTCCTTCACGATCGGTGGAAAATGCAATCAAAGCACATTGTAGCCAGCTCAATGCACGTTAGACTTCTAAACAGTAGTTAACCATTTATTTCATTACATTTTAAAATTTGTACGAAGAAAGTAAGCATAAAATACCATTCTTCACACACGCATCATTTTTTTATTCTTCAAATGCATTATTTTTCCGTAAAATCGTATTTTAACATGAAATAGGCCAACTTCCGGTACAAATGTTTACATTTTGAACACTTGCGTCAGCAAGGAAAATTTTTTTTAAAAATCACGAAAACGATCTACTCGTGTTATTTACGCACTCCCCAAACTTTAATTTAATTTTTAAAAAAAAAGTGCGTAAATTACATGGGTTTTTACGGTATATTAAATATTGTAGGTATTGACTTGACAATCATTTTGATATATTGTTCAAGGTCATATGTTGAAAGGTCAAGGTCACAGCTGGAAAAGAAAACTTGAATTGCTAATTATCTTGAAAACTATTAACTTTTTGTACAGGCATGTATATTAGAATATTGTAGGTATTGCGACAACGATCATTTTGATATATGGTTCAAGGTCATATGTTGAAAGGTCAAGGCCACAGCTGCAAAAGAAAACTTGAATTGCTAATTATCTTGAAAACTATTAACTTTTTGTATAGGCATGTATATTAAAATATTGTAGGTATTGACATGACGGACATTTTGATATATGGTTCAAGGTCATATATTGAAAGTTCAAAGTCATAGGTGCATAAAAAGACTGAAATTGCTAATTATCTTGAAAACTATTAACTATTTGTACAGGCATGTATATTAGAATACTGTAGGTATTGCGACAATGATCATTTTGATATATGGTTCAAGGTCATATGTTGAAAGGTCAAGGCCACAGCTGCAAAAGAAAACTTAAATAGCCTATTATCTTGAAAACTATTAACTTTTTGTATAGGCATGTATATTAGAATATTGTAGGTATTGACATGACGGTCATTTTGATAAATGGTTCAAGGTTATATGTTCAAAGTTCAAAGTCATATCAACATAGGAATACTAGAATTATTAATTATCTTAAAAGCTATTAATGTAATGCATAGGCATGTATATTAGAATATTGTAGGTATTGACATGACAATCATATGTGGTTCGAGGTCATATATGTTCAAAGGTCAAGGACATAGCTGCATAATTATACTAAAATCCATTATTGATTTGGAAATTAGTCATTGCACTACAGTTACTTCATGCATATTATATAAGCTACTTATAAATGAAAAGTGAGTGGATATATTTCTGATTAAATTTTGTGGGAGTTCTTAACTTGAGAAAACTTTTAAAGTTTCTGTACTTAATATATTGTCTTTTGCACTTTGCAAACAATATTGGACATATCTTCAGGTGAGCGTTAAGGCCCATGGGCCTCTTGTTTTAGATTAAAATTTTGCAAAAAATTATTCAACTTGACATGTTCTGATATTTTTTCACCAAAATATTCAAGACTATTAAATATTTATTTATGAAATATTTTTATCTCTTTGTAATCAGTCCCAGAGAATTCCTTTTGTGCACCCCTTAAAAATCCAAAGTCAAATAAATTTTGTTACACACCTCAACAAATTTCTAAACACCTGTTTTCGGAATTTATGCAAAAAATATCTAAAAATTATAATTGAAGTCAAGAATACACTGCATATCGCCCGAGAGCCACAGCCATATCTTTGCTGAGTGATGCTTAATTTCAGTTACACATCATCATGCTAATGTCAGGCAACAGAAACGAGGCCTCAGTTTACAGCTATAGTAGGGACTGTTCTGTTCACAGAAGAAAAATATCTGTGATACCCTTTCGGGTAACGTCCAGTCTAATGCACCCCCTACCGCTTGTTTTACCTCCACATCTATGATCAGCCATTACAGCTACCACCGGTGTCATCATTAAACGAAATCCCTAAGTCTTGCTCCCTGCCCATAGTTGGCAAAAAATCGCTTTCAACCAAGAAAAAATTAACTCCATTTCATTATTTGGTTCCACAGTTTTTTAAACAAACTGTTCATTCAAATTTCTTTTGTTATGGGAAACTTCAACCTGTAAGTTGACACGTGTGTCCTACAAACGTATAATAGTCGTATGATGTTGGTAAATGTGTTGTCACGAGACATAATAAAGTACCTTTTTTATCAAAGGATTTATCTATTTTCGGAAAATCAGCTCATCAGTTCAGAAATATATGTCAGTTTAAAAAACTAATTAATTTCGGGTTTGTGATTATAAGAATTGAATTTCACTTTTTACGTTGTTATCGGGGTGTAACATCGTGAAAATTATTACAAATTATGCATAAAACCGCTTTGCTACGCTACGCAGTTTTACACAATTTGTAATAATTTTCACGTTGTTACACCCTGATAACAACTTAAAAAGTGAAATTCAATTCTTAAAAATTTTTGTCAATTTTTCCCTTAGCTGAATGAATATAGGGCAGCAGAGGGTAAATCTTTTCATATGTAGGTCAACATCCACTCTACCTCTGGTAAATAGGTCAACATCTATCTGGAAAGCAGGTTTGACAAACACTTGCCCAAGTACCTTTAGTATAGAGGTCAAAATACATCAAGTCATCAACAATATTTTGTCCCAGAACTTCTTTTATGTAGGTCAAGACCAGGGCTCTGGAAAACTTTGACTGGGGTGTCGGACATTTTTTCAAAGCAACCGTACCATTGATGCTGTGTAAAGCAAAGCAAAAAAAAAAAAAAAACCAAAAAAACCAAAAAAAATGTACCACCAATGATGTGAAAAGCAAACTAAAAAATAATTGCTATTGATGATGTATTTTAAAAAGATTTTAATTTTTAATATCAAATAGATTTTAAAAAGGATTTAACTACTACATAGAGGTTATTTAGGTACATGTGGACAAGCTCATGTGCCCACATAGTGTCAATTTTTGTACTGTTGGCGTTGACGACACAAGGTTTGATGGCCATCTTTGTTTATTGACAATCGTGCATTTTCGTTTTCCCGAAGTTACACAAACTTTACTGAACCTCATTTCGAGACCTCTTTGATTGTATTTAGACTTTTTAAAATTATTTATTTATAACTTAACAATACACCTGTCTCCATACCTCTAGTATAGAGGTTAACATACAACTGTCCCAGAACCTCTTGAATGTAAGAAATACACATGAATTGTGACTTGATCCAGTTCTTTAATAAGTAAGTCAACATACAACTGTCTCAACCACTAGTATGTAGGTCAGGACATACACACATACACTTGTCCCTTATCTCTAGTATAAAGGTCAACATACAGCAGTTGAAGAACTTCTTACAAGTAAGACATATACCTGCCTCAGTACCTCTAATATAGAGGTCAACATACAGCAGTTCCAGAACTTCTTATATGTAGGTTCAGGGATACACATGCCTCGGTACCTCTAATATAGAGGTCAACATACAGCAGTTCCAGAACTTCTTATATGTAGGTCCAGGGATACACATGCCTCAGTACCTCTAATATAGAGGTCAACATACAGCAGTTCCAGAACTTCTTATATGTAGGTTCAGGGATACACATGCCTCGGTACCTCTAATATAGAGGTCAACATACAGCAGTTCCAGAACTTCTTATATGTAGGTCCAGGGATACACATGCCTCAGTACCTCTAATATAGAGGTCAACATACATCTGACCCAGAACCTCTGTTATGCAGGCCAGTTTACAGCACCTATCACTGCACAGTTTCAAATCGCACAATAGTAGATAATAGTGTAATTAAGTTTTTTAGTCACTGTTTATAAGGTTGTTTTTTTAGTCACCGTTCATACAGTTGTTTTTTCCCTAGTACTATCACTGCACAGTTTTAAATCACACAATGGTAGATACTAGTGTAATTAAGTTTCTTGGTCACCGTTTATAAGGTAGTTTTTTTAGTCACCGTTCATACGGTTGTTTTTTCCCTAGTACTATCACTGCACAATTTCAAATCACACAATGGTAGATACTAGTGTAATTAAGTTTCTTTGTCACTGTTCATAAGGTTGTTTTTTTAGTCACCGTTCATAAGGTTGTTGTTTTTTTTTTGGTCACCGTTCATAAGGTTGTTTTTTTTAGTTCCCTAGTACTCTCGTTTTCTAACCATCTGACAACTTTCTAAAGTGAAAGAATCTTTGAGACACAAAACACAATTACTCCACTTTAAATAGTTAGACTAGCCACCATTTAGAAATTCACCATGGCCAAACAATTCCCAAGTATATAAGGTCATCATTTCAAAAGACAAAAGTGTATTGAATTAACACAAAATCATTATTTAATTTTTTTTTTTTTCAGTTGTTTGTATGGATTTGTTAAGCTAAGTCCCGGTGAAGGCCAAGACATAGAGAAAAGAGCTCTTATTGAAAAGGTATCACACAGGAAACATACACACACATACACTGAAAAACACACACACACACACACACATGCACTGGAAACACACACATACACACACACACACATGCACTGAAAAACACACACACACACATGCACTGGAAACACACACACACACACACACACACACACATGTACTGGAAAATACACACATGCACTGGAAAATACACACACACATGCACTGGAAACACATGCACTGAAAAAAACACACACCCACACACATGCACTGGAAACACACACACACACACACACACACACACACACACACACCAGGGCTCCACAAACGCCGGTAGGGTCAATCGGCGGTAGGCAAAGGGTACATCATCCCCCCACCACCACCACCTCCCAACGTTAGGCAAAGGGAACCCCACCCCCTCCCCCCGGAACAAATTTGTTTTTTTAATAAACACACATCAGATAGGTAAAGAAATAAACATTTAATTTTTATTTCAAAATATGGTGGTTACGTACTGCTTTTTATCTTTCCATAACTGTCCAGTCATTGGCAATGCAGCAAAACATCAATAAACAGTTAATCTGAATTCTGTTTGGTACATCGGGATATCTGTCGTTTTAATTATAAATTATATGTCGATGTGTGACAATGTCGCATATAAAGATAAATATTCATAAATACCGCTTATTGATATCTTGCAAAAATCCCATCACTGGTAACTTAAAATAGATCGGCATATAACATATAAAAATACGTGTATTGCCGTGATCATGTTGTTGTTGGTCACCCGAAAAACGGTCGTTATCAATCTAGTCAGCTCTTGTATATAAAATTCAGGGGAGGTTATTAACTACCGGTATCTATAAACTGGATCGATCAGGCACGTGTATGCGTTTGTATACTCTAGTAGAAACGATGTGAACAGATGAAGCCACTGGTAATCAATTAACCACTAGTAATCAATTAACTTGTAAGGTATTAGGTAATTAATTACCTGTGAATGGGAAGTTCAGTGAATCGTGACACTGTCCTGAGTAATTTTAATTGTTAACAAGCCGGCATTAAAGAGTTTTTAATCGGATTTTGTCTTACTATTATGGGAAAAAAAGCCGATTCGGATATTTTTCAATCGGCTTTTTTAAGTTTGAATCGGCGTTTTTTGCCAAAAATCGGCGTTTGTGAAGGCCTGACACACACACACAGGTGTAATATGTCTCAAGTTTTTGTTATCAAAGTCATGTGATAGAATATTTACAATCCAAATCAATTTCCTCATAATAAACTTTTGTTTGAGTGATTCAAGTTATAACACCATGGATAAATGATTTATGTGCAAACATTCATTATCTGTTGTCATTGCTTTGTATCCTGGTTGGAATGCTTAATACTTCAAAAATTAAAAAAAAAAAACTTGACACAAATTATTATTAAGTCCATTGTTATGTAATGACTTGAACTAAGTCCATATTTTGAAGGAGGTCAGAGACATAAATGCATATGGGTAGTGCAGTTAAATGGACACATGTTTAAGAACTTTGAGGATAATTTTAGTTTAATTTTGATTTAATAGGGTATTAAGTACTATGAACAGGTGCTCCGGGATCATGCTAAAAAAGGAAAAGTTACAACTACAGATCATGGAGAAGTGGAACTGGCTGTTGATCCTGCCATCTACTGTCACCTTGGTCACCTTTTGTTGCTACTGGAACAATATCCAAAAGGTAAGAAAAATAAGCAATTGTTTCTTTATAAATTTTTGTTTGCTATTTTAACTGATTATAAAGTTTCATGATGAATATCACATACTTTACACAACTGATACCAAACTATATTCATTATTACTAAAAACCCCATTTTTACGAACAGAGAGGAATCTCTGTGATGTATTGTCACATACGTCGCAAGCATTTGGCAAGGAAATCGTAGATATCTTTAAAATGGGATAGGGATACAGGGTGACAGAGATGTTCATAGATGGGGGCAAGTAAACCCAAAACAGGGAAATGTTAAACGAAACATTTTTCCTAATGTCAGTGAAGAAATTAAATACTTTTTTCAATTGCACGGGCTATGTCACCGCTATGTCAAATCCTTGGGCAATATATGTGGAATATAGTACGGTAGTTTGCGGGTGATAAGTGCGTGCTGAGGGTAACCGCACAATGATGAATGTATGTGGTATTGAAAATAAAATTTATACATGGATTCTGTGGAGAAACTTTTGGTGGAAAGGATACAATGCGGCGCAGCGGAAGAATACATGAACAGTTTATGTAAACAAAGACCTATTTTCGCAACATTTTCGCGGATATCCCATAATTTAAACAGTCTCTTTTGATTGGATGAATTATATGACGTGTCATTTCTTGGTAGCATGCGTTTTGGCGAGAAGAGTGAACCACAGTAAATAAAGCAATATTTTTTTAACATCACCCGAGGTTTGAGCGTGTAAGTAAAAGTATAGGTTGCAGAAAGTGCTGTAAAGAAATCATGTCTTACATGAACGATAGCAAATGTCATGTTTATAAGAATGTATTTGTTTTCATTCGTTTCCCTTCCCATCCCCTCCTCGAAGCCCCAACAAAATTTGACCTATATCTGATGTAGACATGTTTACATTTTAATTTTGTCGACGTAGCGTAAAAATGATATACACGATTTTGAGAGCAGCATTGTGAAATTGACCGGAAAAAGCTATTGCTGAGAGATTTCACGAGTTCCTGTCGATTGTGCAAGATGTACTCTAGAGCTTTAGGGTAAATCCTCGGTAGGTGGCGTGTATTTTGTATATCCTTGTCGGTCCTAAATTCGGGATGGTCCTTGATTCGTGGCATAAACAGTTTTTTGCAACCATCATTTGTAGTTGTTTTGTCGCGCTACGGGACATTTCGGCCTATAACTATCGGCCTATGACAATATCGGCCCATAATAAAATATATTCAAAATATTTAATACACCTAAATTTGGACAACTTTGTCATGACTTATGCCTTGGTTTTAATTTTATTTTTAAAAGAAATTATTATTTTTTATTTCATATTAGATCAACCTATAAATGATGCACACACTCCGTTCACAAATGTTTTAGTCAGAGTTACTCATGACTGTAAGACTCGTCGATTCTGATCGATCTAAACTAGTTCGTGCAGATAGCGTAGAAGAAAGACAGTTTGAATGTAACTTGTATGAATCTACAATTATGTAAAAACACTAAAGTATCAGGATTTTTAAAGACAAATTATATTTACAAGAAAAGGATCTTTCTTCTAAATTCATTCTTATGGTTATTTTTCTTTACACACTACATGTAATTAAAGAAAGCATCATAATAATACAAATATTAAATTAAGATTATAATTAAGATTATCTATTTTTTAAAAAATTTTAAGATTAAAACAAAGTATAGGTACACCTTCCTGTCTTTAAATTATTCATTTAAAAAAAAAATGAGACATATATATAATCCATTATTTGAGTTTTAATAGATTAGTGGTAGACTTGATTAGAAATGATAATTTGAATTAATTCTTGTATTGCTTTGAATAAACTTACTGAAATTTACATGTTTCAAAGCATAATACTAACACATGTTTGTGAGCAACAATGCAAATAAACGAAATGAGTAGCAATCTTTGATAAAGGCATTTATTTCATGGGCCGATTTTGTTATAGGCTGATTTGGCTATAGGCTGATATTGTCATGGTCCGTTTTTTTATGGGCCGAAATGTCCCGGAACCGTTTTGTCGTTATTGAGAAATATAACGATTGATGACACCATAAAAACATCTTTCTGTTTGTGTAATTAATTAAAAATGTTACGTATGAACGTTTTTGTCTTTTCTTGGAGAAATGCTTGGAATGTGAAAGGACCTTGCTTCAGCACAGACTCTTCTGAATGTGGTAATTTGCCAACACTAATACAAAAAATATAATGGACACTTTTCCAGTCATGAATTCTTACTCCCCTTCCATATGGTGTTTTACAACCTTGCTTGCATAGGAATGGATAAGGCAGATTGTAATACTTCCTACACTCACTTTCAAAGCCTCTTGCATTTCCATGCTCTCTGTTCGTACGGCACCTCTGGTGCTTTGATTCAAGATTTGTAGCCACATTGTATGTAATGTTACACTGGTGACTGTTTTATTTAGCGGTGACCTAATGTACAATGTCTGTCAAAATGCTCAAAATCTTATTTTAAAAAGTCTGCACACTTTAAAATGTAAAATTTTACTTCAAACTTAAAATTTTCTAAAATAAATTGTTAAATTATGTTCATTGTGGCTACAATTCTTGAAAAATGAAATTTTAGTAATAATGAATATAATTTAGTTGTAAAATAATTAAATGATTATATTTAGTGTCTGTAAGCTGTTATGTACAGTTAATGATATAAGAATAGATTGACCATAATAATAATAATAATAATAATAATAATAACAATAATATTATTAATTTGTATCATATTTCAGCAATGTCAGCCTATCAAAAATATCATCATTTAAATAAAGATAACTGGAAGGTACGTTATATATAACTGGTTATAGATATTTTATTTATAATATCAATGTGTATGAATTATCAGAAGGTTAGAGACCTACTTGGGACAGATCCCAGATTGATTTGGTTTTTAAGCTTGCTTGCTTATTGAAGTTGTTTTGTTTTCTCACGTACTTGGGACAGATCCCAGATTGATTTGGTTTTTGAGCTTGCTGGCTTATTGAAGTTGTTTTGTTTTCTCACGTACTTGGGACAGATCCCAGATTGATTTGGTTTTTGAGCTTGCTTGCTCATTGAAGTTGATTTGTTTTCTCACATACTCGGAACAGATCCCAGATTAACAGTTTTTCAGCTTGCTTACTTATTGAAGTTGTTTTGTTTTCTCACGTACTTGGGACAGATCCCAGATTGATTTGGTTTTTGAGGTTGCTTGCTTATTGAAGTTGTTTTGTTTCTCACGTACTTGGGACAGATCCCAGATTGATTTGGTTTTTAAGCTTGCTTGCTTATTGAAGTTGTTTTGTTTTCTCACGTACTTGGAACAGATCCCAGATTAACAGTTTTTTAGCTTGCTTGCCCATTGAAGTTGTTTTGTTTTCTCACATACTTGGAACAGATCCCAGATTAACAGTGTTTTAGCTTGCTTGCCCATTGAAGTTGTATTGTTTTCTCACATACTTGAAACAGATCCCAGATTAACAGTTTTTGTTAATTCACAACTCTGTTTTTTCCGTTTTTGAGTTATTTCCCTTTGATTGATTTTTATAGAACATTTCTTGTCTGAAGCATAACTTTGGTGTAGTATGTTCAAATGACTCCAAACTTGGTGTACATGTTTCTGGCAATGACTCGAAGTGCAGTGCACAAGAACCACAACTCTATCTTGTTCCTTTTTTGAATTATTTCCCTTTGATTGATTTTTATGCAGTGTCAGGCGACACATCTGTTTCAAAGAAACATATCTAGTTTAGCTCGCTTTCCCATTAAAGTTGTTTTGTTTTCTCATGTACTTAGGACAGATCCTAGATTGACAGTTTTTTATATTGCTTGCACTTTGAAGTTACTTGGTTTTCTCATGTACTTGGTTAAATCACAGGGATTGTTGATAATTAGGCAACCATGTAATCCTATAAGGAAAACAAATATTGCACTTGGTCTACCATTAAGCTTCTTTAATTAATATTAGAGTCAGTTATTTATTTTTTACATTTAAAAAGAAATTTAACCATTTTCATATAAGCACAGATATTAAATTATATTTTTCTTTATTGCCACATCACCCTTAACTGATTTAGATAATTTAAACACCTGTTATACTTGAAGACATCAGTAAGTCCAAACAGTAATGTTTAATTATTTTTTTTCAGGATGCCTCATTTTTATATGGACTTGGATTGGTTTATTTTCACTTCAATGCTCTCAAACTGTAAGTCAAGTTTATAGACGTTTAATTAGGATTTGTAAGGATTAATAACTTAATAAAATGTCCATTTTACTGAATGTATCAATTAAGAAATAGAAATTCAGTTACCAGGTAATTGCTTTCTGTGATTGGTGTCCTACTTGTTATGCAGATGAGGGTTGACTTACCCGAGGGATCTAGGTAAAGTCATTGATTGATTGCCGGACATACTAGTATACTGTAAAACACTTTATTTTTCGCGAGCATTTTATTTTCACGAATTTTGCAAGGGAAGAGATTTTCACGAAAATAAAGTGTTTTACAGTAATTTAATTTACTGCTCAGTAAACAAAAACAAGTTGATTACTGATCGATTTTTATTCATAAAGATAGGTAACAATAAGTTACCTTTAATCTATCAGGTATATTTATCAACAGGTAATCTTAATATCTTTTTATATCGGTTTCAAATTTACCGGCACCAGGTGGGAAGTTATGTGCATTTTATGAAGGAAATTGCGAAAGTAAAAGTTCGAAAACTGATTCTAAAAAGCAAATCGCAAAAAAAAAAAAAAAAAAAAAAAAATGTCGCGAAAATAAAGAGTTTTACAGTACTTCATGTTGACAACCCTTAGTCTTTTGATTACTGATTATCAAAGTTTTAACTATTATTATGTGATTTGTGAGACATAAATATCAAAAACATACAAAGGTAAATGGTAAGTGTTGTCAGTGATTAGAACTATTCATGTGTGGATAGGTTCTTTTTTTAAACAGTCCTTGGAACTGAGGACAGGTGACTCTTAGTAGATTTTCCTTGTATTATATTTCCAAATATTGTGTTTCTTTTCTTTTAATAACCTTTATATGTATGTTGTCATAAGTTTCATTTTAACTTATATGGCAATAAAATTTGAATATTGAATATATATGTGAGGATTATCAATAATCATAAGAACAAACTCATTTTCACTAAACTGTTTTAGTCTGTCATCAATTTTTTTTTTGTATATTCATACAAGCTTTTCACTGGACATTCCTTCTTATGATGTAAAATTAGTTTTCCAAATGCAGAACATGGGCGAGTATTTCATGTAACTGACCCAGGCTGGTAGTGACATTTATCATAGTGAAAAGAATAAATTTATCAATAAATAACATATATTCATTTAACATTTTGGGGAATTTTTGTGACTAGATAAAAAAAAACAAAAAAAAAAAAACACCACACTTTGTCTGAACTGTTTCACAATTCATACCTGCGAATTACAACATATTTAATCTTAGATAATTTACTACAGTAAACTTGTTACCAGTTGATTAATTTTTTAAACTTTTTTGATAAAAAAAAAACCTCATGACAATATGCCATCTTTACTTAAAATTTACTTAATCTTTGTTTATCATGTTAGCTATGAATAGCTGCAATAATGCTGATGCAGCTTTTAACAAAAACTCACTTACTCCCTCATTCAGTTTTTCTGGATGGTGTATTTGTTAAAAGGGCACTTGCTTTTAAAGTATTGGAAAGCACTCCATTAAAAATGTGAAAAGTGGAACACTGTAAAGAAACAAGTAAACAGTAGATGAAGTACAGGTAAACTTGTGTACCAAGGACACACAAAGTGGTCTTAAAACATGTTAAAGTTGCCAGTATGTACAGCTTTACATTACATTTATATTATAAAAGAAAAGTTAGGTCACCCCTGGCCCTGGGATAGCTTATGTGTCTGTTGTATTACTGTACCCACACAGTTAAATGTCTACAATTCTTTCTGGTAGTCTGAAGTGTGGGCTAACTGATCCCAGCTCCTCTCACTGTCTACAGATCTCAGCACCTCTCACTGTCTACAGATCCAAGCACCTTTCACTGTTTACAGATCCCAGCACCTCTCACTGTCTACAGATCCCAGCACCTCTCATTGTCTACAGATCCAAGCATCTCTCACTGTCTACAGATCCCAGCACCTCTCATTGTCTACAGATCCAAGCAACTCTCATTGTCTACAGATCCCAGCACCTCTCACTGTCTACAGATCCAAGCACCTCTCACTGTCTACAGATCTCAGCACCTCTCACTGTCTACAGATCCCAGCACCTCTCATTGTCTACAGATCCAAGCACCTCTCACTGTCTACAGATCCCAGCACCTCTCATTGTCTACAGATCCAAGCACCTCTCACTGTCTACAGATCCCAGCACCTCTCATTGTCTACAGATCCAAGCAACTCTCATTGTCTACAGATCCCAGCACCTCTCATTGTCTACAGATCTCAGCACCTCTCACTGTCTACAGATCTCAGCACCTCTCACTGTCTACAGATCCCAGCACCTCTCATTGTCTACAGATCCAAGCACCTCTCACTGTCTACAGATCCCAGCACCTCTCATTGTCTACAGATCCAAGCACCTCTCACTGTCTACAGATCCCAGCAACTCTCATTGTCTACAGATCCCAGCACCTCTCATTGTCTACAGATCCCAGCACCTCTCACTGTCTACAGATCTCAGCACCTCTCACTGTCTACAGATCCCAGCACCTCTCATTGTCTACAGATCCAAGCACCTCTCACTGTCTACAGATCCCAGCACCTCTCATTGTCTACAGATCCAAGCACCTCTCACTGTCTACAGATCCCAGCACCTCTCATTGTCTACAGATCCCAGCACCTCTCATTGTCTACAGATCCCAGCACCTCTCATTGTCTACCGATCCCAGCACCTCTAACTGTCTACAGATCCCAGCTCCTCTCACTGTCTACAGATCTCAGCACCTCTCACCTCTCATTGTCTACCGATCCCAGCACCTCTAACTGTCTACAGATCCCAGCTCCTCTCACTGTCTACAGATCTCAGCACCTCTCACTGTCTACAGATCCAAGCACCTTTCACTGTTTACAGATCCCAGCACCTCTCACTGTCTACAGATCCCAGCACCTCTCATTGTCTACAGATCCCAGCACCTCTCACTGTCTACAGATCCCAGCACCTCTCATTGTCTACATATCCAAGCACCTCTCACTGTCTACAGATCCCAGCACCTCTCACTGTCTACAGATCCCAGCACCTCTCACTGTCTACAGATCCAAGCACCTCTCACTGTCTACAGATCCCAGCACCTCTCACTGTCTACAGATCCCAGCACCTCTCATTGTCTACAGATCGAAGCACCTCTCATTGTCTACAGATCCCAGCACCTCTCACTGTCTACAGATCCAAGCACCTCTCACTGTCTACAGATCCCAGCACCTCTCACTGTCTACAGATCCCAGCACCTCTCATTGTCTACAGATCCAAGCACTTCTCACTGTCTACAGATCCCAGCACCTCTCACTCTCTACTAGGGCTGTCACAGTTATGAAATTTTGAAACCGGTTAACCGAAATGTATCCGAACCGTTACCAATTACCCGACTGCAGATTCCGTGCAAAGACAAAATGCAAATGTCAGGTGTTGTAATAGTTCCATGACCTTCCTGTAAGTTTTTGCGCATGCTTGCCAGAAATACTATTTCCTGTTATACCGTAATAATTGATTGAGCAGAGTGCTAACTGATCTGCCAAATGTGGTAAATATGTCACTTTACTTTATTATTCAACGAAATAAACATGTAACAGAGAAAGAAAAGTGTAGATATACAGAGAGTATGTATTTAGATATATGCATGCGGTTATTTGTAACCGGTTTTGCCCTGTAACCTAACTGTGACTGGTTATCCGGTTACCTGTGACAGCCCTACTTTCTACAGATCCCAGCACCTCTCACTGTCTACAGATCCCAGCATCTCTCACTCTCTCACTGTCTACAGATCCCAGCACCTCTCACTGTCTACAGATCCCAGCACCTCTCACTGTCTACAGACTCTCACTGTCTACAGATCCCAGCACCTCTCACTGTCTACAGATCCAAGCACCTTTCACTGTCTACAGATCCAAGCACCTCTCACTGTCTACAGATCCAAGCATCTCTCACTGTCTACAGATCCCAGCACCTCTCGCTGTCTACAGATCCAAGCACCTCTCACTGTCTACAGATCCAAGCACCTCTCACTGTCTACAGATCCAAGCACCTCTCACTGCCTGGGATCCCAGCACCTCTCACTGTCTACAGATCCCAGCACCTCTCATTGTCTACAGATCCAAGCAACTCTCATTGTCTACAGATCCCAGCACCTCTCACTGTCTACAGATCCAAGCACCTCTCACTGTCTACAGATCCCAGCACCTCTCACTGTCTACAGATCTCAGCACCTCTCACTGTCTACAGATCCCAGCACCTCTCATTGTCTACAGATCTAAGCACCTCTCACTGTCTACAGATCCCAGCACCTCTCATTGTCTACAGATCCAAGCACCTCTCACTGTCTACAGATCGCAGCACCTCTCATTGTCTACAGATCCCAGCACCTCTCATTGTCTACAGATCCCAGCACCTCTCATTGTCTACTGATCCCAGCACCTCTCACTGTCTACAGATCCCAGCACCTCTCACTGTCTACAGATCCAAGCACCTCTCACTGTCTACAGATCCCAGCACCTCTCACTGTCTACAGATCCAAGCACCTCTCATTGTCTACAGATCGAAGCACCTCTCATTGTCTACAGATCCTAGCACCTCTCATTGTCTACAGATCGAAGCACCTCTCATTGTCTACAGATCCCAGCACCTCTCACTGTCTACAGATCCAAGCACCTCTCACTGTCTACAGATCCCAGCACCTCTCATTGTCTACAGATCCAAGCACTTCTCACTGTCTAGAGATCCCAGCACCTCTCACTCTCTACTAGGGCTGTCACAGTTATGAAATTTTGAAACCGGTTAACCGAAATGTATCCGAACCGTTACCAATTACCCGACTGCAGATTCCGTGCAAAGACAAAATGCAAATGTCAGGTGTTGTAATAGTTCCATGACCTTCCTGTAAGTTTTTGCGCATGCTTGCCAGAAATACTATTTCCTGTTATACCGTAATAATTGATTGAGCAGAGTGCTAACTGATCTGCCAAATGTGGTAAATATGTCACTTTACTTTATTATTCAACGAAATAAACATGTAACAGAGAAAGAAAAGTGTAGATATACAGAGAGTATGTATTTAGATATATGTATGCGGTTATTTGTAACCGGTTTTGCCCTGTAACCTAACTGTGACTGGTTATCCGGTTACCTGTGACAGCCCTACTTTCTACAGATCCCAGCACCTCTCACTGTCTACAGATCCCAGCATCTCTCACTCTCTCACTGTCTACAGATCCCAGCACCTCTCACTGTCTACAGATCCCAGCACCTCTCACTGTCTACAGACTCTCACTGTCTACAGATCCCAGCACCTCTCACTGTCTACAGATCCAAGCACCTCTCACTGTCTACAGATCCAAGCACCTCTCACTGTCTACAGATCCAAGCATCTCTCACTGTCTACAGATCCCAGCACCTCTCGCTGTCTACAGATCCAAGCACCTCTCACTGTCTACAGATCCAAGCACCTCTCACTGTCTACAGATCCAAGCACCTCTCACTGCCTGGGATCCCAGCACCTCTCACTGTCTACAGATCCCAGCACCTCTCATTGTCTACAGATCCAAGCAACTCTCATTGTCTACAGATCCCAGCACCTCTCACTGTCTACAGATCCAAGCACCTCTCACTGTCTACAGATCCCAGCACCTCTCACTGTCTACAGATCTCAGCACCTCTCACTGTCTACAGATCCCAGCACCTCTCATTGTCTACAGATCTAAGCACCTCTCACTGTCTACAGATCCCAGCACCTCTCATTGTCTACAGATCCAAGCACCTCTCACTGTCTACAGATCGCAGCACCTCTCATTGTCTACAGATCCCAGCACCTCTCATTGTCTACAGATCCCAGCACCTCTCATTGTCTACCGATCCCAGCACCTCTCACTGTCTACAGATCCCAGCTCCTCTCACTGTCTACAGATCTCAGCACCTCTCACTGTCTACAGATCCAAGCACCTTTCACTGTTTACAGATCCCAGCACCTCTCACTGTCTACAGATCCCAGCACCTCTCATTGTCTACAGATCCCAGCACCTCTCACTGTCTACAGATCCCAGCACCTCTCATTGTCTACAGATCCAAGCACCTCTCACTGTCTACAGATCCCAGCACCTCTCACTGTCTACAGATCCCAGCACCTCTCACTGTCTATAGATCCAAGCACCTCTCACTGTCTACAGATCCCAGCACCTCTCACTGTCTACAGATCCCAGCACCTCTCATTGTCTACAGATCGAAGCACCTCTCATTGTCTACAGATCCAAGCACCTCTCACTGTCTACAGATCCAAGCATCTCTCACTGTCTACAGATCCCAGCACCTCTCGCTGTCTACAGATCCAAGCACCTCTCACTGTCTACAGATCCAAGCACCTCTCACTGTCTACAGATCCAAGCACCTCTCACTGCCTGGGATCCCAGCACCTCTCACTGTCTACAGATCCCAGCACCTCTCATTGTCTACAGATCCAAGCAACTCTCATTGTCTACAGATCCCAGCACCTCTCACTGTCTACAGATCCAAGCACCTCTCACTGTCTACAGATCCCAGCACCTCTCACTGTCTACAGATCTCAGCACCTCTCACTGTCTACAGATCCCAGCACCTCTCATTGTCTACAGATCTAAGCACCTCTCACTGTCTACAGATCCCAGCACCTCTCATTGTCTACAGATCCAAGCACCTCTCACTGTCTACAGATCGCAGCACCTCTCATTGTCTACAGATCCCAGCACCTCTCATTGTCTACAGATCCCAGCACCTCTCATTGTCTACCGATCCCAGCACCTCTCACTGTCTACAGATCCCAGCTCCTCTCACTGTCTACAGATCTCAGCACCTCTCACTGTCTACAGATCCAAGCACCTTTCACTGTTTACAGATCCCAGCACCTCTCACTGTCTACAGATCCCAGCACCTCTCATTGTCTACAGATCCAAGCATCTCTCACTGTCTACAGATCCCAGCACCTCTCATTGTCTACAGATCCAAGCAACTCTCATTGTCTACAGATCCCAGCACCTCTCACTGTCTACAGATCCAAGCACCTCTCACTGTCTATAGATCCCAGCACCTCTCACTGTCTACAGATCTCAGCACCTCTCACTGTCTACAGATCCCAGCACCTCTCATTGTCTACAGATCCAAGCACCTCTCACTGTCTACAGATCCCAGCACCTCTCATTGTCTACAGATCCAAGCACCTCTCACTGTCTACAGATCCCAGCACCTCTCACTGTCTACAGATCCCAGCACCTCTCATTGTCTACAGATCCCAGCACCTCTCATTGTCTACCGATCCCAGCACCTCTAACTGTCTACAGATCCCAGCTCCCCTCACTGTCTACAGATCTCAGCACCTCTCACTGTCTACAGATCCAAGCACCTTTCACTGTTTACAGATCCCAGCACCTCTCACTGTCTACAGATCCCAGCACCTCTCATTGTCTACAGATCCCAGCACCTCTCACTGTCTACAGATCCCAGCACCTCTCATTGTCTACAGATCCAAGCACCTCTCACTGTCTACAGATCCCAGCACCTCTCACTGTCTACAGATCCCAGCACCTCTCACTGTCTATAGATCCAAGCACCTCTCACTGTCTACAGATCCCAGCACCTCTCACTGTCTACAGATCCCAGCACCTCTCATTGTCTACAGATCGAAGCACCTCTCATTGTCTACAGATCCCAGCACCTCTCACTGTCTACAGATCCAAGCACCTCTCACTGTCTACAGATCCCAGCACCTCTCACTGTCTACAGATCCCAGCACTTCTCATTGTCTACAGATCCAAGCACTTTTCACTGTCTACAGATCCCAGCACCTCTCACTCTCTACTAGGGCTGTCACAGTTATGAAATTTTGAAACCGGTTAACCGAAATGTATCCGAACCGTTACCAATTACCCGACTGCAGATTCGGTGCAAAGACAAAATGCAAATGTCAGGTGTTGTAATAGTTCCATGACCTTCCTGTAAGTTTTTGCGCATGCTTGCCAGAAATACTATTTCCTGTTATACCGTAATAATTGATTGAGCAGAGTGCTAACTGATCTGCCAAATGTGGTAAATATGTCACTTTACTTTATTATTCAACGAAATAAACATGTAACAGAGAAAGAAAAGTGTAGATATACAGAGAGTATGTATTTAGATATATGCATGCGGTTATTTGTAACCGGTTTTGCCCTGTAACCTAACTGAGACTGGTTATCCGGTTACCTGTGACAGCCCTACTTTCTACAGATCCCAGCACCTCTCACTGTCTACAGATCCCAGCATCTCTCACTCTCTCACTGTCTACAGATCCCAGCACCTCTCACTGTCTACAGATCCCAGCACCTCTCACTGTCTACAGACTCTCACTGTCTACAGATCCCAGCACCTCTCACTGTCTACAGATCCAAGCACCTCTCACTGTCTACAGATCCAAGCACCTCTCACTGTCTACAGATCCAAGCATCTCTCACTGTCTACAGATCCCAGCACCTCTCGCTGTCTACAGATCCAAGCACCTCTCACTGTCTACAGATCCAAGCACCTCTCACTGTCTACAGATCCAAGCACCTCTCACTGCCTGGGATCCCAGCACCTCTCACTGTCTACAGATCCCAGCACCTCTCATTGTCTACAGATCCAAGCAACTCTCATTGTCTACAGATCCCAGCACCACTCACTGTCTACAGATCCAAGCACCTCTCACTGTCTACAGATCCCAGCACCTCTCACTGTCTACAGATCTCAGCACCTCTCACTGTCTACAGATCCCAGCACCTCTCATTGTCTACAGATCTAAGCACCTCTCACTGTCTACAGATCCCAGCACCTCTCATTGTCTACAGATCCAAGCACCTCTCACTGTCTACAGATCGCAGCACCTCTCATTGTCTACAGATCCCAGCACCTCTCATTGTCTACAGATCCCAGCACCTCTCATTGTCTACTGATCCCAGCACCTCTAACTGTCTACAGATCCCAGCTCCTCTCACTGTCTACAGATCTCAGCACCTCTCACTGTCTACAGATCCCAGCACCTCTCACTGTTTACAGATCCCAGCACCTCTCACTGTCTACAGATCCCAGCACCTCTTATTGTCTACAGATCCAAGCATCTCTCACTGTCTACAGATCCCAGCACCTCTCATTGTCTACAGATCCAAGCAACTCTCATTGTCTACAGATCCCAGCACCTCTCACTGTCTACAGATCCAAGCACCTCTCACTGTCTACAGATCCCAGCACCTCTCACTGTCTACAGATCTCAGCACCTCTCACTGTCTACAGATCCCAGCACCTCTCATTGTCTACAGATCCCAGCACCTCTCATTGTCTACAGATCCAAGCACCTCTCACTGTCTACAGATCCCAGCACCTCTCATTGTCTACAGATCCAAGCACCTCTCACTGTCTACAGATCCCAGCACCTCTCACTGTCTACAAATCCCAGCACCTCTCATTGTCTACAGATCCCAGCACCTCTCATTGTCTACCGATCCCAGCACCTCTAACTGTCTACAGATCCCAGCTCCTCTCACTGTCTACAGATCTCAGCACCTCTCACTGTCTACAGATCCAAGCACCTTTCACTGTTTACAGATCCCAGCACCTCTCACTGTCTACAGATCCCAGCACCTCTCATTGTCTACAGATCCCAGCACCTCTCACTGTCTACAGATCCCAGCACCTCTCATTGTCTACAGATCCAAGCACCTCTCACTGTCTACAGATCCCAGCACCTCTCACTGTCTACAGATCCCAGCACCTCTCACTGTCTACAGATCCAAGCACCTCTCACTGTCTACAGATCCCAGCACCTCTCACTGTCTACAGATCCCAGCACCTCTCATTGTCTACAGATCGAAGCACCTCTCATTGTCTACAGATCCCAGCACCTCTCACTGTCTACAGATCCAAGCACCTCTCACTGTCTACAGATCCCAGCACCTCTCACTGTCTACAGATCCCAGCACCTCTCATTGTCTACAGATCCAAGCACTTCCCACTGTCTACAGATCCCAGCACCTCTCACTCTCTACTAGGGCTGTCACAGTTATGAAATTTTGAAACCGGTTAACCGAAATGTATCCGAACCGTTACCAATTACCCGACTGCAGATTCGGTGCAAAGACAAAATGCAAATGTCAGGTGTTGTAATAGTTCCATGACCTTCCTGTAAGTTTTTGCGCATGCTTGCCAGAAATACTATTTCCTGTTATACCGTAATAATTGATTGAGCAGAGTGCTAACTGATCTGCCAAATGTGGTAAATATGTCACTTTACTTTATTATTCAACGAAATAAACATGTAACAGAGAAAGAAAAGTGTAGATATACAGAGAGTATGTATTTAGATATATGCATGCGGTTATTTGTAACCGGTTTTGCCCTGTAACCTAACTGTGACTGGTTATCCGGTTACCTGTGACAGCCCTACTTTCTACAGATCCCAGCACCTCTCACTGTCTACAGATCCCAGCATCTCTCACTCTCTCACTGTCTACAGATCCCAGCACCTCTCACTGTCTACAGATCCCAGCACCTCTCACTGTCTACAGACTCTCACTGTCTACAGATCCCAGCACCTCTCACTGTCTACAGATCCAAGCACCTTTCACTGTCTACAGATCCAAGCACCTCTCACTGTCTACAGATCCAAGCATCTCTCACTGTCTACAGATCCCAGCACCTCTCGCTGTCTACAGATCCAAGCACCTCTCACTGTCTACAGATCCAAGCACCTCTCACTGCCTGGGATCCCAGCACCTCTCACTGTCTACAGATCCCAGCACCTCTCATTGTCTACAGATCCAAGCAACTCTCATTGTCTACAGATCCCAGCACCTCTCACTGTCTACAGATCCAAGCACCTCTCACTGTCTACAGATCCCAGCACCTCTCACTGTCTACAGATCTCAGCACCTCTCACTGTCTACAGATCCCAGCACCTCTCATTGTCTACAGATCTAAGCACCTCTCACTGTCTACAGATCCCAGCACCTCTCATTGTCTACAGATCCAAGCACCTCTCACTGTCTACAGATCGCAGCACCTCTCATTGTCTACCGATCCCAGCACCTCTAACTGTCTACAGATCCCAGCTCCTCTCACTGTCTACAGATCTCAGCACCTCTCACTGTCTACAGATCCAAGCACCTTTCACTGTTTACAGATCCCAGCACCTCTCACTGTCTACAGATCCCAGCACCTCTCATTGTCTACAGATCCCAGCACCTCTCACTGTCTACAGATCCCAGCACCTCTCATTGTCTACAGATCCAAGCACCTCTCACTGTCTACAGATCCCAGCACCTCTCACTGTCTACAGATCCCAGCACCTCTCACTGTCTACAGATCCAAGCACCTCTCACTGTCTACAGATCCCAGCACCTCTCACTGTCTACAGATCCCAGCACCTCTCATTGTCTACAGATCGAAGCACCTCTCATTGTCTACAGATCCCAGCACCTCTCACTGTCTACAGATCCAAGCACCTCTCACTGTCTACAGATCCCAGCACCTCTCACTGTCTACAGATCCCAGCACCTCTCATTGTCTACAGATCCAAGCACTTCCCACTGTCTACAGATCCCAGCACCTCTCACTCTCTACTAGGGCTGTCACAGTTATGAAATTTTGAAACCGGTTAACCGAAATGTATCCGAACCGTTACCAATTACCCGACTGCAGATTCCGTGCAAAGACAAAATGCAAATGTCAGGTGTTGTAATAGTTCCATGACCTTCCTGTAAGTTTTTGCGCATGCTTGCCAGAAATACTATTTCCTGTTATACCGTAATAATTGATTGAGCAGAGTGCTAACTGATCTGCCAAATGTGGTAAATATGTCACTTTACTTTATTATTCAACGAAATAAACATGTAACAGAGAAAGAAAAGTGTAGATATACAGAGAGTATGTATTTAGATATATGCATGCGGTTATTTGTAACCGGTTTTGCCCTGTAACCTAACTGTGACTGGTTATCCGGTTACCTGTGACAGCCCTACTTTCTACAGATCCCAGCACCTCTCACTGTCTACAGATCCCAGCATCTCTCACTCTCTCACTGTCTACAGATCCCAGCACCTCTCACTGTCTACAGATCCCAGCACCTCTCACTGTCTACAGACTCTCACTGTCTACAGATCCCAGCACCTCTCACTGTCTACAGATCCAAGCACCTTTCACTGTCTACAGATCCAAGCACCTCTCACTGTCTACAGATCCAAGCATCTCTCACTGTCTACAGATCCCAGCACCTCTCGCTGTCTACAGATCCAAGCACCTCTCACTGTCTACAGATCCAAGCACCTCTCACTGCCTGGGATCCCAGCACCTCTCACTGTCTACAGATCCCAGCACCTCTCATTGTCTACAGATCCAAGCATCTCTCACTGTCTACAGATCCCAGCACCTCTCACTGTCTACAGATCCAAGCACCTCTCACTGTCTACAGATCCAAGCACCTCTCACTGCCTGGGATCCCAGCACCTCTCACTGTCTACAGATCCAGCACCTCTCATTGTCTACAGATCCAAGCAACTCTCATTGTCTACAGATCCCAGCACCTCTCATTGTCTACAGATCCCAGCACCTCTCATTGTCTACCGATCCCAGCACCTCTAACTGTCTACAGATCCCAGCTCCTCTCACTGTCTACAGAGCTCAGCACCTCTCACTGTCTACAGATCCAAGCACCTTTCACTGTTTACAGATCCCAGCACCTCTCACTGTCTACAGATCCCAGCACCTCTCATTGTCTACAGATCCAAGCACCTCTCACTGTCTACAGATCCCAGCACCTCTCATTGTCTACAGATCCAAGCACCTCTCACTGTCTACAGATCCCAGCACCTCTCACTGTCTACAGATCCCAGCACCTCTCACTGTCTACAGATCCAAGCACCTCTCACTGTCTACAGATCCCAGCACCTCTCACTGTCTACAGATCCCAGCACCTCTCATTGTCTACAGATCGAAGCACCTCTCATTGTCTACAGATCCCAGCACCTCTCACTGTCTACAGATCCAAGCACCTCTCACTGTCTACAGATCCCAGCACCTCTCATTGTCTACAGATCCAAGCACTTCTCACTGTCTACAGATCCCAGCACCTCTCACTCTCTACTAGGGCTGTCACAGTTATGAAATTTTGAAACCGGTTAACCGAAATGTATCCGAACCGTTACCAATTACCCGACTGCAGATTCCGTGCAAAGACAAAATGCAAATGTCAGGTGTTGTAATAGTTCCATGACCTTCCTGTAAGTTTTTGCGCATGCTTGCCAGAAATACTATTTCCTGTTATACCGTAATAATTGATTGAGCAGAGTGCTAACTGATCTGCCAAATGTGGTAAATATGTCACTTTACTTTATTATTCAACGAAATAAACATGTAACAGAGAAAGAAAAGTGTAGATATACAGAGAGTATGTATTTTAGATATATGCATGCGGTTATTTGTAACCGGTTTTGCCCTGTAACCTAACTGTGACTGGTTATCCAGTTACCTGTGACAGCCCTACTTTCTACAGATCCCAGCACCTCTCACTGTCTACAGATCCCAGCATCTCTCACTCTCTCACTGTCTACAGATCCCAGCACCTCTCACTGTCTACAGATCCCAGCACCTCTCACTGTCTACAGACTCTCACTGTCTACAGATCCCAGCACCTCTCACTGTCTACAGATCCAAGCACCTCTCACTGTCTACAGATCCAAGCACCTCTCACTGTCTACAGATCCAAGCATCTCTCACTGTCTACAGATCCCAGCACCTCTCGCTGTCTACAGATCCAAGCACCTCTCACTGTCTACAGATCCAAGCACCTCTCACTGCCTGGGATCCCAGCACCTCTCACTGTCTACAGATCCCAGCACCTCTCACTGTCTACAGATTCCAGATATTCTCTCTCTCTCTCTCTCTCCTCTCTCTCTCTCTCTCTCTCTCTCTCTCTCTCTCTCTCTCTCTCTCTCTCTCTCTCTCTCTCTCTTGCTCTCTCTCTCTCTCTCCTCCACCACCAGAACTTGACCTCTTTGATGTAAAAGGGAGAATCATGACTTAGGTATAAAGTACCAATTTTCCACTTCTCTACAGATTTCATTGGGATAGAGATACAATTTTTATGATGAAAATTTAAAACCCTCAATATCCTGATTAATTGCCAAAAACAATTGACTAACACCAACTTGCTGAACTTGCGACTGTATTTAATTATAAATTTATTTTTGTAAGATGTTAATTTTGTGCTGGTAACAAATTATAAGTGAAATCTGTGTAAATTGGACCCTGTGCAAATTAAACTACCATAATTTGTTTGAGCAGACTGTTAATATATTGTTTCTAAAATTTACGTATATAAAATTATATATCTGTCTAACTAGTACATGATATTTGGTCAGGAAGGTTTTCTGTTTAGACAGGTTTCACTTGAAACTTTAGTTTACATATTTATAGAGTTATATAAAGCTTGAATATTTTGCTTTGTACACTGGCTTTGGTAAAGAATATATATGCTATTAGAAATTGTTTTGAAAAAGTATTGTGAGTTATCTCCCTTAGAAAAAGAACAGAATTAAAATGTCCTAGTAGCTGCTGTATCAGTAGAGGTTGACAAATGAATGTGTTTGAAGTATCATTTATGTTTATACTTAATTCAGGAAAAATTCACCTTGTTTTAACAGTTAAATTGAATGAATGAGTAAAAAAAAAAAATTATTTTAATTGTTACTACGTTATTCTCTCTCTCTCTCTCTCTCTCTCTCTCTCTCTCTCTCTCTCTCTCTCTCTCTCTCTCTCTTGCTCTCTCTCTCTCTCTCCTCCCACACCAGAACTTGACCTCTTTGATGTAAAAGGGAGAATCATGACTTAGGTATAAAGTACCAATTTTCCACTTCTCTACAGATTTCATTGGGATAGAGATACAATTTTTATGATGAAAATTTAAAACCCTCAATATCCTGATTAATTGCCAAAAACAATTGACTAACACCAACTTGCTGAACTTGCGACTGTATTTAATTATAAATTTATTTTTGTAAGATGTTAATTTTGTGCTGGTAACAAATTATAAGTGAAATCTGTGTAAATTGGACCCTGTGCAAATTAAACTACCATAATTTGTTTGAGCAGACTGTTAATATATTGTTTCTAAAATTTACGTATATAAAATTATATATCTGTCTAACTAGTACATGATATTTGGTCAGGAAGGTTTTCTGTTTAGACAGGTTTCACTTGAAACTTTAGTTTACATATTTATAGAGTTATATAAAGCTTGAATATTTTGCTTTGTACACTGGCTTTGGTAAAGAATATATATGCTAATTAGAAATTGTTTTGAAAAGTATTGTGAGTTATCTCCCTTAGAAAAAGAACAGAATTAAAATGTCCTAGTAGCTGCTGTATCAGTAGAGGTTGACAAATGAATGTGTTTGAAGTATCATTTATGTTTATACTTAATTCAGGAAAAATTCACCTTGTTTTAACAGTTAAATTGAATGAATGAGTAAAAAAAAAAAAATTATTTTAATTGTTACTACGGAAACATATGTTTTATATTGTTTAAATTGTATAAAATTGATAAATAAGTCTACATAGTTTTATTGGAATATATTTTATAACAGAATTAATGATAGTTATGCTTGTTTGATTAAAGAAGAATTGAAAAATAGAAGAAATGTTGATTTGATCGCAACATGGCATTATTGACATCAAATTGATATATGGGCCAAATGCCTGAAATTATTGAAATCATATCAATGTCAAGAGTTCGCTCTAGACCTGTATCTTTTACCTTCTTGTTGATAGTCAGGGCTGTGTTGGCCAAGTGATTAAGCAGTAAATCCCCTGTCGGTTTGATCCTAGTGACTGCAGTTTTACCTATGACGTTGCATGCTAGTATACTAGCATTCTAAAAGTTGCGATAAGTGTGCACTGTTACAATGCAGATCAGAAAAAACTTACACATTTATGCACCACATGACATTGTGTTCAAATAAATTGAGATTATTAAAATTATCTTGCGACAAATAGCTTAAAAGCTTTTATGTAAAAAGAACATTTAACCAACCAACCATGTTAATAACCAAACCCTTAACCTGCAACCTTCACCTCTAAATGTCGTAGCAGATCTCCACCCTGTAACGTTCACCTCTCAATTTCAATTCTCCAATTCTAGACCTGTAATCTGAAGTCCAACTCTTGACCTTAAACCGTCACCTCTCATTGAAAGTTCAACTTTAGACCTATTAACTTCACCTCTCAGTGAAAGAATCCACCTCTAGACCTTTAACCTTCACCTCTCAGTCAAAGAGTCCAAATCTAGACCTGTAACCTTCACCTTTGAATGAAAGAGTCCAACTCTAGACCTGTAACCTTCACCTCTCAGTGAAAGAGTCCAAATCAAGACCTTTAACCTTCACCTCTGAATGAAAGAGTCCAACGCTAGACCTGTAACCTTCACCTCTGAATGAAAGAGTCCAACTCTAGACCTTTAACCTTCACCTCTGAATGAAAGAGTCCAACTCTAGACCTTTAACCTTCACCTCTCAATGAAGGAGACCAACTCTAGACCTGTAACCTTCACCTCATAGTGAAAGAGTCCAACTCTCGACCTGTAACCTTCACCTCATAGTGAAAGAGTCCAACTCTAGACCTGTAACCTTCACCTCTGAATGAAAGAGTCCAACTCTAGACCTGTAACCTTCACCTCTCAATGAAGGAGACCAACTCTAGACCTGTAACCTTCACCTCATAGTGAAAGAGTCCAACTCTAGACCTGTAACCTTCACCTCATAGTGAAAGAGTCCAACTCTAGACCTGTAACCTTCACCTCTGAATGAAAGAGTCCAACTCTAGACCTGTAACCTTCACCTCTCAATGAAGGAGACCAACTCTAGACCTGTAACCTTCACCTCATAGTGAAAGAGTCCAACTCTAGACCTGTAACCTTCACCTCTGAATGAAAGAGTCCAACTCTAGACCTTTAACCTTCACCTCTGAATGAAAGAGTCCAACTCTAGACCTTTAACCTTCACCTCTCAATGAAGGAGACCAACTCTAGACCTGTAACCTTCACCTCATAGTGAAAGAGTCCAACTCTCGACCTGTAACCTTCACCTCATAGTGAAAGAGTCCAACTCTAGACCTGTAACCTTCACCTCTGAATGAAAGAGTCCAACTCTAGACCTGTAACCTTCACCTCTCAATGAAGGAGACCAACTCTAGACCTGTAACCTTCACCTCATAGTGAAAGAGTCCAACTCTAGACCTGTAACCTTCACCTCTCAATGAAGGAGACCAACTCAAGACCTGTAACCTTCACCTCATAGTGAAAGAGTCCAACTCTAGACCTGTAACCCTCACCTGTCAGTGAAAGAGTCTAACTCTAGACCTGTAACCCTCACCTGTCAGTGAAAGAGTCCAACTCTAGACCTGTAACCCTCACCTGTCAGTGAAAGAGTCTAACTCTAGACCTGTAACCCCTCATCTGTCAGTGAAAGAGTCCAACTGTAGACCTGTAACCCTCACCTGTCAGTGAAAGAGTCCAACTCTAGACCTGTAACCTTTATCTTTTAAACATAGTCCAATTTTAGAACTTTTATCTTTGCCTCTCAATGGAAGTGTCCATCCTGTGACTTTCACTCTTTAACACTCAATATCAGTAATCTAACTCTAGTCCTTGTTAGTTAAAGCATACTAGAAACTATCAAGAATGATGTCAGAATTATTTACAAATCTTTCTTCTTATACATTTTGAATTCTTTTTAACAATCATTTGACTTTCTATCTCACCTCTTTGATCAAAGTTTTGTTTGTCAGAATTATTTACAAATCTTTCTTCATATACATTTTGAATTCTATTTAACAATCATTTGATGCTCTATCTCACCTCTTTGATCAAAGTTTTGTTTGATCCAAAACATAAAGTTAATGTTTTCCAGAGACCAAAAACCTACTTATAATATGAATGTATAATGAATTTTAAAATAAAAATTTTAAAAAAAAATATTGAAAAAAGGATAAATAATAATGATAGAGTAATATTAATGTTTCCCTTATTTGTTTCAATGTTTTTGTGACAGCAAATTTTGAAAGTTAAATCTATAATTAAATTTATATCAGGTTTTGTATTTTAACTGTAATTTAGACTAGTCATATCAGGTAATAGTCACTTTGTGTTTTAACTGTACTTTAGACTAGTCATATCAGGTAATAGTCACTTTGTGTTTTAACTGTTATTTAGACTAGTCATATCAGGTAATAGTCACTTTGTATTTTAACTGTACTTCAGACTAGTCATATCAGGTAATAGTCACTTTGTGTTTTAACTGTACTTTAGACTAGTCATATCAGGAAATAGTCACTTTGTGTTTTAACTGTACTTTAGACTAGTCATATCAGGAAATAGTCACTATGTATTTTAACTGTACTTCAGACTAGTCATATCAGGTAATAGTCACTTTGTGTTTTAACTGTACTTCAAACTAGTCATATCAGGTAATAGTCACTTTGTGTTTTAACTGTACTTTAGACTAGTCATATTAGGAAATAGTCACTTTGTGTTTTACTGTACTTCAGACTAGTCATATCAGGAAATAGTCACTGTACTTCAGACTAGTGTTATCAGGTAATATTCACTTTGTGTTTTAACTGTACTTCAGACTAGTGATATCAGGAAATAGTCACTTTGTGTTTTACTGTACTTCAGACTAGTCATATCAGGAAATAGTCACTGTACTTCAGACTCGTGATATCAGGAAATAGTCACTTTGTGTTTTAACTGTACTTTAGACTAGTCATATCAGGAAATAGTCACTGTACTTCAGACTAGTGATATCAGGTAATAGTCACTTTGTGTTTTAACTGTACTTTAGACTAGTCTATCAGGAAATAGTCACTTTGTGTTTTAACTGTACATCAGACTAGTCATATCAGGTAATAGTCACTGTACTTTAGACTAGTCATATCAGGTAATAGTCACTGTACTTTAGACTAGTCATATCAGGTAATAGTCACTTTGTGTTTTACTGTACTTCAGACTAGTCATATCAGGAAATAGTCACTGTACTTCAGACTAGTGATATCAGGTAATAGTCACTTTGTGTTTTAACTGTACTTCAGACTAGTCATATCAGGTAATAGTCACTTTGTGTTTTAACTGTACTTCAGACTAGTCATATCAGGAAATAATCACTTTGTGTTTAACTGTACTTCAGACTAGTTATATCAGGTAATAGTCATTTTGTGCTTTAACTGTACTTCAGACTAGTGATATCAGGTAATAGTCACTTTGTGTTTTAACTGTACTTCAGACTATCAGACTAGTCATATCAATAGTCACTTTGTGTTTTAACTGTACTTCAGACTAGTCATATCAGGAAATAGTCACTGTACTTCAGACTAGTCATATCAGGTAATAGTCACTTTGTGTTTTAACTGTACTTCAGACTAGTCATATCAAGTAATAGTCACTTTGTGTTTTAACTGTACTTCAGACTATCAGACTAGTCATATCAGGTAATAGTCACTTTGTGTTTTAACTGTACTTCAGACTAGTCATATCAGGAAATAGTGACTGACTTCAGACTAGTGATATCAGGTAATAGTCACTTTGTGTTTTAACTGTACTTCAGACTATCAGACTAGTCATATCAGGTAATAGTCACTTTGTGTTTTAACTGTACTTCAGACTAGTCATATCAGGAAATAGTGACTGACTTCAGACTAGTTATATCAGGTAATAGTCACTTTGTGTTTTAACTGTACTTCAGACTGTCAGACTAGTCATATTAGGTAATAGTCACTTTGTGTTTTAAATGTACTTCAGACTAGTCATATCAAGAAATAGTCACTGTTCTTCAGACTAGTCATATCAGGTAATAGTCACTTTGTGTTTTAACTGTACTTTAGACTAGTCATATCAGGTAATAGTCACTTTGTGTTTTAACTGTACTTCAGACTAGTCATATCAGGTAATAGTCACTTTGTGTTTTAACTGTACTTCAGACTAGTCATATCAGGTAATAGTCACTTTGTCTTTTAACTGTACTTCAGACTAGTCATATCAGGTAATAGTCACTTTGTGTTTTAACTGTACTTCAGACTAGTCATATCAGGTAATAGTCATTTTGTGTTTTAACTGTACTTCAGACTAGTCATATCAAGTAATAGTCACTTTGTGTTTTAACTGTACTTCAGACTAGTCATATCAGGTAATAGTCACTTTGTGTTTTAACTGTTATTTAGACTAGTCATATCAGGTAATAGTCACTTTGTATTTTAACTGTACTTCAGACTAGTCATATCCGGTAATAGTCACTTTGTGTTTTAACTGTACTTCAGACTAGTCATATCAGGTAATAGTCACTTTGTGTTTTAACTGTACTTCAGACTAGTCATATCAGGTAATAGTCACTTTGTGTTTTAACTGTACTTCAGACTAGTCATATCAGGTAATAGTCACTTTGTCTTTTAACTGTACTTCAGACTAGTCATATCAGGTAATAGTCACTTTGTGTTTTAACTGTACTTCAGACTAGTCATATCAGGTAATAGTCATTTTGTGTTTTAACTGTACTTCAGACTAGTCATATCAGGTAATAGTCACTTTGTGTTTTAACTGTACTTCAGACTAGTCATATCAGGTAATAGTCACTTTGTGTTTTAACTGTACTTCAGACTAGTCATATCAGGTAATAGTCACTTTGTGCATGATACTTAGTATCATTATTATTATAGTTTGTAATTTTGCACATTAAACTATTAGCTATGTTTTTCTACAGAAGTGATTCTCTTGGTTGACTTATTATGTATAATAGAATCTTGTGTGTGTGTTAGTTTTTAATTATGAAAATTATATTTTTCATTCTAAATCTAAATTTAATTATATTTTTTAAAATTGATGTGTTTACTAATATTATGTAATGAATTTTTAACATTTAATTTACATGTCAGTACATGTTAATTTGCATATATTGATCAAATAATATATTAAATCTTTAACATCTGGCCCCAGTTTCACAATCATTCCTTAACTAAGATTTTCCTTAACTTAAATTTAGCTATTTTCAAGATTCTCTTTCTTAATTTCAAATAAACATTTGTGATAAAACTAAACATAGATGTTACAAGCTTGAAGTGATCTTCAAAATGACACATTAAATTACTCAATATCTCAACAATTAACAAAATTATTAAGGTTTCAAATTTGCCAGATTTAAGTTAAGGAAAACCTTAGTTAAGGAATGATTGTGAAACTGGGGCCAGTATTACTATTATTTCCTGTAGTAACATATGGGAAGTTTGTGGTTTCCTTTGTCTCTCAATAGGTCACATGGGAGCATGCCTATTGACCTATGAACTTTGACCTTTACCATATATGGGTATGTGAACTCTGCTTACCTTTTGCTTAAATTATAACAACCAGCTGAAATAGGCAGAGTGTGGATCCTGTCATTTGTGTGTTATTTTTGTGTCACAGACATTGACTGTGAATTATAGTGATATATATTTGTTGTGTATTTTTTATTTATTCTATAATTTTGGATTATTTATGTGTTGAGTTTATCTTAATCAAACAAAAAGATTAATAGATATAAACAAAAGAATTTTTCACCAAAAACTTTAATTTGGATTTAATTATCTTTAAAAAAGGTGCAAGGTAAGTATTTTATTTAACTTTAAAGTTTTTGAGCATGTTTTCTGTAAGGTAATTTGGCAGACAGATTTGACCTCATTAGAACAAGCATTGGTACTTTGAGGGGTTTTTGACCTGGAAATCATTGAGCTGACAAAGAAGTTTCTAATTATATCTGACTTGACCTTTGACCTTTATTTGGCATACATATTTTAGTAGGCATCATTACTTGATTATATGGCATATTTAGTATCCTTACTTAGTCAATAATCAGTCTTATTCCCATATCTGTAACTGGTCACAACATACTGTATAAGTATTTATTTTGGTTGTGTATTAATATTGGCACTTTTGGCATTGAATTACTTCACGTAATGGCTTATATTAATCCTTACATGCTAAGTGTAATACACACTAATATAAATACTTATACAGTATACTTAAGTCTGTTGTCTCTCTCCATCTCTCTTGTACTGTAGTATGTACACACTGCAGAGAGAGAGAGAGAGAGAGAGAGAGAGAGAGAGAGAGAGAGAGAGAGAGAGAGATTGTGTGTAATAGACAATTATTTGTATATATTTATTACATCTGGATGAAACTTGGATAATTTGGAATGAAAGTATGAAAATTCCACAGATTTTGATTTTTTATAAATTAGCTTTTTAAGACTATTACTGACAAGATCATTAGGAAAATACTGATTTTTGGAGTGGTATTCAAGGAAATAAGAGTTTCATTTTCTCTCAAAGTTTTAGATAAAGATAAAAATATGTGGATTTAAACTCGCACACAATACACAAACACACGTTTTCACAGAACTGAGATTGAAACACATAAACATCCACCACACGCATATAAACACAAGACACAATTCTCATATTTATATATATACGTAAACAAACACACACACACGTCTCCTACCATACATACAAACATGCATGCCTATATACATTACACACATATACAACTTATGTACACATAACACACACACACAAACACATACATACATACACACAAAGAATACCGTATATTATATTACACAAAAAATTAGTCTGTTGTATTCAATGGCTAAGCGTTGGCGTTTTATGGTTTTCAAATTAAAAAGTCTGATTTAATTCATACTTTAGAAAGCAATAATCTTGCGGTTATGACCATATATGGTTAATAAAGACAAGACATTATTCACAAAATCAATACAAAGTTTTATAAGATTCATGCAACACAAACAATGATTTATCAGGCACAGTTGTGTGGAAACTAAAAAAAAAAACAGGGTTTTGGAATTTTCGAAGATAGTTATAATCCAAATTTTAAAAAATGATCATGAATATAATTAGGTTGGTTGGGTGTGTGAAATGGAGATTTATGTTCCATTGACAAAAGGTCAGATAGGTAGGTGTGTGAAATGGAGTTTTATGTTTTAGTGACAATGGGTAAGATGGGTGTGTGAAATGGAGTTTTATTTCCCAGTAAACAGTGACAATGGGTCAGATGGTTGTGTGAAATGGGGTTTTGTGTTTCAGTGACAATAGGTCAGATGGGTGTGTGGAATAGAGTTTAATGCTCCAGTGAGAATAGGTCAGATGGGTGTATGAAATGCAGTTTTATGTTTCAGTGACAATAGGTCAGATGGGTGTATGAAATGCAGTTTTATGTTTCAGTGACAATAGGTCAGATGGGTGTGTGGAATAGAGTTTAATGCTCCAGTGAGAATAGGTCAGATAGGTGTATGAAATGCAGTTTTATGTTCCAGTGACAATAGGTCAGATGGGTGTATGAAATGCAGTTTTATGTTTCAGTGACAATAGGTCAGATGGGTTTGTGGAATAGAGTTTAATGCTCCAGTGAGAATAGGTCAGATGGGTGTATGAAATGCAGTTTTATGTTTCAGTGACAATAGGTCAGATGGGTGTATGAAATGCAGTTTTATGTTTCAGTGACAATAGGTCAGATGGGTGTATGAAATGCAGTTTTATGTTTCAGTGACAATAGGTCAGATGGGTTTGTGGAATAGAGTTTAATGTTCCAGTGAGAATAGGTCAGATGGGTGTATGAAATGCAGTTTTATGTTCCAGTGACAATAGGTCAGATGGGTGTATGAAATGCAGTTTTATGTTTCAGTGACAATAGGTCAGATGGGTGTATGAAATGCAGTTTTATGTTTCAGTGACAATAGGTCAGATGGGTGTATGAAATGCAGTTTTATGTTTCAGTGACAATAGGTCAGATGGGTGTATGAAATGCAGTTTTTATGTTTCAGTGACAATAGGTCAGATGGGTGTGTGGAATAGAGTTTAATGTTCCAGTGAGAATAGGTCAGATGGGTGTATGAAATGCAGTTTTATGTTCCAGTGACAATAGGTCAGATGGGTTTGTGAAATGGAGTTTTGTGTTTCAGTGACAATAGGTCAGATGGGTGTGTGGAATAGAGTTTAATGCTCCAGTGAGAATAGGTCAGATGAGTGTATGAAATGCAGTTTTATGTTTCAGTGACAATAGGTCAGATGGGTGTATGAAATGCAGTTTTATGTTTCAGTGACAATAGGTCAGATGGGTGTGTGGAATAGAGTTTAATGTTCCAGTGAGAATAGGTCAGATGGGTGTATGAAATGCAGTTTTATGTTCCAGTGACAATAGGTCAGATGGGTTTGTGAAATGAAGTTTTATGTTCCAGTGACAATAGGTCAGATGTGTGTGTGTGAAATGCAGTTTTATGTTCCAGTGACAATAGGTCAGATGGGTTTGTGAAATGGGGTTTTGTGTTTCAGTGACAATAGGTCAGATGGGTGTGTGGAATAGAGTTTAATGCTCCAGTTACAATAGGTCAGATGAGTGTATGAAATGCAGTTTTATGTTTCAGTGACAATAGGTCAGATGGGTTTGAAATGGAGTTTTATGTTCCATTGACAATAGGTCAGATGGGTTTGTGAAATGGGGTTTTGTGTTCCTGTGACAATATGGTCAGATGGGTGTTTGAAATGGAGATTTATGTTCCAGTGACAATGGGTCAGATGGGTGTTTGAAATGGCGTTTAATTTCCCAGTAAACAGTGACATTGGATCAGATGGGTGTGTAGAATTGAGTTTTATGTTTCAGTGATAATATGGTCAGATGGGTGTGTGAAATGGAGTTTTATGTTTCAGTGACAATATGGTCAGATGTGTGTGTGAAATGGAGTTTTATGTTCCAGTGACAATAGGTCTGATGTGTGTGTGTGAAATGGAGTTTTATGTTCCAGTGACAATATGGTCAGATGGGTGTGTGAAATGGAGTTTTATGTTTCAGTGACAATATGGTCAGATGTGTGTGTGAAATGGAGTTTTATGTTCCAGTGACAATATGGTCAGATGGGTGTGTGAAATGGAGTTTTATGTTTCAGTGACAATATGGTCAGATGTGTGTGTGAAATGGAGTTTTATGTTTCAGTGACAATATGGTCAGATGTGTGTGTGAAATGGAGTTTTATGTTCCAGTGACAATAGGTCTGATGTGTGTGTGTGAAATGGAGTTTTATGTTCCAGTGACAATATGGTCAGATGGGTGTGTGAAATGGAGTTTTATGTTTCAGTGACAATATGGTCAGATGTGTGTGTGAAATGGAGTTTTATGTTCCAGTGACAATATGGTCAGATGGGTGTGTGAAATGGAGTTTTATGTTTCAGTGACAATATGGTCAGATGTGTGTGTGAAATGGAGTTTTATGTTCCAGTGACAATAGGTCTGATGTGTGTGTGTGAAATGGAGTTTTATGTTCCAGTGACAATATGGTCAGATGTGTGTGTGAAATGGAGTTTTATGTTCCAGTGACAATAGGTCTGATGTGTGTGTGTGAAATGGAGTTTTATGTTTCAGTGACAATATGGTCAGATGGGTGTGTGAAATGGAGTTTTATGTTCCAGTGACAATAAGTCAGATGTGTGTGTGAAATGAAGTTAGATAGAATTTTATATGGCCACAATTTTCAGTACACAACTTTTCAGAGCTACACTGGCCAACAAACTGTAACAGAAAAGAGAAAAAAAATGCAAGGTGAGACTGGAGATCAAACATGTAACCTTCTTTACTATAGGTGAATGATTTAGTAAATGTGTTAGTCAGACTGCTACATACATACCATGTAGGAACCTTGTTTGAAATGTTATTTATGTATAAATCTTTTGACCCCATTACTAAATTGTTTAGATAAAAAATTGTCCTTTTACATTACTTAGTGCAAACATTTGTTAATATCATCACAGTGGCAGATTGGAACCAATTCAGATGCCAAAAATTATTTTTTGAATTATTATTTCAGTAAAATTGTGTAATTTGAGAGTTAGTTAATTCCTTGGAATCTTCTTGATTTTCTTTGACAGGAGAATTCTCATGGATAAGTGTTGAATTCTGGGATACCTCATGCTGTGTCACCTTAACTAGCAGACTTTTTGACTCAAACTTTGAAAACATTCCTTTTACTTGCTAGAAGAGAAAATTTTATGTTTTACACCAGAAAAATATGTTTACTGTTCTCTGCATAATGTACTTTTGATATTTTAGTTAATAAGATGTAACTATATAATTAGAATTTGGGGTGGCCAAACCATATGCTTTCTCTAAAATGATGCCCAAGTTTTAATGGAGATCCTACCATTTGTTAGAATGTCACAAGCAGCATTTGTACTGAAACAGTCAAAATTAGATTTAATTCTTTCAGTTAAATCTGAAAATTGAACATTTTTAGGAATTGATTTACTTTTAAATTTTGGTAGTCAAGTGGTTCAAGCTATGTGACTGTTTGACAAACTTAATTTATCTTTAGAGTTGCAGGTTTGAGAACCCTTTAATCAACTGTTAGAGCCTTTTTAGAGCATAAATTTGGCCCTCAGGTTTTGTTTATATATTACTGTTTTGTAGCAGTGTCAGTCTTCCCAGTGATTAAGTAGAGGGCCTTGATGGACTAATGGTCTAAAGCCTACACTTAGAGATCACAGTGTCTCTTACTGTCTAAGTTTATTTGCTGAGGGTTGGTGGTTTTTCCTGGGCACTCTGGTTTCCTCCACCATCTCAAAACTGATTTTGATATAAGTAAGAAAATCTTGACTGGGTCGTAAAACACCATTACTCCACTCCACTCCAGTGATTTGATATTGTATGTGAGCTTAATATTTTTGTTGAAATCAGTATCAATCTTCCATTAATTGAAGGTTGTAGATTGATTTGCAGATTACAATGTATAAAATTGGATTCTAACAGGGTTCAGCTTTCAAGCTATGTAGCTATAGATATTTTCCATTTAGAGATGTTTATTAGTCTTTTACCTGATATAAAATCTGCTAAATTTGATAGTTGGTTGATTTTCTCTGATGCAATAACATAATGATATTAGATTACAGGTGATACACAGGTGTTGTATTAACATACAGGTAACCATTGTTCATTCATATCAATTTAATTGTCAAATATTACAGGTACGTCAGATGTTACAGGTACTAGTTACCTGTATAATCAGTAATTCACTACTTTTCAGCTGATGTCAATTACATTATATATTAGTATTGATAAAACAGATGTTCCATGGATATACCTGTTTTCTGTCTTGCATGTGCCGTGCGTGTGCCATTGGTTTTAACCTTTTGTAATGTCTGCTGCATCCTACAGAAACACGACACTTCTTTATAGAATTGAAGATGTTTCCTAAAAATCTGCTAAATAAATCTTCTGTCGTTGAGTTACATGATTGTAAAAATAATCCACAGATGATATAGAGAGAAGATGAACCATGCTTCACGTGATACAGAGGGAGGGAGACACTGCTTCACGTGATACAGAGGGAGGCAGACACTGGTTCACGTAATACAGAGGGAGGGAGATACTGCTTCACGTGATACAGAGGGAGGCAGACACTGGTTCACGTAATACAGAGGGAGGGAGATACTGCTTCACGTGATACAGAGGGAGGGAGACACTGCTTCACGTAATACAGAGGGAGGGAGATACTGCTTCACGTGATACAGAGGGAGGCAGACACTGGTTCACGTAATACAGAGGGAGGGAGATACTGCTTCACGTGATACAGAGAGAGGGAGACACTGCTTAACGTGATACAAAGGAAGGGAGATACTGCTTCACGTGATACAGAGGGAGGGGAGACTGCTTCACGTGATACAGAGAGAGAGAGAGACTGCTTCACGTGATACAGAGGGAGGGAGATACTGCTTAATGTGATACAGAGGGAGTAACACTGCTTCATGTGATACAGAGGGAGGGACACACTGCTTCACATGATACAGATCAAGGGGGAGACTGCTTCACATGATACAGAGGGAGGGGGAGATGGCTTCACATGATACAGAGGAAAGGGGATACAATTATTAACAGGTGATAAAGAGGGTGGGGTAACATTGTTTCACAGTAAGACTGTGATAAGCATTGTAGATAGGAAGAATGACTGTTAGGTTGATCAAAAACATAAATTTTTTATATTAAGTTTGTTGCAATCTTTTAGATTCTGTTTTACAAGAGAGAGAGAGAGAGAGAGAGAGAGAGAGAGAGAGAGATATGATTTGGAATATGTATTTTAAATTTGCATAATATTAAATCTTCCTTTTCCTTAGTTATATTGGGAATTTTGAGAGAGAGAAAATAAGTTTGAGAGAGGCTGTTTATTTTTACTTCTAGGTTCTTTATAGTGTGTTGTTGTATGGCATGTTTCAATGTCATTCCCAGGTTAATTAGATACTAGTTTGATTCAGTGTCATTCCCAGATTAATTAGTTACTATTTTGTGTGTTGAGTAATGTGTATTCAGTAATTCAGTGTTTTATTTTTAGTACATAGGTCACAATCGGTAACCGTGGGTAACATAACTAGGTCCCAGTCCGTCTGGTACTTTACATTGTAGCTGTAGACATTATTGTGTAGTACCATTGTGTTTATTTAATCGTACTGTATGTACAAGTACATTATAATGTTTTCTGTTTTGTAAAAATTTATTCACGGCACACAGACAACCATTTGTTAGAATAAATGACTTCAGATGATTACATGGTTTAAACTTTGGTCTGAAGGGTATTACATTAAATCAATTAGATGCTGTTGACTTTTTCTTTTTACAGAAAATCTCTCGGAAATAATTTCTGGAGGATTTTTTTCAAAAATTTTCAAGAGACAATATTTTTGACTGATTCTTGATTTTAAAAAGAAAACTGTGCCATTTTCTCAGTATTTTGAAGAAATTTAAAAAGAAAAGATTTAAGGGTAAAAATCACATGGTGTCATATGTTTTAAATTATCAGCATTTTTCATTGATAGATCGATTGATTGAGCAGGATTGAATAAATTTGACCTATTTGATTTTTAGTCTGACATCAGTATGTAAAGTTTAATCAATCCTACCTGTGTAGATGTTTTACTTTATTGATCTTTCTATCAGTTCATTGATCTGATTGGTTGCATTTTTGTTTGAATAACCATTAGGGCAATAACTTGTACAAGAGTTAATGTTTTGACCTGCCACTTTAACCCTGTCAATTTATACTTTGTACCAGGGTGTGACAGTTTTGACCTGCCACTTTGACCATACTTTATCATTTATAATGTTGTTGGTTGCTTTTAGTGTTGTTTAATTTTGCATCAGCAACTTTTCAGCTATTTCCAATGAGATCTGCTTTATTAATCTCTAAGGGATAATCAAGAATTAGTATATACACTGTATATGTTTTAGATAAGTGTATATTATGGTCTACCTTTACTAATGAACACTCATGGTGACTTTTTGTTAAGATGCTAGCTCACTGAATCAATATGTCACAGATATATCTCGGCATCAGATGAACTAGTTGACACTCTGTTCTCTTAATGCCTAGTGCCAGATGAGGAAGTAATATCACAAATGTATGATCTGGTCAGGGTTCGTGTTCTCTTAATGCCTAGTGCCAGATGAGGAAGTAATATCACAAATGTATGATCTGGTCAGGGTTCGTGTTCTCTTAATGCCTAGTGCCAGATGAGGAAGTAACATCACAAATGTATGATCTGGTCAGGGTTCGATTTGACACCTTCTACTCTCTAATCTGTTGCTGTACCACTGAGCCGCAGAGACCGTCGTAATCGTTATTAATTTGGTCAGCTGAGTCAGTTACCCCCTAAAGTTTGATCTAGGTAGTTTAATCTGCTGTTAATTAGTCTATGACCTTCCAACCCAACTCATCATGGACCATTGATGAAATCATATACCTCCAGTCAATGAAGTGGGGATGTGGTGTTGGGGTGGGGATTGTGGTATTACATTGTTTTGAAGTGTTCTTGCTTACTTTCCCAAAGTAAAGATATAACATTCATTTTTGAAATATATATATATATATATATATATATATATATATATATATATATATAACCTACAAGGAATTACAGCCAAACCTGTCCATAAAGGCCACCCATGGGAATCAGTAAATGTGGCTTTTATGGACAGGTGGTCTTTATATACAATTTCAAATAATATGAATAAAGAGCAACTGGAACAGAATTTTATTGGCCTTTATAAGCAGGTGGTCCTTATAGAGAGGGGGCCTTAAAGAAAGGTTTGACTGTATAACCCTTTCTATATAGTTATTGCCAATGTCCAATTTTGGAGAGAATGTTTTTTATCCTTTTTTTGGACATTCTAGTACGATTTGGGTGTATTGTTTTTCATTTTATCTTATAGCAAAGGTGTACTTCATAATTTGTAATAATAATTTATATTTATCCTGTATTATTGAAGCCTTACTGATGAAGACAGCCAGACTGTTATTGGATCAGCTGGCAGATCATTGAACTAAATGAGGAATACAAGTTCATAGACCTTACCCACCTGGAATGTTGTAATAACTGATAAATGTTCTTTGTTAATCTATTGTGTTCGATTGGATGATGAAGTCAGTAAAATCTATTTATAAAATTCATGTTTACAATTATAAGATTCTTATCCTTGATGTTGATGTTGTTTTTGGTCTATATACAGCTGTGTTTTTTTGACAGTTTTCTTTAGAATTTTTTAAATTCAAGCTCATAAATAATAGAAATAGTGATCGTAAAATATATAACAAAAATAAATAATAACAAAAACGAGAATCACTAGATATCATCAGATGTATGAGGTAGTTTCGTAGTCTGAGATTTATGTTTGTAATTTGAGAACACTGGCCTTAATTAAATATTGATTTTAAGCACAAAATGTCTGGAGTTGTCCCAGTTCTAGATTTATTGAAGCATTAGGGTGAATGTTCTGGCTCGTTTTTAGGACATATTGTCTGGAAATGTTCCAGAAGCAGTAAGGTGAATGTTCCAACCTGGTGTAGCAGACGCCCTATCAGTAAAGAAGCAGACGAACCATGTCAGTTTGTTTTACTTGTACTTTTAGCTATTAAATTTGTATGTATTAAACTTATATTGACTTTACAATAGGTGTTTCTTTTGTTTCAGATCATGCTCTGATTTTTGAAAGTTGCTGGCTGGGATTTTTATTAGTTAAGTACATTTTTTGTACTTGACAGTGGTCAAAGCTAAGCTTAATTTTAGAAGCAGAATAAGATATACATTTATATGACTATATATAGTACCTCTTAAACATTGCATAGTTTACTGTATTGGTTTTAGATGCAAGACCTTCTTACCTATTGTTACAATTTCGCTTGATGTTTGTCTGAATTAAAGTAATTGATCCAGAAAGGTCATCTGTTGGGTCATCCTGGCCAAGGCCAAAGAAAAATAAAACGATTGTGTTTTCATATTTGTTTCGATATAATAATACTTGATGACTTTCATTTTAAAAAATAAGTGTTAAGTCATAGAAACTATATAGATGTGAAGATGTCAAACTAGATTTATTCAAAAATCAACTAAATCATAAAAAATGATGATCCAGGGTTTGTCCAAAGATAGCTAATTTGTGGGACAAAATTATACTTTTTGAGATTACAGATTGGTCAGTGGAGTTCACATTAGATTATTTCCTCATTTCATCTTGTACCTTATTATGTATCACTTTGCATTTGCTTCAAATGAATCTCAAAAAATGAGGTCTGGTTTCTCAGTTTTGATGAATGCACAGAGATATATATATATAATTTATTTAAGAAGAGACCACCTGTGATAGATAACATGTATATACCAAAAGGTAACAGATGTTACTTTGAATTTGACTACAAGTTTTCCTGGGCTGATAACTTGAAGGACATGTTACTTTGAATTTGACTTCAAGTTTTCCTGGGCTGATAACTTCAAACATTCAAGTTTGCAAGTGGTTACAGGAACAATTTTGTGTACATAAGTCAAGAAATTTATATATAGTGATTGTCTTTAAGTTCTGATGGATAGAAAAACTTTATTGTGTTACCATAGTAACAGAGAAAATCACATAAAAGATTTGAATTAATCTCCATCTAGTCTCAAGTTGATTATTCTTTTACAAAAAATTTACATTAAAATCACTTTAACTGAAGTTAACTGAAGTGTTTTGTTGACAGATTTAAAAGGCCAAGAATCAAATCATGCTTCAAATTTACAGCTAGCCCTATACCTGACTTGAATTACTCATAGAGCTTGTTTTTCTTTGGTCTGTTTGTCACTGGTAGCTGTAAGTGTCACATGAAGCAGCTACCACAGTATTTCTTTGTTTTTAATTCAAAAGAATTGTTTTCAATGTGAAATGAGACAAGGAACCAATTTTGTGTCATAGGATTTGGACTCTTTTTATCATTTTCTTTACAGAGTTATTGCTCTTGGATTGTTTGAAATTGAGTGCCTTACATAACCGTTCTAGCCTAGCAAAGTTTTTGTTTTTTGATATTGCCCAACAGAGTTATTGTTCTTGGATTGCTGCCTATTTGTGTTATTATTAATAGATTGCTGCCTAGGAGTTATTGTTGCCTAACAGAGTTATTGTTCTTGGATTGCTGCCTATTTGTGTTATTATTAATAGATTGCTGCCTAGGGGTTATTGTTGCCTAACAGAGTTATTGTTCTTTGATTGCTGCCTATTTGTGTTATTTTTAATAAATTGCTGCCTCGGAGTTATTGTTGCCTAACAGAGTTATTGTTCTTGGATTGCTGCCTATTTGTGTTATTATTAATCGATTGCTGCCTAAAAGTTATTGTTGCGTAACATTTATTGTTCCTAAATTGTTGTCTAGGGAAGTTATTGTTCTTGGATTGTTAACTTGCATTTTTTTCTCACATTGTTTACTTTGTAACTACAACTTTTGAGATTAAAGAAATGCCTTCTAGAATTGTTTTTGATCTGCCGTTAATAATAATTTTTTTTTTGGATTTCCTTTAATTGGTTGCTTTGTAGAACAAACTTCATTTCAAAGGATTGGCATTTCTACTTTATGATAAAGAAAACTTATTACATCATTCCATTAAAGGTGTTAGATGGTGAAATAGTATGATATTGATTTAAGTAAAAGTTACATGTGTCATATGTCTGTGATTGTTGTATATACAACCTGTCGTGACCTAGTTTTGAATTATGTCACAGATAGACAGCTGGCGAACAATTCCATAAAAATCTATAATATCTTTCATTGTTTGATTTCTTAACTGTAGACATTGATCTCCAAAGTACAACACCTTCTGAACTGAATAATTTGTTGTGATTTTACTCGTATTTTGACTACAATCAGCTTTGTTAGTATATTCACATACACTTTGTTCAGTTTCTACAGGTTTTCAAAGGTTCCAATCAAAACAAAAATAAAATGAATTTCAGAAAATTGTTACCATATACCAGATTTTATAGTTATAGAAGTAATATATTGTTCATTTGTTATAACTTGAGGCCTGCAGAAGGGGGTAGGTGTTAAAACTGGTGATCTTGGACCAGCACTCAGGGTTCAAAAATTTAGGCTGCTTTCCTGAGATCAATGTGTAAAAAAAGTCTTGCACAGAGGCATACAATGCCGGACTAGAGTTCAAACCCTCAAACTATAAATCATGAGTTCCTGACCTTTATTACTGTACCACTTGTTTACAACATGTGTTTATGATTTATAATTAATATAGATATGTCAGAAAAATAACAGTTTACACAGGCAGGTGTGAAAAAAACAAGAATTTTTATTTATTTCTGAAAAAAATGTAAAATCTGGAAAATAATACCAGAGGCATCAGGTGAAAAAAAATTGACTATAAGGTGTAGTAGTGACCTTAGTCTGACCTTTGTCCAGTTGGACATTTAGATATAGGCTAATTATGTTATAGTGAGGGGAATGACCACTACCAGGCATGTGTACAGCAGTCAATAAATATAGGTCTGTTGATGTGATTAAATGATGTGATCTATTATGGGATCTTTTGATGTGATTTAATGATGTGATCTATTATGCGATCTTTTGATGTGATTTAATGATGTGATCTATTATGCGATCTTTTGATGTGATTTAATGATGTGATGTATTATGGGAACTATTGATGTGATCTGTTGGTTTGATCTTTATTTTATAAATAGTTCAGTAATGTGTGTGATTTTGAAAGCTCAGCATGTGAGCATGATTAACATTAAAAATGTGTGTGACACACTGTTTTGAAACAAAACAAGCTGGTTTTACTTGTTAACAATTTAAAAATAATCTTTCATTATTATTATTATTCTTTATTATAATTTTTTTGTGTTTCCTTTTTGTTGTGCTGCTAAACCCAGGAAGTGATACAAAAAAAAAAAAAAAAAAAAAAAAAAAAAAAAAAAATTCATTATAAATTCAGATATTGTGGTCATTATGATAAATTATATTTTAATTCCAAAAATTTTTTTTTTTGTTCATAATGATAAAAAACTAATTTACATAACATTGATAACAAATTGTCACAGCTTTAATATCAGACATACAATAACTAACTTATCATCTGTCAAGTCTATAGTCTGTTTCACAAAAGTTATCAGTAGTTCAGTGTGTACATGTATTTATAGATTTTCTGGAATTCAGGAATGAGGCATAAGAAATATATTTGTATTGATCAGTACATAGAAGATTTTCTATACAAACCGTGGTTAATACTACAACCAGCTGTAGTCGGGGATCTCATCTGACTGACTGTGTCGCTGTCGTCTTCGTTGAATGAACGAAACGAACGAACGGCACAGGGCTGGAGGAGTTGTGAGCTGTGTGGGTTGACAGGATTTGAGGGGGATTTGGTTTATGTAGAAAATTGTGTGTTGGTGGGGTATTGTTAAAGGTGGTATCAAGGAGGAGTATTCCCCATTCTAGAGGGGCAAATTTAGGTATGCATACATATTATATTTATACTTAGGAGTTTGACGGTGTAATAATGCAAGTTAAATATGCATGTTTAGCAGAATTAGATGTGTGTGATATGCTGTAGTAAACAGAATACTATGGTAACAGTTTTATTTATTTATCATTTAGATTACTTATATTAGACATTATAGATATATTTAGTGTTGTGTTTACATCACTGTAAAATTACCAGTACTTCTTTTTTTGTTTTTATTTTCATAATTCATGTGCTAGACTCAAGGGGGGTAATCAATGGTATATTTGTCTGTTTTTACTGGTAGGATTTTCTGATATTATTTATTTATTTATTTATTTATCTATTTATTTACTTATTTATTTATTTATTTATTTTAATGTATTTCTGCTCATAATTTGTTCATGTAATTATAAACTGAAATTTTATATTTATATTTGATTGTTACTCCCTTTTTTTACCTCCGCCCACGACAATGGTAAGAACATTCCTGAGTTTATTTTTAATTAATACCTTACTGGTATGATATATGGATTTTTTTTTTTTTTTTTTTTTTTTTTTTTTTTGGTGGAAAAAAAGCCATTTGAAGATTTCTATTAAAATGTTATTTTTTGATAAATTTACCATTGAATATTATGAGTAGTGGGTATTAGTATGGAAGTCTTGTGCCTGCATTTTCTGGGTTTATGGGTAATGTGTATAGTGATATAATCAGGATTTATACAAAAAACTGGGTCTGGTTTAATATGTTTATAAGAAAACACTTTATTTTTATAACTGATGATCTACAATGTAAATTAATCTTGGTACACCATACTATTATAACTGTATGATGAGTATAGATAGAGTGTGTAACTTACTGTAAACAAACTACCGGTACATGTATTGATCAAATCAGAAAGTCACATGTCTAATATATGGATCAGTGTGTGTGCACGTATGCAGGTGTATATGTACACATGTGTATATGTGTGCATGTGTGTGTTTGTTTGTATTTGTGTGTGTGTTTGTATTTGCGTGTGTGTATCTACATGTGTTTGTGTGTTCATTCTATATCAACCAAGTCTGCACTTGATTGATTGAGGGGCCTCGGTGGCTGAATTGTCTAAAGTGTGCACTTACGGATCACAGCGTCTCACCACCTGGGTTTGAATCCCAATTGGGACAGATCCTAGTGTGAGAAAATTTGTCAGTTGGGTTGGTGGTTTTCTCTGGACACTCTCAAAATAAGTAAAAGAATCTCGACAGGTGTGTAAAACACCATTACCCCCCTCCACTCTCTAGATAGATTGTAGTCCTGAGTCTGTTGTAATATGGTATATACTACAGGTTAGGGGATACATTTCCTATGACTGGAAGATCAGTTCCATAGCTTTGCTGTTGGTTTTCATTTCATACTGTATCAATAGTGTCTCTATTTGGACATATATTTTAGCTTGATAAGATGGAAGTTAAACCCATAACCCTCAAGTAATAATTCTGTAGGTTAACAATTTGGCTACATGTTTTGATAAACATGTATCAGAGTTTATGATATTTGTTTATGTATGATTAATTTAAAACAAGAACAGAAAAACAATATAATCTTGTACTATAAACAAAAATAAAATTCCTGAGAGATGTGTGAGTTTATAAGAACACGAAATGTTAAGATTTATGTTATACATTTATTATTTTATAGTTAACCAATTAGGAGAGATTTGAATAAATTGTCTATTTTAATCTAGTAGGAAGTTGTTTGTTTTTATACATGTTACCATGTTCAGCGTCCATGTGTTGACATGTTCAGGGTTCATCATGACTTGTGTAATGCATTGTCACATTGTACGGATGTTATGTCAGAAAAACCTTGTAGGTGTGACATAGCTTTATATATATATACATACATACACACTTACACAATACTATATAGACTTACACAATACATGTGCATCTTATCAACACCATTGTGATAAAAAGTAAGTATAGATAAATTGTGATTGATTATTTGGTTTTTAATGGATGGATGGATAGATTGAATGGATAAAATGGTAGATAATATAGATTGATAAATGGATGGAAAGATGGATTGATGAATACCGGTAACTTGATACATGAATAGATAGGTAGGTCAATGGAAGATGGATAGAAAGATGGATGGATGGACAGATGGATGGGTTGGTGGGTGGGTAAATGGTTGGATGGGTTGATATCTGAATACTGTATTTATTGATTGATTAATTGATCTGTTGGTCCATCGATTGTATGGTTTTTAAAGGATGAATGGATAGAAAGAATGGATAAATGGGTAGATAAAATAGATTGATACATGGATGGAAATATGGATTGATGAATAGCTTGATATGAGGATGGATAGGTAAGTAATGGAAAGATGGATAGATAGGCAGGTGGATAGGATAGATGGGTGGATGGATGGATGGATTTATGGCTCGGAGGTTGGGTAAATGGTAGGATGGGTTGATAGCTGAATGTTTGGTTAGATAGATAGGTGTGTGGAATAATGAATAGCTGGATACTTTGATGGATGGATTGATGAGTAGATGGATAGATGGGTGAATGGATGGAATAAATTATTAAATATTTTTATTTTTGATGCATCTAGTCTATCTGCCTGTCTTTTGTTTCAATGAGTAATGCTGTGTCTAGGTGAGCAAATAGGTCTTATTTGATGTTTTGATGGCTGTAACAGGAGATGCTAGAATCAACTTATTAAAGATAGTTTCCCGTATGTTTAATCAGAATTGTAAAATTTTCTAAATAATTCTGATTGATTTATTTGATTAAATCTTTCTATTGTTTTCTGATTTAAGGGCAGTGTGCCGTGTTGTACCTATAATGGTGTAACCTAGAAACAGTAGACTTAAACAGGCAATACACATCAAGGCAATAATAGAAATAATACAGTATTACACTGGTAGATAATAAGCTTTAAATTTAACATATTACACAAAATATCTTTAATTGTTAACATGATTTATCTGTCTGTCTGTTGTGTATTGTGATACTGCTGAATGATAATTTTACCTGTTTATTATATTGTGTATTTTGGGTGTATATATATATATATATATATATATATATATATATATATATATATATATATATATATATATGGTGTATAATATATTATGTATTGTTTATGTTTATTTGTTTATTTCTGGTTGTTGGTTATAATTGATTATTTAACTCATCTAAGGCAGCCAGTATTAGAATTGATGGGGGGGGGGGGGGGGGGGGGGGGAGCCAACTACTACACAAAGAAAATCCCACCTATCTTTGGCATGCATGTGGACAAATGATTTAAAAATGTTGCAAGTTCCATTTGAATTTAAAAGATGGTTTGATTTGACGGGGTTTTATGTCCCAGTCAAGAATATTTCACTTACCGTATATTGAGATGTCACCAGCTATAGGTGAAGAGGCAGAAATATTGTCACTTAGGGCAATGGGCACTGGTGGTGTCCTTTAACCTGTCACACCTACAGTGACATGGAGCGTCATTTTTTATGGTCTGCTCCAAAGGACCCTATGACTTTTATTTCTAAATGCAGAGTGCTTGGCAAAAGAACAGTCACTACCTTATTTTAAAGTCTTGGTCAGACCCAGTCAGGATTTGAACCCTGACCTACCTTACAAAGCGATCACTAATTTGGAAGATGAGATACACATGATCTATATATAAGTGCTTTAGACCACTCCAGCAATCTCTGTGTAAAAATGTTTTAGCAATTTTTATGTACAACAACCTTGTTTCAGCAATTGGAGAACCTGCCTCTCAATCAACACAATTGTCAAATTCATTTCTTGGTTTTCTTATTCAGTTTCATTGTTGAGTATGTCCTTATTTACTGAGTGTGATCTCAACATGGTCTTATATCTAACCAACAAGGTTTGAGTCCCTCTTGTGTATCAGATCTTATAGTGATAGATAGTTTGTCAGTTCACATGATGGATGTAAGTGATTTTCCCAGCCACTTTAGTTTCCTCAACCATACTAGAACTGACAGCTTTGGAGAAGAAGTTGAGTATTGGTGTTTAACATCCCAGTCAAGAATATTTCACTTATATCAAGACATTGCCAGCTATAGGCAAAAGTGCAGAAATTTTGCCTGTGTATTGCACTGATGGTTTTTTATCATGCCACACCTATTGTGACACGGGACCTCGTTCATTTTAAGTTTCCATCTGGAAGAACTGTGACTTTCATTTTGTAATGCAGAATGCTTGGCAAAAGAACAGTCAGTACCCACTTTCAAGTCTTGAGTCAGACCCGGTCATGGTTCGAACCCTGGTTTTAGAAGAAGAACTATGTCTAGGCATGTACCATTTCTCCACTTCACTTTAATCACTGTTACTATTGCTAAGTACATTTATACCTGAACTTGCATGTACACACATATAATTTTCTCTTCTTATTATGGTCAATGTGTTATTGTTTTTAATGATTAAGCCAAGTACATACAAATCTATAGAAAATAAAATGTTTACTAACAATATAATACAACAAAGACTTGTATAAAAGTATAAGGAAATTTTCAAGTAATTGGAATTAAAGATATATTACAAAAAAAAATTACTACTAAGTTTAATCCAATGTAATTTTAAGTTATTAATATAATTGATTTCCTGTATGGTGAACATCTGGGTTCTAATTGCAAGCTGGCATATTGACCTATATTTGTGACTTCCAATTACCGACACACTGACCTATATTTCTGACTGCTTATTATTAGTATAGTAAGTTAAATTTCTGGTTACTAACTGACATGGTGACCAATCTTTGACTGCTAATTAATTGTCAGTAATTTTACCTTTATTTCTAACTGTTAATTACCAGTATGGTGACCAACATTTCTGACTGCTTATAATGTAACTGACATGATGACCTACATTTGTGAATGCTTATTACCAGCATCAGGTGCTCTAAATATTGGACTTCTGATTACTTATTGACAAGACCAACATTTCTCACTTAATTACTAGTTTGGTGACTTTAGTTTTTTACCAGTAATTTGTTAGTCTGGTGACCTGTTTTTTCTGGCAATCTATTACTAACTGATACTTTATTTCTTGATGCTAAACATTAACTGACATAGTGACCTTCTATTTTGGCTGCTAATTACCAAGTGATATTGTGACCTAGTCTGGACATGTGACCTACTTTTCTGACTACTTGTTACCTGCAGACACAAGAAATGACATACATTTTTTCGTGTCTGGGAAGGAACACACACCAAGATTAAAAGGTATACCTAGTTTTTATATTTTCAAAAATCTTTTTATTATTTTTTTTACTAAGATTTCTGTCATAGAAAATATGTCTTTTGTGATCTAATTTCAATATAAAATTGGCTGAGTAATGAGTTTACTGGATAAGGATCATTATATAAGATTATTATGCCTTAGATCAGCTGGTATATAAAGCTTTTAATTGATAAATACACAGTAAGTCTGAGATTTTAATAGCAGCTATTTTTGGAGGTTTGGGGTCTAGAACAAAAAGTCCCGTGTGTTTGGGCCACCCATATAGGTTTAAACATGAAGTATGGTAAAAAAAAAATTTTATTTGATTTTTACTTTGACATTTGGAACAAACCTCTGGTGTGTTTAGAGCACCTGTATGGGTTTTGGAACAGAAAGTTTGATATATTAGGGCACATATTTTGGGTTTAGAACAGTAATTCTGGAATTTTTTCCACCTGTTGGGTAAGAATTGTTCTTAAATAACAGACTGGCATCCTATATAGGTTATAAAACTATAAGTAACTAACATGATTGGTTATCAATGCAAGTGGAACCCGAATGAAGTCACAAAGTCACAATTGAATGGACTTCAGTTACATATGTGTGTACAAGTTTTACCCATGACCTTTATATACAGACCACCTGTCAAAATAACTAATGATTTTTTGCAGTGATTGCTATGAACACTTCAGAATAAATCAGACCACATACAGTACATATAAACTGGGCTGGTATGTTTACATTTATCATGGAAGTGTGGGGATTGTCTGGTTTATATGAATACCAGTAATATATATCACCTTGAGTTAGATATATATCTGAGGTAAACCAATGATGAATTAATCTTATTAAAATCTATACACCAGTATACATACATACATATGCATATATATATATATATATATATATATATATATATATATATATATATAATGTATTAGGATAGGTTTAACTTAAGAATTGAAATAGTAAGATAGTTTGAGTTATAATTGACATGTTTACCTTAAATACACACTGTGTTTTTATCCATATTTGCTCCCATTATATACCTAAGACACTTATATCAGACGTGTAGGTTTGGCTATTGTTGAGGGCTAATATGATTTAAAATCATAACTTTCAGTTCTGTCACTGCAGACATGTATGTGAATAGCTGTTAATTACTGCTTTATATAATCTCTAATTTTGCCACATGCCACTCATATTTGTGAACACAGTTCCAATCGATACTGCCGCACCACAGACTACTAAAACTAACTGGAAAATAGAACATTTATAATATCGGTAATTCAACACAATCAGAGTGAAATGATAAACCAGTATATGAAATATGAAATATGACCAGGTTATTCAATTTCATAATAGTGACAAGGTAAATCTATTTCAAACATTCCTTCAGACAGACAAGATACAGATCTATGTACCAGATGCTGTCTGTCCTGATAAATAGATAGGTGGATTAAGTGAGCTTGACGTAGTGGAAGGTGGGTTAATATTGCCAGAAGCGGGCCAATATTAATAGGTTTTTCATCCCTTGTGATATCAAACCAATCTTTATCACATACAAAATTATTATTACCCATTTTATATCTACAGGAAAAAAAAAAAAAAACAAACCCACATAGGGAGGTGATATAATAATCCATATACAGAACTTAATTTATTAGTTATCTAGGGAGCTTCAGTCTCGGAACTCGGCAAGCACCTGCTGAAATGACAATATAAACATTATATAACAGATGTTTGATTAATTTATAAACAACATTTTCTATTTAATACATGTAGTTTAATTCAATGACATAATATGATGTGAATTATACAGGTTTCATTAAATTAAAAATTTAGGTATAAATCTGTAATATATATATATATATATATATATATATATATATATATATATATATATATATATATATATATATTTCTAGTAAAAAAGTCATTATATAATTCTATTAAACTCTTCACCCCACCCACTCCAAAAATCATGTTAAAATCTGAACAATTTATCATAATTTCCACAAATCTGTAAGTGGTTTAATATATACGATACTTCCTAACTTAAAGCCTATTTATTAAAAAGATCAGTTTTACCTAATTGTGCCACCCACCTACTATTTATACTTTCTGTGTAATATTAATATTACTTTCTGTGTAATATTAAAGTTTATTGTTTCATAATATTTTTGTGAAACATTTCATCACATTTACCGTGTTCTATATCATGTCAAGTAGAGAGTCTTTGTTTTAGTCACCAATCAAGTAGAGTGTCTCTGTTTCTCTTACAATCAAGATTCTTTCTCCTACACACTGTATATTGAAGAGATTGGGTTTTAGATGGAAGATGAAACTTAAGAACCAAACCAGATTATCAGTCTTCCTCTTGTGAACTGACAAAACTTTCTTATGCTAGGATTGACCCCAAGTTAGATTCATTGATATTCACAAGTCAGTGTTTCAAACCAGTCTCCAGACTGTTAGGATGCTTTTAGCTCTTTACAAATATCAGCTAGATGGCATGGTTGGTAGAATTTTATCTCTGTCTATCTCATTAAGGCTTCTTTGTGCGTTTTATTTTCTTTTCATTTTGCCGTAGAATCTATATACCAGTAAGGTAAATTGTTTGAGCACAAAATCAGCTTCTTGATGATACACTGTACCCTGTGAGAAAAGCGAAATTGCTTTTTATTGGTACAGACTAAAGTTATATATAAAGTACATATAACTTATAACATTGATGGTTTATTGTATCTATTTTCCTTTCCAGACAAGCCTTAGGCTTACTCAAGGTGTCTACAGCATAGTCAATAGTGAATATCTTACTTACAGCTATACATTAAGTTACGCTGAAATCAGATAAAAATTATCAATTTCTTATTGGACTACGTGCAGCCTTGCAAATATCTCTCATCATTTCCTTACTTTGTAAGTAATTGGTTTTAAATGTCCTCTGAGCACTTTGGTTTTTTTTTAATTCCTTTTCCTTTTGCATAAAATTTCCTTATTTTATTGAACAAAAAAGAAAAAAAGTTGTGGTAATTTATAAAAATAAAAATAAATTTTAAAGTAGGGGAATTCTGTTTTGGAAAAACCCAAATTTTGATTATCATAGAAATTGTTGTTTTCTAAAAACAGAAATAGGAATTTTTTGTTTTGGACAACCCACATTTTAACTATGTCATAATGCATCATAAAAGCCATGGTAACCGTATACAGGATGTAAACACACTACGTGATGTAAACAAACTACGTAATGTATCGGAGCATGTGTTATACAGACAAAAAACGTTTAATATTTACAGATAATTAGGTATTTGATGTTTATATTATTACTCACAGAAATATGTGTTCTTATTCATTGTGTAAAATGATAATACTATTAGAATTACTATTAGATTATTATCAGAATTCTGAATTAACTTTTGTTTTATTAAGTTAAATTAGGATTTTATCCTTTATCCTTCAATAAAAAGGCAGGGCAGTGTTTCTTAAATACAGAAGACTGCTGTCTTTTATACAAGGATGACAAACATCTGTTATTGTCAGGTGTCTAGTATATAAAGATGTTAGGTGTCTGTTATATACAGACACCTGACATCTCTATATAACAGACACCTAACATCTTTATATAACAGACATCCGACATCTCTATATAACAGACGCCAGACATCCCTATATAACAGACACCCGACATCTCTATATTGAGATGACAGGTGTCTGTTATAAAGATGTGAGGTGTCTGTTATATAAAGATGACAGGTGTCTGTTATATAAAGATGTCAGGTGTCTGTTATATAAAGATGTGAGGTGTCTGTTATATAGAGATGTGAGGTGTCTTTTATATAGAGATGTGAGGTGTCTGTTATATAGAGATGTGAGGTGTCTGTTATATTGAGATGTCAGGTGTCTTTTATATAGAGATGTAGGGTGTCTGTTATATAAAGATGTCAGGTGTCTGTTATAAAGAGATGTCGGGTGTCTGTTATAGAGAGATGTCTGTGTCTGTTATATAGAGATGCCGGGTGTCTGTTATATAAAGATGTCAGGTGTCTGTTATATAGAGATGTCGGGTGTCTGTTATATAGAGATGCCGGGTGTCTGTTATATAGAGATGTGAGGTGTCTTTTTTATACGCCCGTCAAAGACGGGGCGTAGTATGGGATCACCCTTGGCGGGCGGTCGTGCGGGCAGGCGTCCGGGCGGGCGGATGGGCGGGCGGGCGTACTGGCGGCGGGTTTGTCCGGCCCATAACTCTGACATCTATGGTCAGAATGACTTGAAACTTGGTATGCTTACTTACCACAATGATGCGAAGTGCAGTGCTCAGGAACCGTAACTCTAGCTTCCTTAATTTTTGAGTTATTCCCCTTTGAATGCTGTTAGCATGTTTGTCCGGATCATAACTTTGACATCTATGGTCAGAATGACTTGAAACTTGGTATGCTTACTTACCACGATGATGCCAAGTGCAGTGCACAAGAACCGTAACTCTAGCTTTCTTACTTTTTTGAGTTATTCCCCTATGTGTGCTGCCAGAGTACGCGGCGGGTTTGTCTGGCCCATTACTCCGACATCTATGGTCAGAATGACTTGAAACTTGGTATGCTTACTTACCACGATGATCCGAAGTGCAGTGCTCAGGAACCGTAACTCTAGCTTCCTTTATTTATTCTACCAGGGAGCAGATACACATAGAGTTGTAGGCTGAAGAACTTGCTGTCTTTGAAACAACCCAGTATACTAGAGATTACCTCAATTTTTTGATGAAGGTTACAAGAACATGATGGTAAAATTATATAAATGGTGTGGCTGGTGGTAAGTCTATTTTGTTACTGAAAATAATACCAAAATCTCAATAATTACTATTGTTTTTTATTGTACTTGTTGACTTGTGCACTGCATTTTGTATCATTGTGATGAATAATTGAATTGACTTATTGATTATGAACAGCTCATATGAACTGTATAAGTCCCTTTACAGTTCATAATAAACAAAATATCCACATTAATGACTTGCAGATTTGACGGGCGTATCATGCTCTGCCATGCAGAACTCTTGTTATAGAGATGACAGGTGTCTGTTATATAGAGATGTGAGGTGTCTTTTATATAGAGATATGAGGTGTCTTTTATATAGAGATGTCAGGTGTCTGTTATATAGAGATGTCAGGTGTCTGTTATATAGAGATGTGAGGTGTCTGTTATATAGAGATGTGAGGTGTCTGTTATATAGAGATGTCAGGTGTCTGTTATATAGAGATGTCAGGTGATTGTTATATAGAGATGTGAGGTGTCTGTTATATAGAGATGTCAGGTGTCTGTTATATAGAGATGTGAGGTGTCTGTTATATAAAGATGCCGGGTGTCTGTTATATAGAGATGTGAGGCGTCTGTTATATAAAGATGTCATGTATCTGTTATATAGAGATGACAGGTGTCTGTTATAAAGATGTCAGGTGTCTGTTATATAGAGATGTCAGGTGTCTGTTATATAGAGATGCTGGGTGTCTTTTATATAGAGATGTGAGGTGTCTTATATAGAGATGTCGGGTGTCTGTTATATAGAGATGTCAGGTGTCTGTTATAAAGAGATGTGAGGTGTCTGTTATATAGAGATGTCAGGTGTCTGTTATATAAAGATGTCAGGTGTCTGTTATATAGAGATGTCGGGTGTCTGTTATATAGAGATGTCAGGTGTCTGTTATATAGAGATGCCGGGTGTCTGTTATATAAGATGTTAGGTGTCTGCTATATAGAGATGTCAGGTGTCTGTTATATAAAGATGTCATGTGTCTGTTATATAGAGATGACAGGTGTCTGTTATAAAGATGTCAGGTGTCTGTTATATAGAGATGTGAGGTGTCTGTTATATAGAGATGCCGGGTGTCTGTTATATAGAGATGTGAGGTGTCTTTTATATAGAGATGTCAGGTGTCTGTTATATAGAGATGTCAGGTGTCTGTTATATAGAGATGTCAGGTGTCTGTTATATAGAGATGACAGGTGTCTGTTATATAGAGATGTGAGGTGTCTTTTATATAGAGATGACAGGTGTCTGTTATATAGAGATGTGAGGTGTCTGTTATATAGAGATGTCGGGTGTCTGTTATATAGAGATGTCGGGTGTCTGTTATAGAGATGTGAGGCGTCTGTTATATAGAGATGACAGGTGTCTGTTATATAGAGATGTCGGGTGTCTGTTATAGAGATGTCAGGTGTCTGTTATATAGAGATGTCACGTGTCTGTTATATAGAGATGTCGGGTGTCTGTTATATAAAGATGACAGGTGTCTGTTATATAGAGATGTCAGGTGTCTGTTATATAGAGATGTCAGGTGTCTGTTATATAGAGATGTCGGCTGTCTGTTATAGAGATGTGAGGTGTCTGTTATATAAAGATGACAGGTGTCTGTTATATAAAGATGACAGGTGTCTGTTAAATAAAGATGTCAGGTGTCTGTTATATAGAGATGTCGGTTGTCTGTTATATAAAGATGTCAGGTGTCTGTTATATAGAGATGTCAGGTGTCTGTTATATAGAGATGTTGGGTGTCTGTTATATAAAGATGTCAGGTGTCTATTATATAGAGATGTCGGGTGTCTGTTATAGAGATGTCAGGTGTCTGTTATATAGAGATGACAGGTGTCTGTTATATAAAGATGACAGGTGTCTGTTATGTAAAGATGTGAGGTGTCTGTTATATAGAGATGTTGGGTGTCTGTTATATAGAGATGCCGGGTGTCTGTTATATAGAGATGTCGGCTGTCTGTTATAGAGATGTGAGGTGTCTGTTATATAAAGATGACAGGTGTCTGTTATATAAAGATGACAGGTGTCTGTTAAATAAAGATGTCAGGTGTCTGTTATATAGAGATGTCGGTTGTCTGTTATATAAAGATGTCAGGTGTCTGTTATATAGAGATGTCAGGTGTCTGTTATATAGAGATGTTGGGTGTCTGTTATATAAAGATGTCAGGTGTCTATTATATAGAGATGTCGGGTGTCTGTTATAGAGATGTCAGGTGTCTGTTATATAGAGATGACAGGTGTCTGTTATATAAAGATGACAGGTGTCTGTTATGTAGAGATGTGAGGTGTCTGTTATATAGAGATGTTGGGTGTCTGTTATATAGAGATGCCGGGTGTCTGTTATATAGAGATGTGAGGTGTCTTTTATATAGAGATGTCGGGTGTCTGTTTGTTGAGATGAGGTGTCTGTTATATAAAGATGTCAGGTGTCTGTTATATAGAGATGTCGGGTGTCTGTTATAGAGATGTGAGGTGTCTGTTATATAGAGATGAGGTGTCTGTTATATAGAGATGTCAGTTGTCTGTTATATACAGATGTCAGGTGTCTCTTATATAGAGATGTCATGTGTCTGTTATATAAATATGTCAGGTGTCTCTTATATAGAGATGTCATGTGTCTGTTATATAAAGATGTCAGGTGTCTCTTATATAGAGATGTCATGTGTCTGTTATATAAGTATGTCATGTGTCTGTTATATAGAGATGTCATGTGTCTGTTATATAGAGATGTCATGTGTCTTATATAAAGATGTCAGGTGTCATATAGAGATGTGAGGTGTCTGTTATATAGAGATGTGAGGTGTCTGTTATATAGAGATGTGAGGTGTCTGTTATATGAAGATGTGAGGTGTCTGTTATATAGAGATTTTAGGTGTCTGTTATATGGAGATGTGAGGTGTCTGTTATATGGAGATGTGAGGTGTCTGTTATATAGAGATTTTAGGTGTCTGTTATATGGAGATGTGAGGTGTCTGTTATAGAGATGACAGGTGTCTATTTTATAAAGATGACAGGTGTCTGTTATATAAAGATGACAGATGTCTGTTTTCTCTTGTTTAAATGCATGAAATGCAAAATGTCTGGGTTTCTAAATCAGCTTAACCATCAATGTTAGAGTCCAGTTTCTGAAGCATCCATAGAATGAAGCAACCTTCAATCATAATAGATAACTTTATGCATTACGTGCTTCAATTCAGGTTTCATGGTAGTATAGGCCAAATAATAGACTAAGCCACTCATCATGGCCATGGGATTTGAAATATTTTAAATCACTTATTATTATTATATGTTTATTTTAATATCATTCATGTTACTTATATATATTTACCTTTTCAGTAATGAGTCATGTTTAAAATGTTGTGTATTACCTGGTAGTCACTTTGACTACAAAATCATGGCTCACCTGCCGATCTTGTAACAAGATGAAGCCTGCCTGAAATATTTGTGGTTTTTTACACTGATTATCTCCCTTTGTAGCCTACATACTTGTGTAGGTGTTATTTATATAAGATTAAATGAGACATTTTTAATCTTCAAAATTCTTTTATCTTCACAAGTTAAATTTTAATTTATGTTTTTTCCCTTTGATTTATGATAATTGGGTTTTAAATTAAACATCTTTGATTTTACCACAGCCTCTTCATGACATGACACAGTAATTAAATTTTAATATTTTAGATCTTACACTGCTAATATCAAGATATCAATGAGTTAAAGACCACACATTGAGAAGCTGTGGTGCTAGTATCTTATATATGTATAGTCATTACTTGTTTTATACATGTTAATAGAGTTTAGTAGAAAAGTCTCTTGGTACTTGATAAAGTTAATTAGAAATGTTCATGTTGCATTTTCCTGGATTTTTTTTTTTAGAAAATCATCCAATCATGCAATTCAATATTTTCAAACAAAATATGTTATAATTAAAAATATTATACCAGTACCTCGTAAATTTGTTTTTCGGATAAATGCATTGATTTTACTTTGAGGATATTTTGCAATTTGCTTTGGTCCATATCATATCGGTACCTGCCCGGTCCATAAACTGAGATATAGCCTGCAACCTCGTGAAATATTTGTTAAATATGATCATATGGATGAATATTATTTTAAAATAATGGAAATGTATTTTTGATATTGAAAAGTATATGCCTATAAGTTTGCCATTCCCTATAAAGCTACTCTGATGTTTAAACAATCTAATACTGCCTTACAGATATTGAATAGTTTTATGAAATCCTTTGTAAGATCCCAATGGTAAAGATTTATTTATTCACTAGGTTTATCCACACACCTGCTTGAATCAACCATGATAAGTTACCTAAGAAAATGTCAACATGCTATTTTACTTTACAGTAATAATTGTGAAACAAATAAAATATTTACTTTTCTACTATACCAAGATCTATTACAAAAAATATTGTTAATATAAGTACATATAGGTATAATTTTACTTATGTGTGGTTAATGTTGTAATTTGTTATGTAACAGTTTATATATATACAGATTAATTTATGTACCAGTGTGGTGTATTTTACATAATCATAAACAAATCTTTATTTTAGACTTTTTTGTAAAGAGTTTTTATCAGTAACTTTTCTGAAATAGACTATAGTATATTATATGCGTTATTACTTAGGTATGCCATTACAATAATATATACTACTGTTTACTGATTTAAAGTCTATCATTGACATTATTGTAACACCTTTGATCTTGCTCAGGTAAGATGTTTAGTCTATAGTTACCTGAATTACAGGTGCAACAAGACAGGACAGGTACATACCCTAGAATACCTGGCCCACTAAAGTCAGATAGACCTTGTAGAAGATATAAATAGCTGAAATAGTTTATAGCTAATGTCAGCAGAAAATGTAGTATTCTACTACTTCCACACCACATCTGCCTGGGGTCACTCGGGTTAAAACTAAACACAGCTAGGACACAAAGCACGACTGACTGTTGGATAATGGCTAGAGACAGCTAGTGGACAGTCTGAATTTTTGTGGTTTTTGTTTAGATTTTAGTGTTTAATGGATAAATATAAATGCATAGTGATAAAGTTTTTGTAGGATATAATATATATGTATATAGGTAGTGTTTACACCTGTATATACATACAGTGGTTACCAGCTTGGATTTATTAATTCATTTTGCATTGTTTTATAGTGGATATTTTCTTGGATTTTTCTATGATATTTAATGGATTTTTTTAACTGTCATCGTAAATATAAAAAGTGTGATTATGGTGCTACAGTGCCATTTATATATAATCTAGTAAGTATAAAATGAAATAAAATATTTGCTAAAAGAAAGAATTCTATTTGTACCTTTAACTGTAAGATTTAAATTTTGATTGGAAAAAGTCATTTTAAATATTTTTTTGTGAAAATTAATTGGATGGCAGGAACGAAAAGATAGTTTCAAGGAAGTGTTTGTCTGAATGTATACTGACTAATAAAATTTTTGATAAACATTACAAGAACATGATGTATTGTAAAGACAACTGCATGCCTAACTTACAATTGCCTTGTAAAGCTAATTGTATTTTTACTCTAAACCACAGATGTCACCTTATAAAACACAGAAAATTCCTCTTATTGAAATTTAATCTGCAGGTTTCTGATGTTTAAGATGCTTTGTGATAAAGATAAAAGATGGGGGTTATGTCAAACATCCTGTGTCCCTTCCCCTATAGACCCTAGGGTACATTGGTAATCTGTCCACTATGTGTCCATAGACAATTTAATTGACTGTTTAACTTGACCAGCCTTCTTGATGATAAAGCTGGAATTTTCATTCATGTTGAGATAAGCAGGGTCACAGATAAAGAAAGTTTTGTTGTTAAGAATAATATAAAGCCTTTATATCACCCTGATTTATGACCTAGTCACAAAACTTCTTTGATTTAGGGACTGTCTCAGTAATTAATTTTGATCATAAAATAATTAAATGAACACTAATCCCATTGATAAACACAAGGTCGCCTTACTGAATGACCTGTCTGTAGAAAGATAGTATCATGAAGGATCAAATTTTGAAATTGATTCAAGCACATTTTCTCTAGTAGAAGAAATTTTGTATGCATGTGTTCATTCATTCATTCATTCATTCATTCATTCATTCATTCATTCATTCATTCATTTATTTATTTATTTATTTATTTATCTATTTATTTATTTATTACAATTCACTACATTCTAAATGCCATATCATGATTAAGGGGGGGTAGTGGATGCTGATTGAGTGGTTACAGCATTAGCCTTCAAACACAAGGTGTAAAAACTTTTGTAAAAACTCACACACCACATAAATTTGTATTTAAATTAATCCTTGAGTTTCATACCAAAGATTGTTTTATTACGAACACTGAAAAATTACTGATGTTACAAAACAGAACATTCATCCAACCAGCCTTAAAATTAGCTTGGTAGGTAGAATTAAGAAATGTCTTTTTTATATTATTTTGCATACCCTGACCCTTACTTCAATATACAATCAGATTTTAAGCAAGTATGAATCATTTGGCAGTGATGCTGTGCTTATAAAGCACAATGTAGAAAAATTCAAATTTCAGGGGAAAAAAAGATGGCAGCATTATTAGGGACATAAGGGAGTACACCATTATTTTCTTTAGCTGTCATTAGGAATGACATGTTAATTCTATGAGATGTCACAATTTTCAGGGTCAAGGATTTCTTTAAATGAGGTCACATATTAGGAAATAAATCTGTACCACCCACCAGGGCTGATAAAAAAGTTGACATGTGATATAATATTACACTAGTGGATGCTGACCAACATCAGGGAAGGGATGCTGCTCCCTGTTATACATGGAAAAAAAAAACTTCCTACTGGTTTTAATTTTCAATTCAAGATTGACACTCTGGAGGAAAAGTGCTAGAAATCTATTTTTTTGACCTACTGAGTAACTGTTAATATTTGTTTTCTTAACCTAGTAAATGTTGGCAGTAAAGGCATTATACTGCTGTTTAACATATTGGAAATAACAGCCAAAGTTTATAAAATAAATTCAATTATAATCAGTTGTATTTGAAATCTGTTGTATCAGTAATTGCTTTTGCTAAAACTAAGCAGTGCTGGACATTGTGGTCTGTAAGTGCACTCTAGACGACTTAGCCACTAGATCCCCCCTGAAGAAGTACAGCATTATTGAAGTCAAGGCTTGAGAGCTTTATTTATCATAAGTAAAATATTTGATACAAACATTCAATCTCATTGTAAATCAAATTAAACCTTTTTTATGTTGTATTTTTTATACACTTTAAGTCAGGTGTAAAGATGTTTTTTACCTGTCTTTATTATGAGTCATAATTGACCCACCTGTACAGGTGACAAACCTAGTTTATTTGTTTGAAGTGGTGACAGTAAGACGCCAGAAGAGAGAGTATGTGTTTTGTGGTAAATTTAATACTTTCAGTTACTGATAAAAAATAGCAGCATCGGAAATCAGCACTTCCGTCGTAACCTTTGAACTTAATGTGGAGAAATAAAATCGGATATTAAGATAGTATATGTCAAAGGCCTTGACAGGAAGCTGGGACAATATGAAACATAGATTATCTAATGTTATCTGAATATTCAAGGTGTATTTCACTAGACCCTTGTAAGGATATTGACCTACATATAAAATAAAACTCCTATTCAGGTGATTTCTTTTTAAACTCTCTGACCTTTTGTCCATACAAGTACATTTTGTATTGAAGAGTACTGTAGAAGGTTTCCCAATCAAATAAGTCTCTTGAAGTTTCTTATGTTAAATCTCAAATGTAAAATCAGCATTTCTTTATTTATTTATTTATTTTTTTTGGAGGGGGGGGGGTGGAGAAATGGGTGTGTTAATATATGTGTGCGTATATATGCATGCAAGTATGTATTTGTGCAGTATGTAGAGATTGTTTACACATGTTTGGCTTACAAACTCCCTCTAGACTTTATAATAACCCAAGATTGAACTTTGAGTTATTTATTATTTATTTATTCCACAAATCAGCTGTATGATTGCGTAATCTTATTCTTGAGAAGAGTCTTAAAAAATAACAACTGGCAGTCATATATGTATTCAACATGCCTTACTGTAAGCCTGCCAGCCAGGCAGCAGTTGTTAGCTCTATAAATCTATAAATAAGTTTGATGATAGACTAGTTCCCAGTAACCCAGATTACATGACTTGATATAGGTAAATGAAGCAGAGAGGAGTTCAATGTTAACCTGCAAACTGCTGCCAGTTATTGATTCAAATCACTTCATTATATAATATACTTTCCGTATTGTTGTTTATTGTTTTATTTGTGTGTAGAATGGATTCTCTAGATTCCTTTTTGTCGTTATATCCAGTAAATGTCACAAGTTAGGTGCACTGGTTATGTGTTTTATGGTTAGTTATGTGTAACTTCTGCTGTAGGTAGAAGGTCAAGGACCAGAGTTTTATGTTCACTTATGTGTAACTTCCATTGTAGGTAGAAGGTAAAGGACAAGAGTTTTATGTTCAGTTATGTGTAACTTTCGCTGTAGGTAGAAGGTCAAGGACAAGCATTTATGTTCAGCTATGTGTAATTTCCACTATAAGTAGAAGGTCAAGGTCAAGAGTTTTATGGTCAGTTATCTTTAACTTCCGCTGTAGGTAGAAGGTCAAGGACAAGAGTTTTATGTTCAGTTATGTGTAACTTTCGCTTTAGGTAGAAGGTCAAGGACAAGCATTTTATGTTCAGTTATGTGTAATTTCCACTATAAGTAGAATGTCAAGGTCAAGAGTTTTATGTTCAGTTATTTGTAACTTCCGCTGTAGGTAGAAGGTCAAGGACAAGAGTTTTATGTTCAGTTATGTGTAACTTTCGCTGTAGGTAGTAGGTCAAGGACAAGCATTTTATGTTCAGTTATGTGTAATTTCCACTATAAGTAGAAGGTCAAGGTCAAGAGTTTTATGTTCAGTTTTGTGTCATTTCCACTATAGGTAGAAGGTCAAGGTCAAGAGTTTTTGAGATTCTCCACCATGAAGTCTGTGGTGTTTTCTATAAGATGATTTTAAGTAGGATAAAACTACCAGGTTTTTGTGTTAATTTACATATGTGACCAGATGATTATAGGGTACAAGAACAACCAACTTTAAGCAAAACAAAAGGTGTGGTTCATGACCTACCCTATCTTATGAAAGCTGACCCTCAAGTTTTTTGTCCTGCTGATGTCCCCCCTTTACTGTTTTTCGATTCGGTGTTTAGGTTTACACTTGCACTATACCAAGTACAGAGTTGAGTTGAGTAATGTTGTTTAACGTCCCAGTCAAGAATATTTCACTTATATCGAGACATCGCCAGCTATAGACGAAAGTGCAGAAATTTGCCTGTGTGTTGCGCTGATGGCATTATACAGCAGGGTTTTTTATGTCGCCATGCCTACCGTGACACGGGACCTCATACATTTTAAGTTTCCATCAAAAAGAACTGTGACTTTCATTTCATAATGCTGAGTGCTTGGCGAAAGAACAGTCACTACCCACTTTCAAGTCATGGGTAAGACCCGGTCGGGATTTAAACCCATGACCTCCCACTTATGGAGAGAGCACTCTACCAACTGAGCTACCGTGAAAATGAATATATCTGGAAAAATGTCATACGGTAATTACTATATCTGTATAAGTTGCTGTCCAAGAATGTATTGGATAAGAATTTTATAAATACATGTATTTGCAATTGTCAATGACCAAAATTCAGGGATAAACTTGTAAATACCTATCAACCCGTTTGTTTATTTAGAGTAAAACCTGAAACACTCATATATATATTTGCTTGGCCTTATTGTAAAATGATGTCACAGAATTCATATTTTGACAATTCTGAAGACTTCAAATTATACAGAATAAAACCATATCTCCAATATCAAATTAACAGACCACATCACTTTTTATGAAACCTTTTACCTTCCTGAATAAATTTACCATGACTTTATGTAGATTATAATGAAGTTTGTATTAAATATGATTTACTGAAGACATTGATGGAAGCTATGTTGTCATTCATTGGTTAGATTGAAGTATTGTATATATACATTTAGATTTTTGTTACTATTTCCTCACACACAAGCTGTTATTTCCGGACATGGAATTTAAGTAGGATTATTTTAAATTTATTTTTGTCTTATTTCATGATAGTACATGTACTTTAACATTTATGTATAATGTATACAGTAGTTACTATCTATATAGTAGTTAGTTTACCATATATCCTGTGTCTAGTGCATCTCAAATCCGACGGTAACCCTCTGATGACAACGGTATCCATGTCAACAGTAAACACTGTATATCAGATTACAAACTGTATTAAACAAATTAGATTTAATTTGATTTTAGCTCAAAAGTTATGTGTGAAATCATAAAATTGTTAACATCAAAATGTATAGTTGGGGGGGGAATAAATAAATAAATAAATAAATAAATAAATAAATAAATAAATAAATAAATAAATAATAAATAAATAAATAAATAAATAAATAAATAAATAAATATGTAAACAAACAAGCAAACAAGAAGGATGGAAGAGAAAGATTTTAGAGACCTTCTGCATTTTTGGAGATTAGAATAGGAGTCCCAGCTAGATGATGAAGTAATTACAATACGGTACTTCAGATTTCAATAAAGTCTGCCTTCAAATCAGTGTTCAAGTTTCACCATTTTTCTGTTTTGTATGCTATAGTATGTACATTATGCTGATGCAATAAACTATATACATGTATATTTAAACAGATTAATGTAAAAACAATACTAAAAATATTTCTTAGTTCAGTTTTAGGTTTATAACAGGGTTCACTTTGTACAGGTTAATGTTAAAAAAATACTAAAATATGTATGTCTTAATTATAATTAAGTATGGTAGTTCAGTTCAGTTTTAGGTTTATAACAGGGTTCACTTTGTACAGGTTAATGTTAAAAAAATACTAAAATATGTATGTCTTAATTATAATTAAGTATGGTAGTTCAGTTCAGTTTTAGGTTTATAACAGGGTTCACTTTGTACAGGTTAATGTTAAAAAAATACTAAAATATGTATGTCTTAATTATAATTAAGTATGGTAGTTCAGTTCAGTTTTAGGTTTATAACAGGGTTCACTTTGTACAGGTAACACTGTATAAATTGAACTACTAAGGTTTGACTGTTTGAGCTTTGTCAGTAGCTTTAAAGTGAACAAGGTTATCACATTTCATCTTCAATGTTTTGTATATGTTTACCTGTCTATCAGCTGTTTAATTTTTAAAAGACAGGTGCCTCATTAATAGTTACTTTGACCTTTGACCTTTGAACTTAAGTGTCAAAGTTGTGTCAATTGAGACTTTTATTTGAGTGTTACATGTTGATATGTAATTGATTAAAGGACAGACAACTGTACTCTTTTGAAATTGAATATTTGAATAAGCAGGTGTTCTGTGTACCTGGAGATAGTTGGGTGGTCAGAATGTATTTTTCTATTAAGATCTAGAGTGGTATACGATTTACAATTTACAAATAAAGAAGTGCACACAATATTTTTCCTTTATATCTAAATTCAAACGTAAAAAACATAATACAATTATTTCTTATAAATTAATTGATATGAATTAAGAACCATTAATTGTCTGATTAAAAGTAATTCTAAAATCAAACAAAGTATGTAATTCTGACTTCATTGAATATGATGTCAACATAAATAGTGTGTACTCATTAACATCATAATAATTTTTTTTTCCTGTCATGCAGAATTGAAAGAATAATTCCAGTCACATAGTGTTTGAGCTGTATAACATATCTGTATTAAAGAAATCATAATTTATTTATGTTAATGCATTTAGATAAAAAAAGCCATAGAATTATTTCTATCAGACAGACATTACAAAACAGTTGTCACATGATAGGGTAGACAGTTAATAAACACCAAATTATTGCTGATTCATTTCTGTAAAGTGTATTTGTAAAGATGGTAGATTTTTGCTACCCTACCGATAGCTGGTGACATCTCAATAAAAGCAGGGTTCGCGCTGTCCATCGCCAGTGGCGCCAATTCCGAAAAATATTTGAATCTGGCGAAATGAAATTAAAATTGGTGAAAGTGTCTGGCGAATTCAAAATAAAATTGGCGAAAATAAAATGTAGTTGGCGAATGTTAATAATAACTTTTTTGTGTCAAACTTGTGTATTTCACAGCTGAACGCACCTTATTTCTGTATAGTAAGCCTATAGTAGCTGTTTGTTTACATCGTCGATCACGTGATCACTGAACCGTGTCCTTTAAACACTATCAGAAGTTGACAAATGAATAAACACACTAATTGGATTATAGGAATTAGCCTCCTGAATGATTGTGGCTAATCCGTTTCTGTTGGTGTTTACGAAAGTTTCAGAAGCTACCTAATAAATCTGCATTTAAATGCCGACAAATTAGCTCTTCCGGAGCTTTTTCTTATGACCAGTCAATAAATTATTTACTTGATTCATGCAAACATTAAGCGCATTTTATTATAAATGTTTTTCAATTCAAAACCCAAAACAAAAAAGTCTGATGAAGAACCCATCTTTTCGTCTGTTGAAACACATAATCCTGTGAAAAATTATACAAAACCGTCCCACACCTAATCTGATGTGAAACATATCTGTTTGAATGGTGATCATTTTTTACATCTTGGTTGTCATTTGATGACAAAACTGGTTTTATGACATGTAAATTTTGCATTTAGACAGGCAAGATAAACAGTTTTACCTCTGGATCATGCACTAACTATCGTACTTCAACACTTATACGACACTAATCATCTTCAGATCATAAAAAATTGTTGGTTGACACTGACCTGCAAACTACTTTTGAACAGAAAGTTCAAACTTTGTACAAGGCAGAAAAAAAATCTATAATTTGTGCTATGCTATCTGTTTATTGGTTGTCAAAGGAAAAAAGTGCCTATATATAAATGTAATTCTTTACTAGAATTGCAAACACTCCAGGGTTGTACAGATCTAGGAAATTTGCACTCTGGTTGAAATGCTACCTATATGCCTGATTTGACCCCTATTTAGAAATCATGCCCCACTTCCTTCAATTCTCAGTTGATTGAACACTTTTGGCAGCATAGATATATCCCACACAAACATTTTCTACTGACTGCACCAACCAATTATGTACAACGGCCAGTAAGATTAACTCTCTCATATTGGTGAAAATGATTTTCAGACTGGCAACATGTACATTGTTGCAGAAGATGGGTTGGCGAAACCAAAAAAGATTCCAGGGCAAGCCCTGAAAAGGTCTTATTTCACTGGCTCACAACTCAGATTAAGGTATCAGCCTTCTAATCCGAGTTGTCTGGAGGTTGTGGGTTTCATTAAGTACACTCAGTTTTATCTAGAATGTAAATAAATATTTTCTTGTTGTCTATTTTCAGAGCCACAACAGCATTTAAGCAGGTATTATACATAGATCCAGGTTTTAGCCGTGCCAGTGAAGTACATGTTCGTCTTGGTTTGATGTCTAAAGCCACAACAGATTATGACTCAAGTTTAAAGGTATTGTTTATAATTCATTGTTTACAAACCAAAGGTTTTATTTGAATTTGACAGGTTTCTAGTTCACAGAGGTTAAAAAATTAAATGGTAGATACTATAAATCAATTCAGTTAGACAGATTTACAGTTTGCTGGGAATTTGATTTTCACAAGTTCCACAGATTGGAAATAAAGTTAGGGAACTGTTATTTTTAAGTTGGAGCTGTGATATTCTGTAAATTCTCCTACATGTTTTTAAAGAAAACATGGCTTTGATGGTCAAGTGGTGTTAAAGCAACAACATACAGATCACAGCAGGTTTCATGGCCTTTTCTTTCTTTTCAGCTAATTTTGCCAATAAAGTTGCCGAGTTGCTTATGTTTTTTTTTCTGTAAATCAGAAGTAGTCCTCTGGTTTATCCCTGGCTTGGATATATGTAATCAGCTATTTTGTCTATCTTGCATTGACTTGGAACACACTCGTTGCTATTTAAATACATGTATTTAGACAGCTGATGCAGAGGTTGCCATGGGGTATGTCATAGATTTGGGTCCAAGGATATCTAGTTTGAGGTATAGTCCTTTTGTCCTTTTGGTTGGTTACTTTTCTCACTTCTGACTGTCGGAGCCTTGGTGACCGAGTGGTCTTAAAGCATGCTTACTGATCACAGCGCCTTTAACCACCTGGGTTCGAATCCCACTTGGGACAGATCCTTCTGTGAGAAAGTTTGTCAGTTCGTCGGTGGTTTTCTCCTGGCACTCCGGTTTCCTCCACCGTCCCAGAACTAAATGCCTCCAAATAAGTGAAAGAATCTTGACTGGGGTGTAAAACACCATTACTCAACTCTAACTACTGACTATTACACTGAGATATATGTTTAATGATTGTGTAAAAACAGTTTTTATTTATTACACAGCATCAATAGTGATTCAGATCAATTTTACCTGTTTTTAACTCTGGAGTCTGTAAACATTATTAAGAGCCAAGAATACAAATATTCCTCTATATTACTTTCACCAGATTAATTTCAGTGATAAATTTTAATCAGTTTTATGTTTACATATAAAGTAGAGTTATGTTTTTGGTGCCAAATATGATAAGATATAGGTCAATTTACCTGGCGGAAATTAATGGGCAGGTAAATATGTTTTGGCTCATAGAAGGAATTTATGTCAACTTGTCTAGTCTAGACTTAACACACACACACACACACACACACACACACACACACACACACACACACTCTCTCTCTCTCTCTCTCTCTCTCTCTCTCAGATCTCTTCTCAGACACACATTCTCTCTCTCTCTCTCTCTTTCTCTCTCTCTCTCTCTCTCTCTCTTAGTTGTTTATCTTTCTCTACTTTGTTAAAAGACCTGGGGGGGGGCATTAATTAACAATTAGCCAGAGGTAGATAAATGATAGGATCTACACCTAGGGATTAGGTCTGTAACCTGTGTTAGTTATTTATCACACATGGCCAGGTGATAGTAATTAGTGGTACAATGAATTTTCATTTGATAGTTGCTTGATGTCTAAGAGGCAGGATTTAATTAAGTGTCATCCTAAAATGTTACTCTGAATGATAACATTAAGTATATCTAAACATTTAGCCAATGATTATTACTACTGTGCCATGTAACAGTCACTTAGGTTTGTGCAAATTATTAAAACATCATTGGATATGGAACTTCATTGTGTAACTTTTCCCCGAGAATGTAAGACAGTGACTTCAAAAATTTAAATACTTGAACTATTCCATAAGTTGTAGAAATGATAGTTCCACAAATACAATGACAGGTACTTGGTTTCAAATTAATATTTAGTTTGTTATTTTGTATTAGAGTGTTATCATAACATCTTGATTTCTTACAGCATTTCCGTCAAGCCCTGGCAGACTCCAGCCATTGTACTCTGTCTAAATCTCAGAGTAAGTATATTTTATTTTGAGTTTTTGTGTAAAACTGGTATATAATTTTGTGAGAGTGACAGTAACAAAATATATCAACAAAAGATAATGGAATTTTGTAAAATTAAATGTGTTCTCCATTGACAAAATTGAAAATATTATTGGACATTACATTTTTCTGATAGGCAATACTATAACATAAAGAAGCCCTAGGGCCCAGCTTGCTGAATAGTCTTAAATTGTCAGGCACAATGATCTTACTCTCTAGATGTAAATTAAATCCAACATGGACAGGATCTAGCATTTAAAAAATTGTCAGTTCCCTTGCAAAAGTTTGCTGTTTTTCTTCGAGCATTGATTGTCTTCACCACCCCTGAAACAACTATGATGCAAGGAAAAAGAGTCTTGACTTAAATTTATAAATGCCATTACCCCTGCTTCTGCTTGAAACATTGTTTACCTGTATTATATCACCTAGGTGATATGGTATGACATCATTTGATATTCACACATACAATTTTGTATAAAGACAAAATAACATCTAATTAAGAACAAAATGACATCAAAAAGATTATTTTTGTATCAATCAGGTATTTTTGTTTTTTTACCAGACTTATGTCAGTGTTGAAACAAAAGGTTTATAGAGATTCTGGAATCAAGACTTTTGTGTAGTACAATTTGTCTAAATGTAATGTTTGTGCTGTGTTAATTGTCCACAAGGTGATATGCAGTATATGTTGATATTAATTACAATATTTAGTTTGACTTGACATTTCATTTACTATACCGATATATTCAACAAGTTTTATTGACATTTAGAATAGAGATATATTGATAAAAGGATGAATTACAGGTCAAGTTTGAATTTATTTATTTTTGGTTAAAGTAATTTTTGGAGTTATAACCATTTCTGTTTGACTAATCTGGTATTGGAATTTTGTTTGTTTACCACAATTTTTGTTTCATTCTTTTTATTATCATTTTATTCTTTCAGTTCATTTACAGATTGCTCATTTGTTAGAAATACAGGTATGTTTATGTATGAAAAAAAATCTGCTTATCTCCCCTGAAATATATAACACTGGAATTATGAGACTGAATATGAAAGGTTTTGAAAATATAAAATGTATTGGAACTATCCCCACTGTTAAAAAATTTTTATTCTTATAAATGTTACTTGCTATAGCCAGCTAAGCTTGAGGCATGTGGAAGAGTCTATCCATCTGTGCATCTTTTCCTCCAAAACAAGTCTAATTCAAACCAAATTTGGTGTGAAAGATCCATCAAAGATGGCTGATGTTAATGTAAGAAGGGAAACTATAAATAAACATTACATGTTCAATTATGGATTATGTAGTGCTAATTATAAATATATAAAGTCTAGGTTATTAAAATATGTATCAAGTTTCTTGGTAACCTTTTTAAATGACCTGGATATTACCAGATTATTCTTACAGGGATTACTGGTATATGATAAATTAAGTTGATTGTATGAACTTTTTTCTCTGAAACTGGTTAACAACAAAACAAATTTGGTTTGGAATGTTCTTTGTGGGATTAGATTAAAGTTGGTTTGTAGCCATCACCTCCAGAATCTTAGATGGCTGCCATTACAAAAAGAAAAAAATCCAGATACTGTTACATTACATGTGTATTTACGGTTTGATTTTGTTCATATTTTGTATATAGAATGTAAGTAGATATCAAGCTACACACAAATGTGTTTAGCATTGGAAATAAGAAAATATCTCAAACATAGAGTAGTGCATTGTTTCATGAAAAAAGTTTATAAAATGATGCCTAGAAATACAGAATGGAGAAAGCTGCATATATACATGTAGGTTTATCTTCAACTTCATATTTAATTATGAGTTTTGAATTTAAAATTTAGATTTTTAAATTTTAATTTGCATACTTTTGCATTTTGCAGAATCAGTTGTTTTAAATTGAAATGTCTTGAGTTTGAAGGTACAGATGCATGACTGTCTTCTAGAAAAAATTTTTAATCAATAATTTTTAACTCCAAAATGATAGTTTCTGGAGTATTATAAGCAGTCTTTTGGGTCCGACTGAATGAATGGGGAATTAGTGTTATCTCCCTTATTCATTTCTTATGCATTGTGAATATGCTATCTATATCAACTGGATCATTCAGCATAAATCTGTTTCATTGTTTTTTTTTTTTTAATTTTTTTTTCAGGGAAAACACAAACAAGCTAAAGAATCATATGAACAATTTGCTAAATTAGAAGATATTGACAACACAGTCAAAGCTTCTGCTCTTAAACAGTTAGGTAGGTATTGTTATTGTAATTAGACCACCTGTTTATAACTATTGTACTACACAATCTTATTGAGCAGTTGGTCAATTGTAGATTCTTGTTGTGAATATTCTTTGAGGAGGAAAAAAATAAGAGTTAAGAATATATTTTGAATTTTGTCTCTTTAAAACTCTGCCTTAATAGAGAGGTAAAGCTGAAGATATTTTGGAGATATTTTAACATAGTTAAGTTGTATATCTGTATGTGGAAGATTGAGTCCAGAGCCAGAGAGGACCAGATGAAGGCATAAAAAAAAAAAACGAAAACGAAAACAAAAACGGATCTTCTCTTACTGACCCTCTCAACTGTTTTTAAACAGCTTTTGCTAAATACATTTTTATAGATGTGATGAAAGACATTTTTTAGCTTAAAGTCCAAAATAACTATTGTCAGATCCAATATGTATCTTGTCAGAATGTAATACATGTGTATTGTCCTTAGGTGCCAAGTAGTCTAAAAGGCACATATCACAGAACATCTCACTGCCGAGGTTAAAACTCCACTCTGGCAGATCACAGAACATCTCACTGCCGAGGTTAAAACTCCTCTCTGGCAGATCACAGAACATCTCACTGCCGAGGTAAAACTCCACTCTGGCAGATCACAAAACATCTCACTGCCGAGGTTAAAACTCTACTCTGGCAGATCACAAAACATCTCACTGCCGAGGTTAAAACTCCACTCTGGCAGATCACAAAACATCTCACTGCCGAGGTTAAAACTCCACTCTGGCAGATCACAGAACATCTCATTGCCGAGGTTAAAACTCCACTTTGGCAGATCACAAAACATCTCACTGCCGAGGTTAAAACTCTACTCTGGCAGATCACAGAACATCTCACTGCCGAGGTTAAAACTTCACTCTGGCAGATCACAAAAGTTAAAACTCCACTCTGGCAGATCCGTGTGTGAGAAATTTTGTCAGTACATTGCAAAAGGACATTGGTTTTCTCCAGGCACTCCTGTTTTCTACTTTATTCCTCAATATGAGTGAAAATTCTCGACTAGGACAAAACACCATTAATCTAATCAGATTCCAATGTTACCTAATTGTTCCACCTTTATAAATGAGGCATCCATAAAATTAAGCTATTTGGTAACATTTGCTGCTCGCTGGTTCAAGACATGTTGTAATTTTGCTGTCCCACATTTCCTTAATTTTGAATTGGTTACCATGGATATTATTTGTCCACTTGATTTTACGTATAACAAGAATATATTTTTATTGATGTAGATAAATAAATTAACAAATATTTTTATTCATTTATTATTCACTGAGATATTAATTTTGATGTAATAATATTTCCCTAGATATTTGTTTCTACTAAACATGTCTCTAAAGTTCCTTAAATCGTTATTATATAATGATTATTTCCTTGAAATTGGAATGAAAATATTGTCAGTCATTTGTTGAAAAAATTGTATTTAAAATTAAAAATTTTAATATTGAGTTGTGAGTTAATGAGGAAATGTTAAAATAACTATTGACTCATGTTAATTACACACTTAATTGTTTTTACTAACTCCAACTATTAAGTACACAATATCTGGGTTCACTTGCTCACAGGCTACTTTTATAACTTGGTCTTTAAGAATACAATATCTAATATCACTAGCTCATTGGCTTGTAGGGGTTACATGTTTTGGACACGTAGTTTTGATCTTTTTTGACTCATTCCTTAAGGACACAATGCCTGACTTCACTTGCTCATTGGTTTGTAGGGGTTACATGTTTTGGACACGTAGTTTTGATCTTTTTTGACTCATTCCTTAAGGACACAATGCCTGACTTCACATGCTCATTGGCTTGTAGGGGTTACATGTTTTGGACACGTAGTTTTGATCTTTTTTGACTCATTCCTTAAGGACACAATGCCTGACTTCACATGCTCATTGGCTTGTAGGGGTTACATGTTTTGGACACATAGTTTTGATCTTTTTTGACTCATTCCTTAAGGACACAATGCCTGACTTCACATGCTCATTGGCTTGTAGGGGTTATATGTTTTGGACACGTAGTTTTGATCTTTTTTGACTCTTTCCTTAAGGACACAATGCCTGACTTCACAATGTGACATACTCATTGGCTTGTAGGGGTTACATGTTTGAGACGTGCAGTATTGAGCTTTTTTTAATTCAGTCATAAAGGATAAAATGCCCGACCTCACTTGCTTATTTGCTTGTTAGGGCTTCATGTTTGGGAAACACAATACCCACTTTTCTAACTCAATCATGAAGGATAGTAAATAGGACTTTATTTGCTCATGTGCTTGTTTCAATTACATGACGATGTTCTAGAAACACAGTACCCACTTTTCTAACTCATTTATTAACAATGTCTAACTTCAATAGCTCATATGCTTGTTGCCGTTACATGTTCAGAAAAACACCTTACCTGCTATTCTAACTCAATCTTTAAGAATACAATACCTGACTTCACATACTCACTGGCTTGTTCTAGTCACATGTTTGGGACCTACAGTACCCAGCTTTTTTGATTTAATTATTAAGGATGTGTGTATGTTTTTTTTATCTGATATAGATAAGAAAAAAGGTACATTTCAATACAAAGGAAATACTTGTTAGACACTTAAACAGGAAGTGTGTATGATATAAGATATACTAAAGATTATATAATAAACAAGAAGTTGTAGAATTGATCTTATTTTGGTACATAAGTTTTTAAGCATTTTGCAGACTGTTTGTCCTAACTCTAAGTGGGAGGAAGGTTATGGGTCAGAATCTTGAAAGAGGTCTATGGTCAGAATGAGTGCTCGATTGGTATGATCTAAGACCTTTGAGTTTTTTTCTTTTTTTTAGACAAAAAGTTTTAAGATTTGTCAGTTTTGATCAGAATTGTTATGTAACATCTTGATAGTGTGTCATGTGTTAAAAGGAGGTATGTTGTGTGTAACAACATTTTGTGTTATGGTACATTTATGTAGTGTTACTGTAGGTTTGTCATGACAGAAAACCATCTTTGTCACTATTATTAGTACATTAATCTCTGCAAATTCATTTGGATATAAGTGTAATAATTTTGACAGGTTCATAAAAATCCATCTGTTTCACAAATTGTGTAAGGATAGATTGACATCTCTAATCTCTAATTAATATCAACTTGTGTCAGTAACTTAATTTTTTTTGTAATTTCAATTTTTTTTTTTTTTTTTTTTTGCGTAATCTCTCTTTTATGTTATTCAGACCAGATTTTCATTATTTTCTATTTTAGGTTGGTTATTTCACACTTCAGAACATTTAGGGGACAAAAACACTCGACAAGGAACAGCTATCCATTATTTAAACAAATCTTTAGAAGCAGATCCGACTAACGGACAAACCTGGTATTTACTTGGAAGGTACGTTTTATACCATACTTGCCAATTATTGTGGAACCTGGCATTGCCAGAATGCGAGACTTAAGTGTTACTTTTCCGGTTTGGGCAGCGGCAAGGGGCGGCGTGTCTTGTATAATTTGTTAGAGGTTTGCCCAGATAAGAACTTTTCTTGGAGTAGTTAGTTAAAAGTAAAAATTTAACTCTTGTGACATTTTAGATAAAAGACCTGTTTAATGTCAAGGAATTTGTTGAGTGAACTCTTTTTTGTTGGAAACACAATTACTGTAATGATAAAACACAGTTCAGACAATGCATCTTCTGTTTTACTACAATAATTTTTTTTTCAATACTCGATTCATGATTCAGTGACCTGGTTTAAACGATTTTATGAATATTTGGACATTTTATACATTTTATTTGGTAGTTCATATCACAAATCTCAGGGGAAAATACTCCTATAAAAGATCAAACATGAGATTTGAGTCTGATTGACTCATGAGTCTAGGGTTGAGGTTTTGAGTCCTGTCTTAGACTCATGAGTCTAGTATTGTGGTTTTGAGTCCTGTGATTGACTCATGAGTCTAGGATTATTGATTTAAGTCCCAGTCATATGTCTATGAGCAAAACTTTAAAAAATTTTCAAGTTCACTGAGCTGCTCAATAAATGGGTACCAGCAAATAGTTGGGTGTTTACCCTGTAGTAGTCCCAGGTCTGTCCATGGAGGGATGCTCTTAGTTGCTCTACTCCAGTGAAACAGGGTTAAGCACCAAATTGATTAACTTATTAACTTGGAACAGACATTTGATTTTGTACCCCAGATTTTGTTTGAATTAGACATGTAGTTGACAGGTTAACTGTGGTTAATTTACCAACATTATGAAAAAATATCAGAAAGAAAGTTTAGACAGGAATTCTGGTATAAAGTCTCACTGTAATGAATATAATGGTTAATTTAAATGTCTGTGTCACAATATATATACATGTATTATTTATTACAGGTGTTTTTCTGGATTAGGTAAAGTCCATGATGCCTTTGTGTCTTATCGAAACTCCATTGATAAGTCTGAAGCCAGTGCTGACACCTGGTGCTCAATAGGGTAAGTATTCTATATAACATATAAAATCCATGACTAACTCCATCGATAAGTCATAAATCAGTGCTGACACCTGGTGCTCAGTAAGGTAAGTATTTTAAACATTATTCTAGTTAATTGACATAGCCCTGGTTAGATTATGTTATAAAACTTCTGGTTTGGTGTGAATAAAATTCAACTAGAAACTAGTTTGAGTTAGTGGGATGGTCAGTGTGCAATAGCATGTATAATTAATGTAAGGGGATTATTGATAGAGAAAATTTGATGTATATGGATAGGAGAGAAAAAAATCAACAAGCTGAAATGTATATGAATATTTCATGATAACCATTGTTATGAATCCACCTTTTGTTGATAGAGTACCTGTCCTACTATGTTTAATATAGGGAGATTCATAAAAAAGAATTTTGGGACTATAAAATGCTGATAGTGAGTTAGATGGTTAGATATGATAACTACAGTGAATTCAGACATATATTTATTGTTATTGGTATTATTTTATCAGAGTTTTATACCAACAACAGAATCAGCCTATGGATGCTTTGCAGGCCTACATATGTGCGGTTCAGTTGGACAAGTCACACACTGCAGCATGGACTGACCTTGGAATACTGTATGAAAACTGTAACCAGCCTAAAGACGCTCTTACATGCTATTTGAATGCTACACGGAATAAAGGTTTGATTATCAATAATTTCATCCTTTTTCTTTTATTATATTATCTGCTGGATCATATGAATACTGCCAAATCTATTACACTTTCCTTGTCAACCTCTTCAGTCAGCTTCATGCTTGTACATTTAGTGATGTTGTCTAAGAATTTCTTTTCTCCTGTCTCTCTTTCTCCTGATTGTCATATTCCTTTACAATCTTAATGTCACTACTTTATATTTGTTCCTAATTTGATTTTCCTTGGACATTAAATATGTGACAGAATTTGTTCTTCTGCATGCTGGCTCACCTTTTTCACTGCACTCAATGTGAGAATTGTTTCTTATTGAAAAATTACGTTTGTTAGTGGTGCATTTTGGTTATTCAGGTGAACTATAAAGTGACATTTGCTGCCATATTTTTAATTTCATCCTACATTTGATCAAGTTTACAAGTTGAATTGGCTTAGTAGTTATTGGAAGATTTGGCACATTGAGTCACATTTTGATCATTGGAGCCTGGCTGTCATAAGACACAGGGTACCAGACAACAAATTTAGTATCCTTTTCTGAGATAGATTGGCTAAATTAAATTTTTTTTCAGATTAATCCATATCCTCTTTGTATTTCAGGTGGAGTTAACTCAAGCTTAGCAGCTAAAATTAAATTTCTACAACAAAACTTGGATAGTATTCCTATACAGCATCTAGCTAGCAAGTAAGTAAGAGAGAGAGAGAGAGAGAGAGAGAGAGAGAGAGAGAGAGAGAGAGAGAGAGATAGACAGCAAGAGAGAGAGAGAGAGAGAGAGAGAGAGAGATTTGATAGTATGCAACCAGCAAGTATGCTTAACAGTGGGGAGAGAAAAAAAATTGATTGTATTCCTATACAGCACAGCATCTATTCATAAGAATATAACACATAAAGAGAGAGAGAAAGAGAGAGAGAGAGAGGCACAAAACATATAGTATTCCTATGGAATTAAGTACAACACTCGCCCATGCACAAACACACACGCACACAGACAGATTGAAATATCAAAAACTTATGTAGTTAATTGTGTCCTTCATTGTTTTTTAGACCTAAAACTTTACCAAGTATAGAAGAAGCTTGGGCATTGCCTATACCTGCTGAACTTACCTCACGTCAAGGTGCTAGCCTAACAGCTCAGGTAAGTCTTTGTATTTATTACCAGTAATTACTAAAGCTACATCTCATCAAGATCATCAGTTGTAAATATTGTTAAATCTGCTTTTGTGGTATTTATACTTTCGCTGACTGGGGGCTCAATGGACTAGTGGTCCAAATCACACATTTATGAAGAAGCACCTTTTACTTTCTAGGTTCAAATCCAACTTTGGAAGATCTTAGTGTGAGAAAAATTGTCATTTCACTTGATGAAGGGATTTTCCTTTGGATACTTTGCTGTCATCCACCATGTTGAAATTGACAGCCTCAACAAAAGTGAAATATTGTGGACTGGGGCATGACATACCATAAATCCACTCCCATAGTGTTGTTTTAAAGAGTAAAACTGGCCTGTAAATGTTGCAGGTTGACATAAAAAATACTTGATTACCAAGACAACAGGCAGGTTCCTTTTTATGTTGAAAAATCTAATTGTGACATGTGATCAGTTGTAGATCATGACAATAAAAAAAGCAGTATATCATATAGCAGGTAAATTTTCAAGAGGTTCAAATTTTGGCATATTTTGGTGGTTGTATTAGAATCTTGAAAATATGTGTGTACCAGCTGACAATGAGTAAGATGTTTTAGATCACCAATATAAATATATAATATAAAATTTTCAACTTACGTTTTTTTTTTTTTGTCAAAATCACCAAATTTTTGCCCTGCTAAAATAACAGTATGTTGTATATTTTTGTGTACAAACAGTACACATTTCATCATCTGTGCCTGTATGTTTAAATTTACACACACATGATTTAACTATTTGTATATATTTTCTTGTAGCACCTATTGGCTAAACAGGCCATGATGGATGAAGAAAATGAAAAGAAAAAACTTGCTACAAAGAGGGTATGTAACTGTAAGATTTGTCTTGAGAAATTTACTCAAGTATCTCAATCTATCAGTAAATGTTAATTAAAATTTTTTCAATTTTCTATGCATTTTTGTAAAACAAAACAATGTAGGACTTGTAATATATAACACAAATACCGGTTAAAATTTGATGTGCCAGATGTGCACATTTCGGAAAATCATTCCTCTTCAGTGACTCTAAGACCGAAAAGTTTGATAGATACAAAAACATAAGCCAAACAGTTGAAAATAATGAATCTAAAGTTCCAAAATTATATAAATCCAAATCCAGCAAAGGAATGCTTTGCATGAGGGAACAAATCTTAGTTTTAAATAAATTTCAAATTTTAGATGGCTGAAAATTTTGCTAAATGGTACATTTTCTGGTATATTATTATATTATGAAAATCAAATTCAGTAAGTCCCTGGTCTATACTATACATGTGTTGTCTTTGTTAAATGAACATTTGTCTGTTATCTTGTGTAAAGTTTTTGTTATATTTCATACAACATAACAGTCATCCATTTACAACTGTTTTATCCTGTTAAATAAAATTGTCACATCCTGTACAATTCAATTGCCATACCCCAGTTAATATATATATTGACCCATGTCATACACTTGATGTTCCTCTTGTAATACAACTTCACCAGAGTAAATCAGGCAGTCAATCAGGGGTAAAACCCATGACCCGTAAATTTTGCATCTACATTTTATATACCAGTTAGCCATCCTTGCATCTCTACAAATAATTTGTTGATATGTTTTTTTAACACTTCCTTGGAATTGACAGGTTTTAGCAGGTTTAATTATCTTGAGTGCTATTATGTGAACCTGACAATTTATACCATTCTAAATCAATATGGGAAGGTTTTTGGTTCACATTTTCCAGAAAGAATTTATTTTAAAATAGGGTGACAGGGCTCACACTGGATCCAAAATTTCTGTCGCAAATGTGAACGAGCAAAGCAAGGGAACCACCTAGGGGGCCCAGAAAATTTTCAAAATATTGATGTTAAATTATGAATTTTCCAGCAATCTGAATTCTTTATTCATGTTTTTTACCTTCTGAGGATTCATTTCTGATGTTTACTTATGACTAGATAAGCGGCTCAAGTTCTAAGATGATAATATTGTGGTGGTTAAAAGTCTGATAATTCTAAGTATGGTTAGAGTAAGAGATTAGTTATGCTGGGTTCAATTAAAGTACGTTAGCCATGATCTATTGAATTTTCATGATTCAAGCAATTTGCCTTTTTTGGCAAATTGAGTATTTTCTTTATCGTCATTAAAAGTTTCTACTTCAGATTCAATGGTTTTAGATGTAGTTATGCCAAAAGAAGTTAATTTTGGAATTTTGTTGCGATTATTGATAGAACTATCAATCTTCCATTTCCCCATGGTTTACGGTATCCCTGTATGGAATTACAAGTGGTGGTGTTTGGTCCTGCACGCTCTCATTTTATTCCGAAACATCGGCGGCAATCAAAAGATATTTTTAATTAAAATGTGACGACAAATTAATAAAAAAAATTGTTTAATTAAAAAATAAATACAGTTTTGTTTAACGGTCTAAGTCCCCAAGGCTTGCTTTGTCGGACCGATAAAAACGTAAACAAACACACTCGGTACGCTAGGCTATGTAGTCAAATCACTGTCACACTCTTAAATGTTTGATTAACCGAATAATCCTTTTGAAGTCTTCTCATTACCAATAAATCGTCTCCTTGTTGTTTCGATAATCTAATTATCAGTATTTAGCGATCATTGAGTAAGATTACCTTCACATACACAGGTGCTCAGTCAACCAGATCGATAAAATTGACCTGATTTCAAGGTATTCAAGATGGCAGACTCAGTCAAAAAAAAAAAAAACTTGGTGCTACGATAAAATGTCATTAGATTTATTTATATAAAATTTAAGCGTCGCAAAATGAATTTTTTTTGTCGCAGATGTAAAAAAAATGTCGCAAATTGCGATTTTTGCGATCGACAGCGCGAGCCCTGGGTTAGTTTTGTCTAACAGCTACCTGTAGACTAATACTAGAGGAAAGTTACATAGTTTTCTATGTTTGTTTTGTAGACATCGTCCGAAGCTCTTGATTCTGTCATTCCTCCTCCCTTACAACTGACACAACAGGAAATGACAATCCTTCATCATTTACAACAATCACAAGCTAATCTTAATCCACAACAGCAGGAGTTATTACAGACTCTACAACATAAATATATACAACAACAACAACATCACATGAAGATGCAGGAACTACAAAAACAGGTATGTGTTACTAGTGATGTCGCGATTATCGCTGATGATTGATTGTCAGTCATTGTCAGGGCAGCCAACCTAACAATTGAACACAAGATAAATAATTGACCATCGCTGACATTGGCGAGTAGTTTCCAGATTGCAGTCAAGTCCATTTCCAACAACAATGGTGGACAATGAACGAATAATTTATCCATATCCAGACACTTTTTACACCAGTGAGATGCTTTGACCACTGTCAGTCTGTCATGTCAAGGTGCTATCTGGTCTTTAACTTACAATCACTAAGCAAGAACACTTGGCTTTTACAATTAAAGTATTAATATTCAGCCTTATTAGCTCAACTGGCTATAGCCAGCTGAGCTTATGGCATGGTTTTGCGTGCGTCCGTGCATCCGTGCGTCCGTGCGTGCGTGCGTAAACTTTAATCTTCTCCTCTGAAACCACTGGGGCAATTGGAACCAAATTTGGTGTGGAAGGTCCCTAGGTGGGGTAGACCAAAGTTTGTACCAGGCGACCCCGCCCGACATCCAAGATGGCCGCTGTTACTATAAATAGCAAAAACACATAAATAGCCATTGCTGAGTCATTTTTAGCTCAACTGGCTAAAGCCAGCTGAGCTTATGGCATGGTTTTGCGTGCGTCCGTGCGTCCGTGCGTGCGTGCGTAAACTTTAATCTTCTCCTCTGAAACCACTGGGCCAATTGGAACCAAATTTGGTGTGGAAGGTCCCTAGGTGGGGTAGACCAAAGTTTGTACCAGGCGACCCCGCCCGACATCCAAGATGGCCGCTGTTACTATAAATAGCAAAAACACATAAATAGCCATTGCTGAGTCATTTTTTAACCGATTTTGTTCAAATTTGAAATGTAGAGAGTAGATAGCGGGGCATTCAACATATGTAACGGGTTTTTATGAGAAATTTTTCGTTGACCCGATTTTTACGAATTATGCAAATGAGGTGTAATATTTAATCAATTCTTTGAAAATCTTCTCCTCTGAAACCACTGGGCCAATTGGAACCAAATTTGGTGTGGAAGGTCCCTAGGTGGGGTAGACCAAAGTTTAAACCAGGCGACCCCGCCCGACATCCAAGATGGCCGCTGTTACTATAAATAGCAAAAACACATAAATAGCCATTGCTGAGTCATTTTTTAACCGATTTTGTTCAAATTTGAAATGTAGAGAGCAGATAGCGGGGCAATCAACATATGTAACGGGTTTTTATGAGAAATTTTTCGTTGACCCGATTTTTACGAATTATGCAAATGAGGTGTAATATTTAATCAATTCTTTGAAAATCTTCTCCTCTGAAACCACTGGGCCAATTGGAACCAAATTTGGTGTGGAAGGTCCCTAGGTGGGGTAGAACGAAGTTTGTACCAGGCGACCCCGCCCGACATCCAAGATGGCCGCTGTTACTATAAATAGCAAAAACACATAAATAGCCATTGCTGAGTCATTTTTTAACCGATTTTGTTCAAATTTGAAATGTAGAGAGTAGATAGCGGGGCATTCAACATATGTAACGGGTTTTTATGAGAAATTTTTCGTTGACCCGATTTTTACGAATTATGCAAATGAGGTGTAATATTTAATCAATTCTTTGAAAATCTTCTCCTCTGAAACCACTGGGCCAATTGGAACCAAATTTGGTGTGGAAGGTCCCTAGGTGGGGTAGACCAAAGTTTGTACCAGGCGACCCCGCCCGACATCCAAGATGGCCGCTGTTACTATAAATAGCAAAAACACATAAATAGCCATTGCTGAGTCATTTTTTAACCGATTTTGTTCAAATTTGAAATGTAGAGAGTAGATAGCGGGGCATTCAACATATGTAACGGGTTTTTATGAGAAATTTTTCGTTGACCCGATTTTTACGAATTATGCAAATGAGGTGTAATATTTAATCAATTCTTTGAAAATCTTCTCCTCTGAAACCACTGGGCCAATTGGAACCAAATTTGGTGTGGAAGGTCCCTAGGTGGGGTAGACCAAAGTTTGTACCAGGCGACCCCGCCCGACATCCAAGATGGCCGCTGTTACTATAAATAGCAAAAACACATAAATAGCCATTGCTGAGTCATTTTTTAACCGATTTTGTTCAAATTTGAAATGTAGAGAGTAGATAGCGGGGCATTCAACATATGTAACGGGTTTTTATGAGAAATTTTTCGTTGACCCGATTTTTACGAATTATGCAAATGAGGTGTAATATTTAATCAATTCTTTGAAAATCTTCTCCTCTGAAACCACTGGGCCAATTGGAACCAAATTTGGTGTGGAAGGTCCCTAGGTGGGGTAGACCAAAGTTTGTACCAGGCGACCCCGCCCGACATCCAAGATGGCCGCTGTTACTATAAATAGCAAAAACACATAAATAGCCATTGCTGAGTCATTTTTTAACCAATTTTGTTCAAATTTGAAATGTAGAGAGTAGATAGCGGGGCATTCAACATATGTAACGGGTTTTTATGAGAAATTTTTCGTTGACCCGATTTTTACGAATTATGCAAATGAGGTGTAATATTTAATCAATTCTTTGAAAATCTTCTCCTCTGAAACCACTGGGCCAATTGGAACCAAATTTGGTGTGGAAGGTCCCTAGGTGGGGTAGAACGAAGTTTGTACCAGGCGACCCTGCCCGACATCCAAGATGGCCGCTGTTACTATAAATAGCAAAAACACATAAATAGCCATTGCTGAGTCATTTTTTAACCGTTTTTGTTCAAATTTGAAATGTAGAGAGTAGATAGCGGGGCATTCAACATATGTAACGGGTTTTTATGAGAAATTTTTCGTTGACCCGATTTTTACGAATTATGCAAATGAGGTGTAATATTTAATCAATTCTTTGAAAATCTTCTCCTCTGAAACCACTGGGCCAATTGGAACCAAATTTAATGTGGAAAGTCCCTTGGTGGGGTAGACCAAAGTTTGTACCAGGCGACCCCGCCAGACATCCAAGATGGCCGCTGTTATTATAAATAGCAAAAACCCATAAACAGCCATTGCTGAGTCATTTTTTAACCGTTTTTGTTCAAATTTGAAATGTAGAGAGTAGATAGCGGGGCATTCAACATATTTAAAGGGTTTTTATGAGAACTTTTTCGTTGACCCAATTTTCAAGAATTATGCTTAAGGTGTAATATTTAGTGAAATCTTTGAAAATCTTCTCCTCTGAAACAACTGGGCCAAGTGGAATGAAATTTTGTGTGGAAGGTCCAAATGTCAGCCTGACTAAAGGTGGTACCAGGCAACCCATCCTGACATCCAAGATGGCCGTCATAACTAAAAATAGAAAAAAAAAAGACTGTTGATCTTTTTTTCCACCAATTGAGCTCAAATTTTAAATATAGAAAGTATACTGTATGGGATTCAAAATATATGATATGCTTTTCTGAAAAAATTTTTATTGACCCAATTTTCAAGAAATATGCAAATTAGGTGTAATATTTAGTAAAATCTTTTCCTCTAAAATCACTGGGCGAATTGGAACCAAACTTCCTGTGGAAGGTTCCTACATCGGCCTAAAAAAAGTTTGAACCAGTCTAAGATGCCTGTTGTTACTAGATATATATATATATATATATATATATATATATATATATATATATATATATATATATATATATATATAAAAGCCATTGTGGATCTATTCTAAGCTCAACTGGCTAAACCAAGCTGAGTTTATGGCATAGTGAAGCATGCCTGCATGTGTGTGTTGCAAAGTAGGCTTTATTGAAGCAAAAATGGTCATAAGCTCAATTTATTTCCCATCTTAAGCTGATGAACCAATTATGGTAACCACATCACATTGTCTTAAAGGCACCACAGTGGCTGTGTGGTCTTAAACATTCGATGTTACGAATCACAGCACCTTTCACCCCTGACATTGTGCATTAATGCCAAGTGGGCTAGCACTTCATCTTTGAAAGTTTGTCAGTAAACTTGCTGCTTGGTTGTGGTTTTCTCCTATAATCCAGTGTCCTCCACCATTTCCAAAATTGACAGTCTCCATATAAGTGAAATATTCTTGAGTTGAACGTTAAACAGCATTTCAATCAAAAACAAACATTGTCTTACATATGCAGCCAGTTGAGCATCACAGGCCCTATTGGGCCTCTTGTTTAACCGTTTTTGTTCAAATTTGAAATGTAGAGAGTAGATAGCGGGGCATTCAACATATGTAACGGGTTTTTATGAGAAATTTTTTGTTGACCCAATTTTCACGAATTATGCAAATGAGGTGTAATATTTAATCAATTCTTTGAAAATCTTCTCCTCTGAAACCACTGGGCCAATTGGAACCAAATTTGGTGTGGAAGGTCCCTAGGTGGGGTAGACCAAAGTTTGTACCAGGCGACCCCGCCCGACATCCAAGATGGCCGCTGTTACTATAAATAGCAAAAACACATAAATAGCCATTACTGAGTCATTTTTTAACCGTTTTTGTTCAAATTTGAAATGTAGAGAGTAGATAGCGGGGCATTCAACATATGTAACGGGTTTTTATGAGAAATTTTTCTTTGACCGAATTTTTACGAATTATGCCAATGAGGTGTAATATTTAATCAATTCTTTGAAAATCTTCTCCTCTGAAACCACTGGGCCAATTGGAACCAAATTTGGTGTGGAAGGTCCTTAGGTGGGGTAGACCAAAGTTTGTACCAGGCGACCCCGCCTGACATCCAAGATGGCCGCTGTTACTATAAATAGCAAAAACACATAAATAGCCATTGCTGAGTCATTTTTTAACCATTTTTGTTCAAATTTGAAATGTAGAGAGTAGATAGCGGGGCATTCAACATATGTAACGGGTTTTTATGAGAAATTTTTCATTGACCCGATTTTTACAAATTATGCAAATGAGGTGTAATATTTAATCAATTCTTTGAAAATCTTCTCCTCTGAAACCACTGGGCCAATTGGAACCAAATTTGGTGTGGAAGGTCCCTAGGTGGGGTGGACCAAAGTTTGTACCAGGCGACCCCGCCAGACATCCAAGATGGCCGCTGTTACTATAAATAGCAAAAACACATAAACAGCCATTGCTGAGTCATTTTTTAACCGTTTTTGTTCAAATTTGAAATGTAGAGAGTAGATAGTGGGGCATACACATATTTAAAGGGTTTTTATGAGAACATTTTTGTTGACCCAATTTTCAAGAATTATGCTTTAGGTGTAATATTTAGTGAAATCTTTGAAAATCTTCTCCTCTGAAACAACTGGGCCAAGTGGAATGAAATTTTGTGTGGAAGGTCCAAATGTCAGCCTGACTAAAGGTGGTACCAGGCAACCCGGCCTGACATCCAAGATGGCTGTCATAACTAAAAATAGAAAGAAAAAAAAAAGACCATTGTTGATCTTTTTTTCCACCAATTGAGCTCAAATTTTAAATATATAAAGTATACTGTGTGGGATTCAAAATACATAATGTTTTTTTCTGAGAAAATTTTTATTGACCCAATTTTCAAGAAATATGCAAATTAGGTGTAATATTTAGTAAAATCTTTTCCTCTAAAATCACTGGGCGAATTGGAACCAAACTTCCTGTGGAAGGTTCCTACATCGGCCTAAAAAAAGTTTGAACCAGTCTAAGATGCCTGTTGTTACTAGATATATATATATAAAATAGCCATTGTGGATCCATTCTAAGCTCAACTGGCTAAACCCAGCTGAGTTTATGGCATAGTGAAGCATGCCTGCATGTGTGTGTTGCAAAGTAGGCTTCATTGAAGCAAAAATGGTCATAAGCTCAATTTATTTCCCATCTTAAGCTGATGAACCAATTATGGTAACCACATCACATTGTCTTACAGGGGCCACAGTGGCTGTGTGGTCTTAAACATTTGATGGTACGAATCACAGCACCTTTCACCCCTGACATTGTGCATTAATGCCAAGTGGGCTAGCACTTCATCTTTGAAAGTTTGTCAGTTAACTTGCTGCTTGGTCGTGGTTTTCTCCTATAATCCAGTGTCCTCCACCATTTCCAAAAATGACAGTCTCCATATAAGTGAAATATTCTTGAGTTGAACGTTAAACAGCATTTCAATCAAAAACAAACATTGTCTTACATATGCAGCCAGTTGAGCATCACAGGCCCTATTGGGCCTCTTGTTTGTTACTTAATATTGATGTACAATTACTAAGTAATTCTGATTATTAATTGATTGATTATGCATCTATGATTATTGATTATTAATTTTTGTCCGATTGGACATCACTATGTATTACTTACAACATCATCTCATGTACAATTACAATTTGAAATTATAACGGCTACAGAGAAATCATCTATATAGATGTCTTGCCACAATTTGCTGTTCATAAAACACACATGGTGATATTTTTATGAAACAAAAGGTTTTCAGAAACTGATTGTCTTTGAAATATAATAATGATAATAATAATAATAAAAATAAATTTACATTTGGTTTGTCTTAAGAGTTTGTAGGATTATCAGGTCTGTACTTATCACAGCTTTGTCATAATTAACAAGACAGTCTTCTGATGGAAACCAGTCGTAGCAAGGTTAAAACCCTGATATTTCTGTAACAAGTAAAACTATTCAAAATTGAAAGTCTTGATTATAGGCTTCTTTGTTATCAGGTTGTCATAGTTAACAGCTCTCTTGCAAATGGATTCTAAACTTTTTCAGGCATTCTTGTTTCCTCCATCAACACAGAACTTAATGCCTCTGTATAAGTGATAAAATATTGACTAGTATTTTAAGTGCCATCACACTATTCTTTTTCTTTTAAATTTTGAACATATTCTATTTCTTCATTTCAGCAGCAGGTAGGACCGATGCGTCCCCCTAAGATGAGTATGATGGGTAACGAGGATGGTGCGCCAGGGATTAGCGGACCAAGATTCTCACAAGTTTTAGGACAACCACATCCATTCCAAATGATGCCACCTGGATTTGACCCTCATGGTCGAGGACAAAAGTTGGATATGATGAATGGAGTGCCTTTACGACCACCACCATCAGGGAATTTACAGTCACATTCAAACATTCCAGTGAACTCTGCCATATCTCAGTCTCAGGTATCTGCAGGCGTTATGCCGCCTCACATCGCCAGTTCCTCGTCACCGCTTACAGCGATTACTCCACAAACATCTATCTCATCAAGTATTCATGATCAACAGCGTTTGTCCAATCCAAATCTAGGTCATCAAGGTGTTTTACAACAACCATCACATGCATCAACTTTAATGTCCGATCAGTCGTTGCCAAAAGATTTACAAAACTTAGTATCAGATCAGGACTTGATAGCATTATTATCAAAACACGATTTCTCTACCTCAGGTGAAGACTTGTTATCTAACGCCTCCTCCACCTCTATACAGAACTCTGACAAATTAAAGTCAGACATCAAAACTGCTGATTTATCTAGTCATACACATGCTCAAAATGTATTATCATCGAAGGAGAGTGGTACATCATCGTCTGTGGCGATTAAGTCTAAGTTCAGTGCTAGTCCCGGTTGTATTGCGTCCAGCTCACATTCCAGCTTATCTCAGGTCTCATCAACAGAAAATAAAGTTTGTGATGTTAAAAAATCGGACATAAATGTAAAAAATGAACTTAGTAGTTCTAGTGATAAAACTGCATTAGCTTTACCTAAAAATATAACATCATCATTATCATCGTTATCGTCAACATCGTCTATATTATCAGCTTGTAATGTTGGTATTTCTATGAAAGGGAAGACCATCATGGAGACTTGTAAAGGCTTTGGTGAGTGATTTATTAAACTTTAAATCAATATCAGTTTACTTTAAATTTTCATCAAAAACTTTAAAAGTTATGCTAAATTTTGTAATCAAAACAAATGAATTACGTTTAACTAGTGATGTCATAATCAATTAAAATTTTTCTGTATTTTTATGCATTTACAAAATACATGTACCTAGCTTACCGGTACATTTCCATGTTAGATTGATGTGAGGATTAAAGGTTGTTAAATAGCAGTCAATGTAAAATAGAGTGTAAGATATTCTTGATAGAAGTTTAGGTGTAACTAACTCTTTATGAGAAATTTGATTTTTCTGTAATACGAGCAAGTTAATTACATAAAGGTAAACTATCTATATATTGAGAGATTTGACAAATTCAATAATGGAATGGATTTTAGGTTTCAGTCAGGGATCTTTGTTGGTTCATTATTTTTAGTGCATATTAGTTGATTTTTTTAGTTCTAAAATTGAGTTTATTTCTGTGAATTCTTATCATCATATATATATTACAATATTCACATTTTCAATTTGTCTTCCCTTTCAAACTGTGTTTGAGACAAAGTGTAATTATATTAGCTATAATTAAAATTGCTCTAATGGAGTATGAATACATAATTTCATACGGAACTACTTTTATGGAGTCAAGTGAGATTGGAACATTATTACATAGTATATGGAGCTACTATCAGTATATATTGTAACAATGATGATATTATATAATTACTTGTATGTATGCTTACTTTCAGGTAAAAATGGTATTACAACCAGTATGTTAGATGATCGTGGTCCCCCAAGGCCGCCAAGCCCACCGTATCCCCCACTACCTAAAGATCAGCTTAACCCACCCACACCTAGTGTTTATGTAAGTTATGAAGATTTTACACAGTTTAACAAGTCATGATAAAGTTTTTGTTGTCCTTTAAGAGGGCAGGGTAGTATATTATATATTGTAATCACATTTGTTCTTCTCCATGCATGTCTGTCCATCCATGTATCCATCTAGGAAGTTCCATGTTAATATTTCTAATATCATTTTACCTAAAGGTTATTAGTTTTGGTCACATTGTTCACTAGCAACTCAAATTCTTGTTATTGTTATGGCCATGAGGAAGTAACAGATGGAAATAATCGATGATAAATTCCAGTGTCACTCTAAAATAAATTGTTTTATAAACCATAATTACTGTGTTCAACTTTAGACTTTAGATATATAGTAGAACAATATATAAAATTACTTTTTAAAAAGTTTGATATAAAATTCAGTCCCCCCCAAAAAAAAAAAAAAAATCAGAAAAATTTCTGAAAAAATTTAAATTTACATAAAAAGCAATCAAAAATTTATGTGATATAAAAAAAACTTATAAAGCTGTGTGCTATAATAATGATAAATCATTGTTTTTGTAAGTTATATTGTAAATTATATTTTGTATTTCAGTTAGAAACAAAGAAAGATGCTTTCTCTATAGAATTACAACAGTATTGTTACTCACAGCCGACTGTTGTTATACGAGGGTTAGCTGGGGCTCTCAAATTAGGTGAGTGATTGTGTGATTGAAATAGAAAAATTGAAGACTTACTTAGGTTTTCTACAAATTATTAACCAACATTTAAATTTTTTGCTATTGATAAAGTAGTTTTCCATTGACTCATAATAGTTAATAGACATGAAATATTTTGTATTGATAATTTGGAAAAGTTAATTGCTGTGAACAAAAATTGGTACTTTTAAATAGACCAGTCATTAAGTTAATGAAATGAAGAAAGATACGATTCTTTGCAATTTTGTAATTTCAATCCTGGTCAAATGTAAACAATAATATAATATTATAATAAATGTTCTTATTAACTAACCTATTACGGGAAGAAAATCCGTAGTGGTTACCGGTAATTTATTGTGAGACATCAAACAAGGGTTCACTGTATTGAGTGGAGTGGAGTTGAGTAATGGTGTTTTACGCCCCAGTCAAGAATCTTTCACTTATTTCAAGGCAGTCAGTTCTGGCATGGTGAAGGAAACCGGAGTGCCCAGAGTAAACCACCAACCCTCGACAAGCGAACTGACAAACTTTCTCACACTAGGATCTGTCCAGAGTGAGATTGGAACCCAGGTAGTGAGAGGCACTGCGCGCTTTAGACCACTTGGCCACCAAGGCCTCTGTTCACTGTATTGAGATTAAACATACAAGTAACAAAGATGTGATCATGGTTATATGCTCTTTTTCAGATCTTGGTTTATTTTCTACAAAAAGTTTAGTTGAAGCTAACGCTGATCATCCTGTAGAAGTCAGAACACAGGTAAGATATTTTACATCTTTTCTTATTTAGGTGTATTAAAACTGTTTTGAAAAAAAAAAAAGATAGTTTAGGAAGTCCTCTTTATATTTTGTATTTTATCCACAGTTAAAATATGATTTATGGGAAATATGAAGGAGATTAACAGTTGAAAACTCATCTGTTTCAGATAATTTTCATTAATAAAAATAAAATAAAAAAATACAAATTGTCTTTCTCAAAAAAAAATTGTCTTCAACAATCTTTATAAATCAAGACATTTATGTACTGTTAAAATGTCACTGCTAGGCTGTTTGTTCTTATGTTATTGACTCTTGACTACAGACTACTCTATGAGAGTGATGATGTAAGTATTAGAATCACTTTAACCTGGGTAAATCTGAATTTAACCTTGATTTATATTTTTTACAGAAACAACAGCCGCCAGATGATAACCGTGATCAGTATGGTAATAAACAATGGCGGTGTGACAGTAGTCGAGGACATACCACTGTCGCTAAGTATGCTCAGTACCAGGCGGCGTCTTTTCAAGAATCTCTTCAGGTATGTCAATTTCTTTTAAACTTGGCTGTTAGAATTATAAAAAAAAAAATTATATTCTTCGTGAAAATGAAACCAAAGACAGCTAAAGTTAATAGATTAGATTTGTATATTTTTCTATTAAAACTATAGCAGAATCCCATAATTACACAGAAAGCAATTAATAAATGGAAAATAGGCATGACAAAGTAACAGCAATTTAAATAATGACTTGTAATCTTTAAGCTTCACAGAGTTACAGCCCTTGGAATCAAAGAAATAAATAAGCTTTCCTATACTTAAACCTGTAGCTAGTAAGCTTGACAGAGTTATAGCCCTTAAAATGTTATTTTTGTTTTGGAAAAAGTTGGATATGGGCATCAAATGACACAACAATAAATAAGTTAAAATGAACTTGTCATAATTCAGTCTTATTTATCAGCTTCTTAGAAGAAATATTTTAATGTTTTATAACAGTAAAATCCTGGTCTAAAGTAAACTATAATATAATTTGATATTAATACATATCCTTGTTAACTATTACAGGAAGAAAATCAGAGGGTAAAGTTAGGACACAAAGAGAGAGAATCGGACAGTGATTCTAATTCTTCATCTGGACCTAAAGGGTATGTAGATATGTCATTATAATGATTTGTATGTTTATACAGTACATAACCCCTGTAATGAAGTTGTTTTTGTTCTGTAATGACAGAGGAAATCACAGTACTAGAAGAAAATGTCCAGCTTACCAAGATCTGTCCCTGAATGAGATATAAACCTTGGTTTTTAATAATCTCTTTAAATCTGTAAGCTATCAATCTAGAGCACTTCTCCACTAAGACTCCCATTCTCATGACATAAAACTATTTCTCCCATCCCCCTAAGTTTGAGATAATAATTTCCGATGGAAGAAACAGTGGTAGAAATTTCCATCTTCACCTCCTCGTGCTGTTTATCTTCACCTCCTCGTGCGGCCAGAACTATTTCTCGTAACTTCCTCCACTGACAGGAGCAAGTTTAATCACAATTAATTTCAATAATATTATTAAAGTGTTTTTCTGTTATAATTTTTCCTGTTTTCATGTTGTAGCCAAGCTAATTTTCACGTTATTTATGCACTACATACTACTTGCAGAATAAGATAGACTTTTAAGTATAGCTATATCTTATATAGGTCAAGCTGAGGAGTAATACATTTTCTAAAAATACTCCCAGACAGCTGATCATTACATGTAGATTTCACAATTGTTTTTTCCCTTTTTAAAGTGATTATGTAAGAATTCTCGTTTTTAGCTCAACTGGCTAAAGATGAGCTTATGGCATGATGCGTGCGTGCGTGCGTCCGTCTGTCCGTCCGTTAACAGCAAAATCTCAGAAACTATTGGGCCAATTTTAACAAACTTTGCAGAAATGATCCCTAGAAGAAGAAGATGAAAATTTGTACAATTGGTTTCCATGGCAACCAAAAGTAGGTCACAGCGATCTAGAATGCAAAAAACCTAAAATAAGCTTCTTCTCTGAAATCATAGGTTATATGCAAAATCTGATGTGATATTTAGCTTCTAGACACCCTTAAACATATAGGTTGTACATTTCGTGAAATTCTGTCAAAAACTAGGTTACGCTTTTTTAGCGTTTTTCTGTCATACTTCGTAAAAAGTGAAAATAAAGCATATAATGAGATATCAACTTTGAAAATCTTCTTCTCTGAAACCATGAAGCTTAAAGCTTTCATATTTGGCAGTTAATATCAACTTGAGCCCCTTTACCAAGTTTGTACAAATGGTGGCTCTTGGTCCATTTTCGGCCCCACCCCAGGGGTCCATATATCTGCATATGTATATATGGCTTATAATGAGATATCAACTTTGAAAATCTTCTTCTCTGAATCCATGAAGCTTTAAGCTTTCATATTTGGCAGTTAATATCAGCTTGAGGCCCTTTACCAAGTTTATACAAATGGTGGCCCCTGGTCTATTTTTGGCCCCACCCCAGGGGTTCATATATCTGCATATGCATATATTGGAAATCAAGTTTAAAAAATTTCCTCTGAAACTGTAAGGCATTAATGCTTTTATATTTGGCATTTAATATCAGCTCAAGTCCCTTTACCAGGTTTGTACAAATGGTGGCCCCTGGGCCATTTTTGGTCCCACCCCAAGGGCCAATATATCTACATATGCATATATGGGAAATCAAATTTAAAAATCTTCTCTGAAACTGTAAGGCTTAAAGCTTTCACAATAAGCTCAAGTCCCTTTACCAGACTTGTACAAATAAAGGCCTCTGGGTCATTTTTGGTCCCACCCATGGGCGCATATATCTATATATACTTATATGGGAAGTAAAATTTAAAAATATTCTTTTCTGAAACTGTAAGGCCTAGAGCTTTTATATTTAGCATTTTACATCAGCTACCGAGTTTATATAAATGGAGGCACAAGAACCATTTTTGTCAGTTGAGCTCCTGACAGGCCCTTTTGGGCCTCTTGTTTTTTTTTTTAGCATACCACAGGTATGCTAGGATTCGAAGCCAGTCTTTTTAATGGTGGTATTCTTTTTCTGATTTAGACTGTCATTTAAGAGATAGGAATTTCTGTCGGCCATTTGTGTTTTGGGTTAAATTTGCCCGAAATTGTTAATGGGATGGGAGAAAAAGAATCAATCATATGTGTCAGTGGTAGATAGAGGTATCCCACCCTTTTGGGCAGATTTTTTGTGTCCCAGACACAAAATCTGCCCACTCGGGTGGGATACCCCTATCTACCACTGACGCATATGATAGATTCTATAAATCTTATATAGGTATGACAGAAACAAACAAATCATATTACAAGACAGTGAAGTATTCAGTAAAATGTGACTAACTGTAAATTTACCCAAACATGAAATAATGGTTTTACATAATTTTACTGAACATGAGTGTGCCATTTAATTGTCTTTATTTACATGTAGTTTGTTGTTGCTATGGTAACTGTTCTCAAAATTTGTATACATCTCACTTGTGTTGCTATGGTAATTGTTCTCAAAATTTGTATACATCTCACTTGTGTTGCTATGGTTATGTGTTTCTTAATCATCAGCTCAAAGTAATTTACCGAACATGAAATATAATGGCTTTACATAATTTTTACTGAACATGAGTGTCATTCAAATATCTTCTTTATTTACTTGTAGTTTGTTGTTGCTGCCATTACAGTTCTAAAAATTTGTATACATCTTACTTGTGTTGCCATGGTTATGTGTTTTTAATAATTTTTCTGCCATTTCAGGAAGAAGAAGAAAATGATCAAGTTTGGAACAAATGTAGACTTATCTGATGAGAAGAAATGGAAACCACAGTTAATGGAATTAACAAAATTACCAGCATTTTCTCGTGTTGTATCTGCCAATAATACCCTAAGTCATGTTGGTTATACTATACTGGGTATGAATACGGTACAATTGTATATGAAGGTTCCTGGGGCTAGAACACCTGGTAAGTTATGTATCAAAACAGTTTTATTGTATATTGATGTTTGTGGGGGGGGGGGGGGTAGAAAACTGTGTGAATATTGAGGAAAATAGATAAGAATGTAGTTAATTAATAAACATATAAGGGATATTAATAAATGTATTACAGGATAATATTTTTGTGGAACTAAATTTTCAATTAAACACATAATAACATAATTTAATGTCTTCTTGTTCATGTAAATTTAAATGAAGGGTATTTTTTATAAACAATGTTATAAAACCAGTCATAAAGATATCTTGGCACATGCATGTTTGTCAGTGGGTATATTGTACATTGTTAATAGTTTAATGTCTTTATAATCATTATATACATGTATATGATGAATTTAATGGTCCTGGGGTTTATTCTAGGATCAGTGTTATATCTTAGTTTTACCAGTACCTCTTATTGCTATTTTGTTTATTGCTTTTATTAATGATTGTTCTTTGGCTTCATATTGACATTTAGAAATCCTAGTCCTCGGTAAGTAGAGCTTTGGTTGAAGGGTTAAATAACTTGTTTTGATAGAGTAGAGTTGAAGTAATGGTGCTTTATGTCCCTGTTAAGATTCTTTCACTTATTGTGAGGCTGCCAGTTCTTGGATGGTGAAGGAAACCATAGTGCCTGGAGAAAACTACATACATTCAGAAACTGAACTAGTAAAACTTTCTCACACTAGGATCTGTGTGGGATTAGAACCTAGTTTGTAAGAGGCTCTGTGATCTTTTAGTGTGACCTTCAGACAACCAAGCCACTGAGGCCCCTTTGTTATAAGTGGGATACCTCATCATACATTTATTGACTGTAAATTAGAATCATTTAGTATCAGTTTTATTCTGATGTTATTTATGTTTATTAATTATTTACAGGGCATCAAGAAAACAATAATTTTTCATCTATAAATGTAAATATTGGTCCTGGTGATTGTGAATGGTTCTGTGTACCTGAACCTTATTGGGGAGCTATACACAACATGTGTGAAAGGTTAGTGGGTTTATGTCTATACATTTATTTTAACTTGTTGTGTACTCAGGACAGACTACATATATATGTATATATATAAGGTATTTGTACTTCTAAAGTTGATGTAGTTTAAACATCAAAGCTGTGTAAAATTTCCGTAATTATTGTACATATAGGAGAGTGAAGTGTAGAAATGGTACTGTCATGCCCCCAGTGAAGATTGTTTCATGAGTATTTTTAGAAACCAACTGACCTTTGGCAATGGAATTAACAAACATTCTTATGCTAGGATCTGAGATGTTAACCTTAGTGATGAGAGGTCCTGTGATCTGTAAGCTAGCTCTTAAGACCACTTGGCCATAGAGACCTCTGGTCCATAAAGGATTTGGGTCATTAATACATAAGATCAACTTTTCACTTGTCATTATGGGTATTTTACATCAGTGTTAAGATTTACGAGAGAGTGGAGGATAGTAGATTAGTTGTGTTTAACATCCCAGTGAACATTCTCTTACCTGTATAGAAACTCTTTAATGAAATGATGAAAACAGCCAGTGATCTTAAAAAAGAAAAAAGTATTGTAAGCTAATAATCAAACTTCTTACTCTTTTCTCAAACTTTCTTTACTTAGCTAAAATAACTTTATTTTATCTGCATCTTTTTAGTAACATGATTTAACAGCTATATACATTGTATCTTGACTATAGCATCAAAACTTAGCAACATAACTTGACTTGAACTTGAAAACTTTGTTGTTATTAGCTGTTTTAGCAATCCCAAATAAAATGTCTTTATTTTATTTTTACAGAAACAATGTGAATTATTTGACTGGTTCATGGTGGCCAATTTTAGAGGATTTATATGAAGAGAACATACCTGTATATAGATTTATCCAAAAGCCTGGAGATTTAGTCTGGGTGGGTCCAGGAACAGTCCACTGGGTTCAGGCAGTGGTAAGTACTGTATTAGAATTTCACTTCCAGGAGATTTAGTCTGGATGGGTCCAGGAACGGTCCACTGGGTTCAGGCAGTGGTAAGTACTGTATTAAAATTTTACTTTCTGGAGATTGAGTCTGGGTGGTTCCAGGAACAGTCCACTGGGTTCAGGCAGTGGTAAGTACTGTATTAGAATTTTACTTCCTGGAGACTTAGTCTGGGTGGTTCCAGGAACAGTCCACTGGGTTCAGGCAGTGGTAAGTACTGTATTAGAATTTTACTTCCTGGAGATTTAGTCTGGGTGGGTCCAGGAACGGTCCACTGAGTTCAGGCAGTGGTAAGTACTATATTAGAATTTTACTTCCTGGAGATTTAGTCTGGGTGGGTCCAGGAACGGTCCTCTATGTTAAGGCAGTGGTAAGTACTATATTAGAATTTTACTTGGCTTATACTTTGTTATTTACTGGATGCGCAGAGGAGGTACCTTAATCTATATGAAGAAATACATGCTTAACTTTGCTGTGCTTTAATATTGTTAGTTAAGTCCCTTTAAAGCAGTTTCTTGAAATAACTTTCAAAAATATTTAAATTGTAATAGGTAAAAACCTCACTTTAAGAATTAATTCTTTATGTTGTTGCTTTTAATTTTTTTCACCTTTGACCTTTTTTTCTTCTTTTTAACAGGGTTGGTGCAATAATATTGCCTGGAATGTAGGTCCATTAAATGCTCGCCAGTATCATTTAGCGCTGGAACGTTACGAGTGGAATAAACTACAAGGATACAAGTCTATAGTTCCCATGATACATCTGAGCTGGAATCTTAGCAAGAATATCAGTATTATGGATCCTAAATTCTTTGAACAAATCAAGTGAGTTATAATATAATGGCTAAAGTTGTTTCTGATAGCCCAACCAATTCTTATTCATTTTGTCAAAGTTTTTATCTCTAACTTTGAGCAAGCCGTAAATTTTTATTTTTCTTCAAAACTTTTAAGAACTTCACCCCTTTAGTGATTTATTTGGCATCTTTTGGCTACCATATACTAGCCCTTTTTCTTATAAAGAAAGATGCTTTTTTTTTCCAAATTAATGCTTCAAGAATCCATAGGAGAAGTTTAAAGAATTATTTTAGAAATCTGAACTTGATACAAATATCCTAACAATTTTACAACATTACTGTCTTCAGAAACTTGGTGCCAGTAAACACCAGTGTATGTGGTTTGTAAAAATCCTTTTCAAGTATAAAATTTAGCTGAAGCACTAACTGGCCTCAATCTCAAAATTTTGTACAAGAGAAGATTTAATAAATTTCAATTCCAGACTGCAAAGTTGATATTTATTGTATTTTTTACCATTTACAAATATGTTATGTTTGATTTATATCATTGATGATTCCAGGAATTGTATGATGCGATCTCTTAGACAGACTCGGTTTACGTTAGACTTTGTGGAAAATCTTGGATTGGAAGTCAAATGGCATGGCCGGTCAGATAACGAAGCAGCACATTATTGTGAGACTTGTGAGGTATGTCACATTAACATGTAGGGAAGTTGTTTGAGTTAGCATAAGTACCCAAGATACTCAAGTTATGAAAATTTGCTTGTCTAGATTGAACAAGAACTTGTTATACATAAAACTTTAAAATTTGAGATATTGCTTCTTCACTTGGCACATGAAAAAAAGAAGACAGGGTATTGACTGGTTTACCCGGTGCCAGAATGAAGGAGCGGGGAAATAGTATACTGTGACATAATGACTTGATGAGCAAGAACATTACCAAAAAGTCGCCCTGAGTGCATGTTAGTACATGGCAGGCCATGCATATATGAACTTGTTCTTAGATTAATCCATAAAAATAAATAACTTTGCTCTTTTCACGAATACCATGACACTAATGGTCATTGATGAAAGAGGCAAACAAGACTTGACAAGAAAAACAAGACTTGACAAGAAAAACAAGACTTGGCAAGAAAAACAAGACATGGCAAGAAAAACAAGACGTGGCAAGAAAAACAAGCACATCAATAGAAGGGGACTTAGATTTATCTGAAAAAAAGAGACAGTATACCAGCAGGTTTGAATAGTCTAATGCACTGATTCAGAGATCATAGTACCACTCCTGTCCAAGTTATAATTCCACTCTGTATAAGTGTCGACAGACCATTTACTGAAAGTCTCTGGTTTTTTAAGGGTATTCTTTTTTTCTGAAGAATTTTAGAGGACTGCCAGAATATAATAGAAATAATCTTGGCTAAAGCATAGCACACTTTTCCAACTAAATCTTATTAAACTTTTTTTATCAGAGCCTGACAGAGGTAGTGAGGGTGGTTGTTGGATGATAATACATACCACATGGTATTGGGTTTCATTATAGGTAGTGAGAGTAGATGTTGGATGACAAGACATACCACATTGTATTGGGTTTCATTATAGGTACTGAGAGTAGATGTTGGATGACGAAGACATACCACATTGTATTGGGTTTCATTATAGGTAGTGAGAGTAGATGTTGGATGACAAGACATACCACATCATATTGGGTTTCATTATAGGTACTGAGAGTAGATGTTGGATGACAAGACATACCACATCGTATTGGGTTTCATTATAGGTAGTGAGAGTAGATGATGGATGACGAAGACATACCACATCGTATTGGGTTTCATTATAGGTACTGAGAGTAGATGTTGGATGACAAGACATACCACATCGTATTGGGTTTCATTATAGGTACTGAGAGTAGATGTTGGATGACGAATACATACCACATTGTATTGGGTTTCATTATAGGTAATGAGAGTAGATGTTGGATGACAAGACATACCGCATCATATTGGGTTTTATTATAGGTAGTGAGAGTAGATGTTGGATGACAAGACATACCACATCATATTGGGTTTCATTATAGGTAGTGAGAGTAGATGTTGGATGACAAGACATACCACATTGTATTGGGTTTCATTATAGGTAGTGAGAGTAGATGTTGGATGACAAGACATACCACATCATATTGGGTTTTATTATAGGTACTGAGAGTAGATGTTGGATGACGAAGACATACCACATTGTATTGGGTTTTATTATAGGTACTGAGAGTAGATGTTGGATGACAAGACATACCACATTGTATTGGGTTTCATTAAAGGTACTGAGAGTAGATGTTGGATGACAAGACATACCACGTCATATTGGGTTTCATTATAGGTACTGAGAGTAGATGTTGGATGACAAGACATACCACATCATATTGGGTTTCATTATAGGTAGTGAGAGTAGATGTTGGATGACAAGACATACCACATCATATTGGGTTTCATTATAGGTACTGAGAGTAGATGTTGGATGACAAGACATACCACATAGTATTGGGTTTCATTATACTGTATACTTTTGTTATTACAGGTTGAAGTATTTAATATACTGTTTGTTAAGGAACAAGATCGTAAATTCCTGGTTTACTGTCAGGATTGTGCCCGTAAGATGAGTAGTAGACTTGAAGGCTTTGTAATCTTACAGCAATATAAGACAGAGGAACTTGTAGAATCCTTTGACAGATTTCAGTTAGCTCATTATGTAAGTTTAAAAAATTGAGAAGAAAGTCGGTTAGATTTTTTGTTTTATAATTATATGACTCTGTCACTGATATATTTTAACATAAATAATATGAAATGTTGCCAGTTGTAACTAGATCAGTTTTTGATTCTGTTAATGTTTATATTGTTTTGAGATCAAGTTTTTACCAGTTTCAGTTTATGTTTGAGGTATTATGTAAGTTGATTATTTGAAATAAAACCCTGTCAATAGTAGTAATAATCAGTTTTTACAAAGTGGCAACATCTGTACATTTGCAGAAATTCTTAATTTATTTCAAATGTTGCTGAAATACATGTACATGAATGCTGCTAAAATACACAAATGTATTGAAATACACAAATGCTGCTAAAATACACAAATGTGTTGAAATACACAAATGCTGCTTAAATACACAAATGCTGCTAAAATACACAAATGTTTTGAAATACACAAATGCTGCTAAAATACACAAATGCTGCTAAAATAGACAAATGCTGCAGCACTACATACCAATTAGATACTCATTACATTATCGAACAAGTTTTTGAAATAACAAAAACTTTTTTTTTCATTTCAGACAAATTCATATAGTTGAAATCAGATTCATCAGTAGATATTTTGTAATCAGCATTCCTAGTGATCAGCAAGATGCTTTTTTTTACCAGCTGAAGATAAATACAACGGCCAGTAATCCTGATGTTAGAGTGCCAGCCATAATGTGATAGAGGGCACCTGTTTATTGTGATGTCATCATGCCAGTAATACAGTCCTAGAGGACACCTATCAATCATTATAATCATTATTCAGGAGTTAAACAATACCACCATCAGATCAGCTATGCAAACAAGCATTTAACGATTTTACATCAAAAACATAAATTTTCTATATTTTATAAATTTATTATCTCCCACAATAATAAGCTGTTAAGGAGGAATGTCAGTTACATAAGTAAAACCCTTTCACCCTGGGGAGGATCAAATTAGAGTTTTTATATACATATTTTATCCAATTTGCTCATTTTAAGAATTTTTTGTGTAGAGAAGGCTACAATTTATACTGCCGATCAACTCATTTTTGTGTGCAATTTTATTTCTGGTATTTAACATTGTTTGATTAAGGTGAATTGAAGTAGTAATAGGATTACATTAGTAATCAGATTTGATGGAGAAAACATTGATTTTGAAAAAAAAAGATAATTGCAATTTTATAAAATACTGAAAGAATAGTAATTAAAATGTTAGTTGTTTAACATTTATTTACAGTTTTAAGGTACTAGTATTTTGTTGTTTCAAACACTATGTCATTGGAGATTATGGCTTGATGTGAATTAAATAGGACTTAAAGCGTTCATGGATAGATATAGATATATATATGCCAGTCACTCATTGATGTCAGAGCATTCATAAATATATGCCGGTCACTCATTGATGTCAGAGCATTCATAAATATATGCTGGTCACTCATTGATGTCTGTTAAGTTTTTTGTTAAATTTTCAAATTCTTACCATACGTTGCTGTATGACTTATTATAACTGGACATAATGAATTTATGTCATAGAATCTGATGATTTTGTCATATGTCATTTGGCCTGGTGTAGAATTGTCATATGAATTGTTGTAGTTTTCTCATATGATCAGATGACCTTTTCATATGGCTGGATGAAATTATGTTATACGACTGGATGAAGTTATGTCATATGACTTGATTTAGTTATTGTGTATGATCCAATGTAGTTATATTATTTGACAAGATGTAGTGATTTCATATGACCTGATGGAGTTATGTCATGTGACCTGATATAATTATGTCATATGACTTGATGGAGTTATGTCATGTGACCTGATATAATTATGTCATATGACTTGGTAAAAGTTATGTCAAGTGTCATAATATGAACTTATATAGTTATTTTAAAAAGAACATCTGTCTCTTCTTATGTAAATAAATACTTTAATGTGTAAAAGTAAAGTTTTCAATGACTTGAATTAAGGCTGTGATTATTTTCTTTTTTTTTAATTTTGCAAAAACTTGTCATTTTTGAGTGATAAGTTATTTTACATGAATTTTGCTTATTGTATATAGTGGCAATGTACATGTATATTCTTTTCTCTTTTTAATGCATAGATATTGTAACACAGATGTATTTGTAACATTTTATAACAAGATAAAATCGTCAAGAAATTCTTTATTGTAAACAATTTAACAGGATTTGAAATGTTTTGTTCAGATTATTTTTAGGTAAAAATCAGTACATAGTTTGCTTTTTTTTTTTTTTTGTTATTTTGTTTTGATTTGTAAATTTTTGATAGAAAATGAAATATTTTCCTGTTTATTTTTTTGGTTAGTCTATTACTAGATATAAATAGTAGTTTACTAGATATAAAACTTTGATAAACATGAGTTTTTGTGGACTCGTAAGAATTTTATTATAAAGTGTATGACTGATAAATTACACTATATCTCAGGGATTTCATATTTATAGTGTTTGACCAGCCAGGAGAAAGACGGCTGCATAAAATAATATCAGTACCAATCTACTGGTTCTAATTTTCATAGTTTTGAAGTAACAGCATGAGTTCATTTAACAGGCTAGAATACCTGCAAATTTCTATATATCGTAAAAAAAAAAAAAAATAATCATATATATATACTTATTGACACATAATTTTCTTGATAGCAGCATTCATACAGGGGAAAAAAATGAGAATTGAAATGCCACAGAAATATTTTGACAGTAAAATAATAATTTGTTGTACAGCCAAAAAAAAAAAAAAAACAAAACAAAAAACTAAGGAACTTTTTTATTTTGGGTTATAAAACAAAACATGTACAAGGCTTATTTTACATGTATAAGACAAAAATAGACAAAAGGTCGAGGCTAACACCTTTATTTTTATGTGTTTGTTAGCAAGAATTTGTTTTTTTTTAAAGTGTGTCAAGCATACAAGTCTTTTTGTTCCCACCTTCTGTCCATCCATGTATAACCTTGAATATCAGGAATTTGGTGGTTTTTGTTTGATAAAGCTGAGGGTGAAAGGGTTACTAATATACTATCATAAAATCAGGGAGCCATTTTGTGCCCAAAATATGTGTATAACTAACAAAATAGCATTGATCTCAATCCATTATAAATATATACAAACACTTTCTATACATCACAGATTTACTGCATGTGCACGTGCTGTAAATTACTAAACTTAATCAAACAAATGTAAATAGCCTTCAAAAGTTGATCAAATGACAAATACGTTTATGTTTGTCGATAGAACAATGCCAACAGCAGCAGTGTTATGTTACAACCCAGGGCACTATACATCCATGTCAGGATTATATCTAATATATATGTTGACATTTTTACATGAAGTTTATACATGTAACTTTGCAACATACTTATGACTTTTAAGATTGAGGGTTATGTTTGGGACATGTTGCCATGGCTACTATGATATGACCTTTGGTATTGTAATGTGGTCACAGTAGATAAGGCTATGCCTGTCGTTATAAAGGCCACAAAAGATGTAAGCATGCTTATTGTGACATGGCCCTACCTACTGTGACATGTTTCCATGCCTAACCTGACATGTTTCCATGCCTGACAAATGACATTGGTTTCCATCTTGTACCATGAGGATAACTATGGTTACTATATATATATTTGGTGCCTTGTGTAGTAGTATATCTGTGGTGTATAGTTTGTGTTAGTCATCATCTTGCTCAGAAGTTTAAATAATTATATATCATATGGAGAAAACGAATAACATCTAACCATCAGTCATGTTGTAACACTTATAAATATACCAACTAATCTATGACCCCTTTATACCAGTAATGGTACAGCTTAATTTGTGATCTCTATCAGGTGATAAAATGTTTAAGGGGTGTACAGGTTATAGATTTTACCTTGTAATCTGTTCAAATTTGTTGTTTATGGATGTAGAGCAAATATGTTGTTTATGGATGTAGAGTAGAGTTAGGTTTTAAAATAATATAGGGAAATATTTATTACCTTACATTGAAGTAAGAATGTAAGGTAATTTCAGTGTGTCTAATGACTTGTGTGTCATGTGAGTTTTCTTTTCATAATTCTGTTTTGCAGATTGATTTATTTATTTCTGATTTTGAAAAAAGATAGTATTGACCTCTTGCTTATGTTGATTGTTTTGTTGAGTTTTTTTTTTTTTTTCTTGAATATAAAATTTCCCAATGTTTCATCAACTTTTGACACAGAAAATTTCACTTGTATTTTATTATGGCAGGAAATGTCGGTCCATCATTTCTGTGAAATACAGCCCTGACTACCAATCTTGATACAGTGAGATGATTTCTGTGAAATTGTTGTAGTTGATGACCATAGACCAAAGAAGTAGTATTTATTCATATTTGAAGAATTAAGATGCATTCTGTTCAATTTTAAGAAGTTTTTTTTAAATATTTAAGAATGATAGAAGAGAAATGAATCTGATGCTTGCTTCAGAATAATGTTTATGTTTTATCTAACAAATTAGACTCACTTTTCCAATTCAAACTTGATTAACTGTTTGTTTTTATCCAGCATGCCTGGTGAAATCTTAATAAGAACATTTAACTCTTTATGTTCATTTTTTATTGACATAATTTGAAATGAAAGGCTGATATGCTCAGCACATGTGCTAGTTTCAAATTAATGGTGATGAACATGATCTCCAATCAAGAAAAGTTAAAATGATCACAACATTTATATTACAAGATTTGTTTATGTCAGTTTCTATATATTTATATATATATATATTCTAGTATAAAATTTCTTCTTTAGATCAGCACAGTAATTTATTTGCAGACTGTATGTAATTAGCTATTAGCTGTTCTATGAATAGATATTTATATATGTATACATTAGTTGTATGTTTATAATTTTTCATCTTTTTATATATATAATTTCATTTAAAATTTTTGTTATTTTCCCTATTTGGTCAGCGCCACCTGTGCTTTGATTGTTATTTTCCCTATTTGGTCAGCGCCACCTGATTGTTATTTTATGTATTTTTTAGGGCTATAAAAAGCCTAATTGTCACGATTTTTTTATTTTTGTCATTTATCTCATCACACACTCAGGTTTCACAATCATTTCTAATAATACTCTGATATAGTTCTTAAACAAATTCTTAGATTTTTTTAACTCTTATTAAATATGAATATTTGAATTTGCCTGTTAATCATGACTAGGCTGTTTTTATCGTAATTGGTACACAGCACATAAACAACAGAGCTGGTTGTCATAGATACAGGACAAGTGAAGTTGTCTAGGAACATATAAACAACTTTTAGCAGACTTGGTTGTCATAGATACCCAAGTCAAGTTGTCTGGAAACACTTGTTTGTTTGTGGGTACTCGTTATTTATAATAAGTACCATTGTTGTCAGATTATCTTATAAGACAAAAACACAAAAATTAGAAGAAAATCCTTCATGTAATGACCTGACAAATTGACTGTTCACTATCACACAAACTCTACAGTTTTAGAACTGTAAATTGTCCATTTTATTGCTTTATTTTCGTTTTATAATAATTTGTGACATAGATGTAATAGTTCATGTATAACAAATGAATGGAAGTTTGTTGCATTGTTGTCAGTTTGGAAATCACAAATATTTTTGGCTCAATCTTGAAAATAAAACAATATCAATGAAAACAGGAAAACCTTTGTTCATCTTCCCACTACTTATCAGTGGAATAGTCAAAAGCCATTGAATCTGAGGTAAAAGAATGAAAGAAAGTCTTTATTAAAAATGATTGTGAAACCTTGGTTTTCTCATGAACTCATCATGCAAACAAATTGATCTCACCATATAATATAGATTTTCTCTTCACATACTTACTGGTTGGTTTTTATAAACATGAAGCTTTTTGATTGGTTTATATAAACATGCAAGACTTTGATTGGTTTATTTATTGAATTGGCTAATTAAGACATGCAAGGGTTTCTAATTGGTTTATTTAAACATTTTAGATTTACTCATTCTTACCTCATTTTCAGTTTAATCTTTGACCCCATTTTTTTTTATCATATCATTTTTCAAGATTAAATGGTTTGTGTAAATGATCTAAAAATTGTATATTTATTGTGTTAATAAAACACAAAATAAATAAAATTGTGTTATTTATTCATTGGCATACATTGGTAATGTGTATACTCTAGACTCCAAACTAATACAGCTTGATAATATAAGATGTACTTGGTCAGATTAACCAAGAAAATGTCATTATTAAACACAAAATATGACCACAGGCTATACAGCTCTCGACTTTGAATGGACACTGGATATAATGACATAATGGTGTTCAGCAGTGTGGTTAATCTATTTACTGGTTATCAAATGGAGTAAAGTTTTATGCTCAAATCAAGATTCTTTTACTTTTATTGAGGCAGTCATTTCTGGGATGGTGAAGGAAACTAGAGTGCCATGAGAAAACAAATTACATTCTGCAAGCAAACTGACAAACTTTTGTCAGCAGGATTTGAACTAAGGTGGTGAAGCACAGTGATCTCGAAGTGCTAGCTAGCTTTGGATGTTATAAGAATTATCAATCTTTTATATTATTAAAACATTGATGTGATTGGTCGATATGATATCTAGAATGGATAAAAATCCTTTGTAACCAACACAACATACTAGTATTCAAGATCATATGATACTGAAAGTGTCTTCCTATTAATTCACGGGAATTTTTACTCATATTTGAACATTAATTATTCTACAGAAATATACCTATAAGATACAGTTAAGACTATGTAACCAGCAAACATCTTTAAAACCATCTGATGTTAATTATAGTGTTGTCCTATTAACTCAAAGGAATTTTTACTCATATCTGAACATCACCTATACCCAAACAGGCCCACTATGATACAGTTAGTGTATACATTGCTGAAGTCATGTAGGCCTTCAATGATCTTTGACTGCTGCTCAATGATTCACTTATCTAGCAGCTGTTTCTTTTTATCCAGGTGGGCCTTTCAATCAAGGATTGTTTCAAGAAAGATAGTGTTGAGTTGTATACTTAAATCAAGGCTTTGAAATAATAGCAATGTATTTTGCAAATCACAAAAAACATGTAGGTTTTATAGATAGGCCTTCAGTATAACACTGCTACAGTGTTCCAAAAGTGCTTCAATTTGACCATATCAATATGTTTTTTGACTCTTAAAAATTGATTGAAAAATTTAGGAAAGAGTAAAGCAGTTTTTTTAATTTTTTTTTGAAAAAAGTGAAGAATCAATAGGCATGACAATAACTGTCACTTAGAATATTTAGAATTCACATACAATTACCACAGTTCCTTAGTAACAAAGACAAAGGATCTCATCTTGAATATCTAATGCAATCCTGGCAGAAACAACCATATTAATTCACAAACATTATAAATTTTGCACTAACAATGTTAGTCAAAAGATTCATTTTTGGACATACTTCAGTAAATGCACATAGACAAATGTTGCTTAAAGTTTCCTCATTAATATTTAGCTTACCTGACCTGACCTCTTGTCAGGTGAGCTAATGGAATACAAAAAACTGTGTATACATGTATGTGTGTTGTAATAATTTTTCTTTTCCTCTGAAACTTCTGTACAGATTTCAAACTGTAAGAAGTATATATTAGCCAGTGCAATTCAAATTTGTTTGTGGTGTTGACATGTTACCAAAAATTACACCAGGTTGTCCTCATTGTGCAAAAAATCTTATGGAATCTTCTACAAAACTGGCATGAAATATGGCTTCCTATAAAGAATGTTCATTTCATGAAGTTAGGTTAAGCCTGTCTCACACAGAACAGGGTTGGGCACACAGTTCCAATATTTTATACTCGGTTGCCTGGGGATGAGTTGGTACGATTTAGACTCGAATGTAGTGCGAGTATGTACGAACAAAGCACGTATACTCGGTCAAGCAAGGTTTCTCACGGTTTGAACACGAGTTGCAAACGATTTTGATACGATTGTTGTATGGTTCCAAGTACGGTCTAGTACGATCTAGTACGATCTGTTATGGCCTAGTACAATTAATTTTACTCCATTAACTAGACATTTACAGGGTTTAAATACGATCCCACCAACTTTTGTTCGAGTTATGCTCGAATTATCACACATTCGTGTATGTTTTGATATATATATGATTTATATACGATATTGACAGGGTTGAGCTCACTCATGGAGTGGACTT
>CM056602.1:7637267-7652267 GCA_029721355.1 Tegillarca granosa | reverse complement strand
ATGTATGCTGAAGGCATCTTTTAGAGGGCTAGCATAATGGTTTACAATGCCAATTGCATTCATGGATAATAATTTATGTAACATAACCATGTGCCTGGAGTGCCAACATTCAAAGTTTTACAATATATTGAAATATTGGTGACTAAATTTGACTGCTTTTGCTAGTGCAAACATTAGTTTTTATATCTTAAATTTTCAATTTTTTTTTTTTTTTTTTTTTTTTTTTTTTTTTTTGTTATTTCATTTTAATGTGTTTTTCATTTTCAGATGATGGATGCAGAAGTCATCAAATAAAAATTTCCCTGTCATTACAATCAAAAGTTTTTTCACATGCAAAGTGCCTTATCAGAAGTAAGAGACCCTAGATCATGCTTCTGGTCAAGTTTCATTAAAATCTGCTCAGTACTCTCAGAGAAGTCAAAAATAAAAGTTTACAAATGCACAAATAGATGCTGCATTGTAACATAAACTCACATGACCTTTGAACAGGTGAGCTAACAACAACAATATATAAAACAGAATGTTTAATAAAAAAAATACTTAATGAAACAACATTGTTCCTTTTTTACTACTTTAGTATTTGACTATACATGTACATGTACACAATAAACTAAATATCAACAGAAGAAAAAAATAATGACAAAAGTTACAAGATACATGTATACATATTTCAACATTTTAAGTTATTGTACAACAGAAAAGTGTAAGCATAATGAACCAGTGTAGCTGAAATATAATTTGATACAAAACATTGCATGCATTACATCTAAGAATACATTTTAATTTATTAGACAGATGTGAAAAATTCAGGAACTTCTCCAGTTATACATGTAAATCATAAATGACTACATGTCAGCTGAAATAAGGAACCCCAAGAGGTTTCCAATTTGATTTTAAATAAAACCACCCCCCCCCCCAATAACTTAAATGACATTAATGGTGGCATGTAATTTATATGGAAATGGTAGTGGTGGCAATGGACTATCTCCCTTGTTGTACCTAGAGTACTTATCCACAACAATAATGACCAATAATAATGATGATATTTAGGCTTATGGGGCTTATTGCATACCAAAGAACATGTCCAACTGCTTCTGTGTTGAAAAGAGAATTATGAAAGATTCCCCTACACAATAACAATCAAAACAACAATACAACGGTTTGAATATACAGTAAAACTTTGATCTCTCGAACTTCATTACCTCGAATACCCCGGAAAACTCGAAGTCATCTGTCGGTCCCGACCAATTCCCTATAATATCCCATGTAATTTAACATCGATGGCTCAAACCCCGTTAACTCAAATACCCCAGCTCGCTCGAACAATAAATATTTTTCAAAAGTATAAAGTAAGTGAAAATTCAACTTCTTTCGCTCGAATACAATTTTTGTCAGAATGACATGTGGCCCGGTAATTGTAAACAAAACACAAGATGAAGCCATATTACAGATTTCGTCAAAAGTAACAGAGTGAAACGAAACAATTAGTGTAGTCAATTACCTGAAATTTTGATTATTAATTAACCTAATGAGACAGTGCTCGATATACTCATTTCTTAAATCTCTTAATTCAATTACGACATTAAGACAAGCGGAAGTGTTTGATTGGTAACACACCTCAGTTGCAAGCGCTTGATTCTGTAATTTACGTCACTGGAGTAGGTATATGCATGTTATCGTTATTTCCTGTGATTAAAATGACCTGTAATAACGAGGTTTTGTATTATTTTTCTCTATATTTGGCCTAGTTTATTCTTATATGTGCAACTAGAATAAAGACAGTTTATTTTGTTTCATCACCTGTTGGAATTAAAATCTAGCCCTAAGGCCATAAAACATCATACTGCAGATTGCAGGTCAGTATTTAAGTTGAAATGAATTTTGCATATTTAATTCAGAAAATTCTTTTAATTTAATAATAATTTTGTGATGTTCGATCGCTCGAACCCCCCGATGCAGTCCCTTGGACTTCAAACCATCAAAGTTCTACTGTAATTAGCAGTTAAATTCAAAACTTTTATGTGCAAAATGACTGTGTAATAGCAAAATGTGCCATATTATAATACACATTTGAAACGTCATTGTTCTCATAATGGCTGCCTCACTATTGCCAATTAATATGCCTATACAAAATATGGATAGTTTTTCAGTTTAACATTGCTGACCTTGACATTTGGGTGAATTTGATCCTTGAAACCATGACTTTGAAAATTCCCAAAATGATCATTTTATCAATACTTACAATATTCTAAGAAATATGTAATTTTCCAAAGAACTCAAATGTCCATTCAATAACTCACAAAATTATTAAAGGAAATTACTGGACCATGAAAACTAGGTTACAATGACTAAATTTGTGCTGTAACATGTAGAGCATCTAAAATTGTACCTATAAATCAAGTATCATTGAGATTGGTCAATTAGTTTCTTTTCTACAGTGCAAAATCAGTGGAGTTTGACATTGTTATTATCTCCTTTTCTGTTTCAATCAATGAGATGTGACCCCCAAAAGGCACTACTGTGTATCATAATTAGCAAGTGTTCAAAGTCTCATCACATTCCAAGACCAATTTATTTTTACGATAAGAAATTAAATCGTAATTTTTGTGCACTTTTCTATTTAGTAATGCATGTATCCCTAGTGCAATTTTCAAATAGTTAAACAAGGGACCTTACACACAAAATTTAGTTCTACAAGGCCCAGCAGTTCCCATTCTGATATATACTAAACTCAGCTGGCTCAGCCAGCTCATCAAAAAATGAAAATTAGCACTTTTTATTTTATTTCTTTATTTTTTTTTTTTTGCCTACATCTACATGTTAATTAGTTTCTGTACAATTTTAAAGCAAATATATGGTACATCTTTACAAACTAAACCAATATGAGAAAAAGGGACAAAAAAAAATGTACACCTTCATGAATGTAATTACAAATACACATAGCAAATTTTCAATAAATTCCATTCAAAATGGTAAGACGAGTTAAGATGACAAGATTCACACATTCTGTAAAATAAAGTGTAAAAGGGACATAACTGCATTAAATATGAACATCTTTGGACTATAACAAACAAACATACCAAATCTCATTAAATTCCATTAAAAACTGTAGGACTTGGTATGGTCACAAACTGAATGTTAACAGACAGACAGCATAACATATATGATATGATCCACTTCAACAAATATTGCTATTTCATTGTTTTTTTAAAAAAAAATCTCCATATACAATGTATCTTTAATTTTGTTACATTTAACTGCTCTTAACCCTCCCTAGAAGATTCAAGGAAACTATCTACCGTAAAAATCCATGTAATTTACACACCCGTGCAATTTACGCAGGAGGTTTTCAAGCTAAAAATTGTTTAAAAAAAAGCTTCAACTCATGTAAAATTTGCACCCAAAAATTTCCAGAATTGCCGATTTACTGCATATGATCTGAGGTAGTGGTTTTCATCTGTTTAAGGTTTTGTTTTAATTTTATTTATTTTACTGTTTTAATTAACTTCGATCAGATTTTATAAATTTTCATTTTAAAAAATCATCAATAAGTATGGTAAGTATCATAATCAAAGAAATTAATCTACAGAGTTTTTTCCCGTTTGCAAACAAAAAAACTTATCGGTTTATCAGTTCATTAGCATATTGCGTTATGTCTTCCAAAATCACAATCACAGGTAGAATTATCAATAAAAACAGACTGACAACTACACACACGTTTTGTGAATTCAGTTTAACTAACATCAGCTTGCAACAGACAGCGAGAAGAAACCAACCATACTGTGTATCTAAACAGGATGTTGATTAGTCGAGAGCGTCTTCTTGACCCAAGCTATGAATTTCCACCTTTTCGCATCTAAACCTTTAAATCCCTCTCAAAACTATAAAACATCCAGCAAAATTTAAACTTTATCATAAATGTTTCCCTCAATATGGGTACAACTTATGATTCGTTCATTGCGAGTGAATAATTAGATATTATTGAATGTGTCAAAAGTGTTCCTTCACGATCAGTGGAAAATCCAATCTAATCAAAATATGGCGGGATCGATGCACATTACGCGTTAGTCTTCTACACAGTTGTTAACCATTTAATTCAATTATTATATTTATGGAGAAAGTAAGCATAAAATACCATTCAACATACATAAATGTCAATTTTTAAACATGACTTATTTTTCAATTGTAATTGAACATTAAATAGGACAACTTCCAGTACAAATGTTTACATTTTGAAGACTTTCGTCAACAAGGGAAAAATTTAAAAAAAAAACCTAGAATCAATCTACTTATTTAATTTATGCACCCCTAAACTTTAATTTGATTTTTACAAAAAAAAAAATGCATAAATTACATGGGTTTTTACGGTACATACTTATGTGATATGTGAAATTTAATCAAGGGCTGATGTTAATTTATGAACTTGACTATAATACTCATAGTCTATTTCTCTTGCCAAATGGAATGATCCATCAGGCTGTGGTGTATTTCTTTTATTACCAATATTTCTAGGTTTGTACTCTGGGCATGGCTTGGACACATTGTTAATATATTTTGAATGCACATGATCTCCTACAAGATTTTTAAAATTTGAGTATTTTACAACTTTCAGAATTTTTTCATCTAAATTCATCTCAAAATTATCAAAATTAACAGCCATCCAGACCAACAGCATGGTATCAAAATTTAATGTATTATCAGAATTCCAAATTTCTAATTTATAACTCAAAAGCAGGATATCTAATTGACAATTGTACAAAATAATTCTGATATACTTTTCTGTTGCTAAGAATGATGAAACAAACTTCTTAAACAGAGCTTTATCCCTCTTGGCTTCACAAAAAGCATTGACAATGGTTTCAGCTAAAGCCTGAACAAGAGCACTAGAGCTATCACTTTTTTCAAGCTTGACCTCTATAGTACTTGAAAAGTTTGACTCTTCTTTCTTTCTGCTCTTTGTGGCAGGTTCTCCACTTGCTAAGTCAACATCATGACCATCATCTTCATCATCATCTTCACTTAATGCTATTTTTATAGTACTATTTTTCAGTAAAATATCTGCTCTGCCATGCCATAGTTGTGGGGATCCTTAAAAAATGAAAATAAGACCTTTTATAAAAATAGAAAGTTTTATTGTCTATATAAAAATTGAAAAAAGTCTGAGAGTATAGGAGTTAGGTTGGTGATGCTTCATGGTTGGATACGAGCACTGCCATTTTGTGTGATCGCTTTATGTAGTTTTCTTGTGCTCTGTAAGTATATTCTCTACTGCTGAAGAATCTTTTTTGACAGTATTCTTTGTTTGCTGACAATCAATTCAGCAAAATGTAAATCAATGATTGAAATATTTATGCTTTTATCGATGATTTTTTTTTATTGTTGCTGATTATCGTTTCATCACTATACATGTACTACATCAATGAATTTGCATGTAGTTAAATTTCACATTTGTTACATATGACACATGGTCTTGTATTCATTTTCTAAATTTCAAACCTAAACATAATCTTGGGAAAATTTTTTTCTGCAATCGCTAGTATGTTTTTGTTATTTATAGTGGAGCAACCATCTTGGATGTATATGTTGTATGGGTTTGACTGGTTCGAACTCTGATACAGTCATCAAGGGATCGCCCACAATGAATCTGGTACCAATAGCTAATTGGACAAATAGTTTCAGAGAATATCTCATCTGCATAATTGGTGAAAATCAATTCAGCTAAATATGTTAAAAGACCCAGTATCTGCTACTTGACATTTCAAATTTGAATAAAACTGGTGAACAAGAGGCCCATGGGCCTTAACGTTCACCTGAGAAAATGCCCAAATCTCCTGCAGAAGTGTTATAGTCAATTATGTTATTTTTTCTTTAGTTTTGGCTTCAATGTCTAGTTACAAAGAAGATGCTACTTATCTTAAAAATGCTACATGGAACATATACGGAAATGATTGATGATTGCATCTTTGACCTTAACTTTGAACAAAAGACCTTTAAATCTATTATCAAAATAACCATTATTTCACTACCTACAATATTTTAATATACATGTATATTCATTTTAAATTTCTGGCCTATACAATATTATAAGAGTCAAAGTACTAGCTAGTTGAGACTGTTGCCCCCAATCTCTTGCAAGTAAACTAAATTTACAATGTACATAATCTGTATAACCAAGCAAATTGACCCTAATTGTATTTGACCCAACAATGGCATTGCCTGTCTAACATGAATAATCTTTTTATCATCCAACATATTTCACTAAAATGAACACAGTGAAAGTATATATTAAATTTATAATTGCTTATTTGTATTAAATTCATATAATGGATTTAAGCACCAAACATACATACCCATTGATGTATCATCACAAGTAAGTTCAAGTTTACAATGTTCGCATATAGTTGAAGTGCCTCTATCAATAACACAGCAACTGTCATAAGCTAAAGGCTGAAAATAATGTGCAGCCAGAATATTTCGTACTTTTGCTTCACTCTGCTTTGTTTCACTCTTCAACAAGGATGTTAGGCATTCCAAATGCTTAGTTTCTAAACAAATAAAACAATACTAAATGATTCTCTGGAATGTTTTATAAACAAGAGGCCCAATTGGGCCTGTATTGCTCAACTGGCAGACAAGTTGCATCTCATTTAAAACAATGTTGGTAATCTTGGATACACTCAAATTACTCAACCTTGGCACCTTCCACACCAAATATGGATCCATTTGGCCAAGTAGGTTCAGAAAAGATTTTCAAATAATTAGCTAATAATAGCAGCTTATTTGCATATTTCGCTAATTATGAGCTAATTAAAAATATAAGGGAAAATCCCATTATATATGTTAAATGGCTATCTATTTCCTTTGTATATACCAAATTTGAACTAAATTGGTTCATGAATAAGCATGTATTGGCCATTTATCACTTTTTTAAATTATAATAATGGCGGCCACCTTGGATGCCACAGGAAGTTGATTTGTAAAAACTTTAATCTGCACTACCTTGGGACCTTCCACACCAAATATGATTCCATATGGCCTAGTAGTTTCAGAGGAGAAGATTTTCAAAGAATTAGCTATTAATAGCAGCTTATTTGCATATTTCGCTAATTATGGGCTAATTATAAATGTAACAGAAAATCCCGTTATATATGTTAAATGGCTATCTATCTACTTTCTATATATCAAATTTGAACTAAATCGGTTGATAAATACGCATGTATCGGCCAATTATCACTTTTTGCTATTTATAATAACGGCGGCCATCTAGGATGCCCCAGGAAGTTGATTTGTAAAAACTTTAATCTGCACCACCTAGGGACCTTCCACACCAAATATGGATCCATTTGGCCTAGTAGTTTCAGAGGAAGAGATTTTCAAAGAATTAGCTATTAATAGCAGCTTATTTGCATATTTCGCTAATTATGGGCTAATTATAAATGTAACGGAAAATCCCCTTATATATCTTAAATGGCTATCTATCTACTTTCTATATATCAAATTTGAACTAAATTGGTTGATAAATAAGCATGTATCGGCCAATTATCACTTTTTGCTATTTATAATAACGGCGGCCATCTAGGATGCCCCAGGAAGTTGATTTGTACAAACTTTAATCTGCACCACCTAGGGACCTTCCACACCAAATATGGATCCATATGGCCTAGTAGTTTCAGAGGAGAAGATTTTCAAAGAATTAGCTATTACTAACAGCTTATTTGCATATTTCGCTAATTATGGGCTAATTATAAATGTAACGGAAAATCCCCTTATATATCTTAAATGGCTATCTATCTACTTTCTATATATCAAATTTGAACTAAATCGGTTGATAAATACGCATGTATCAGCCGTTTATCACATTTTGCTATTTATAGTAATTGCGGCCATGTTGGATGCCACAGGAAGTTGATTTGTACAAACTTTAATCTGCACCACCTAGGGACCTTCCACACCAAATATGGTTCTATTTGGCCCAGTAGTTTCAGAGGAGAAGATTTTCAAAGTTATTATAAGCCACATATTATACCAGTTTTAATTTTACAGCACTAGACGGCCGTTTCAGAAAACAATTCCTCATCAGTAGTGCTTGGACCAAAATTATGCACTTATTATTTGCACTTTTTAAGAAGTATGACAGAAAAACGCTAAAAACGCGTAACCTAGTTTTTGACAGAATTTCACGAAATGTACAAACTATATGTTTAAGGGTGTCTAGAAGCCAATTATCACATCAGATTTTGCATACAACGTATGGTTTCAGAGAAGAAGCTTATAATAGGTTTTTTGCATTCTAGGTCGCTGTGACCTACTTTTAGTTGTCATTGAAACCAATTATAAACATTTTCATCTTCTCCTTCTAGGGATCATTCCTGCCAAGTTTTGTTAAAATTGGCCCAGTAGTTTCAGAGTTTTTGCTGTTAACGGTCGGACGGATGGACACACGCACGCATGCGCACATCTTGCCATAAGCTCATCTGGCTTTAGCCAGTTGAGCTAAAAATGTGACAGTTAAAACATAACCAAATTTAAAATAAACTCGAAATCAAATGACAGACTGAAAAATGGCATTACCATAGGCTGACCAATCAGAAATGTACTAAATTTTTTGCATGTTTGATATCGACTTCAGTATGATGAAACAACAACAACAGTATAATGTACGCAAGATTAACAAATGTTATGTGTTTTAAAACACCAGAGAGTTTTGTACACATGTGTATTAAACAGAAAGCGTTTTAGAGTAAAATATATGCATTTTTTACGCACAAAAAGCACGTTATCTGGAACACTGATACAGATTCTATTTTGACAGGAGTATATATACAATGTATAACCAAACTAATATTAGCCAGGGATTAGCACCAATTACAAACTTTGCTGTAATATACATAAAATGTGCAAATTTTAAACATAAAAGATACATGTACATGTATTTTTCTAGTATGATATATCCTTATTATCCATGTTACATCAGAGCCTTGGACAAGAGCCTTAACATATCTAAAATGCTGCATATTAAATGGCCCTGTATCTGCTTACTTTAAAGAGCTATTTCTGATATTTGATGTTTATAGTAAAGACAGACATCTTGGATGCCTTAGGATTGCCTGGAACAACTTTAATTTGATCTTACCCAAACTAGAGACTTTCCATACAATATTTGACTTGAAATGCAATTAGCCCAGGCACCAAGTTATTTTGAAGGAAAAGATATTAATAGTCAAGAATTTAAATAGAACCAAGTACAAGGTTAAAATAAAATTATGCCATGACCCTGACCTCATATGAAAGGCAACAAAAGAATATGTCACAACTCACAACTGAAAACCCTGTGTCATTTAACTGTCACAATTAATTTGAAGGCATTTTACAAATTGTCTATAGTATATTAGGTGTTAAAAAGCACGACATATTTTTTAAAATTTTCACAAAATGAACAGTGGGCTTGTGGTCCCTAGGAAGTGAAATATTACGGTAGGTTAATAACTATATATCCAATCATCATTTTCAGAGACGAACATTTTTGAAGGTGATGGGACTGTCAAGGTCAGAGACCTATTTTGGTGGCTATGACACTGCTGTGAACAAATATGAATGCCAGTGGCCCTTCTGACCATATTTCATTAAAATCTCTCCAGTAGTTTTAAAGAAGAAATTAAAAATTTGTACCATACTTGTCTAATGATACCTAACAAACACATATGTCACATAATCATGAATAACTCACTCAACTAACTCTCATCAGGTCAGCTAAAATATCAGCAGAAAATTAAATCCACATAGCTATTTTATGTTTTTACTATTTAAAGTAGTGGTACCCACTTCTGCCAGTTCTGGATAATAAACAGCTAGATAGGCTTGTACAAACTTAAGTCTATGCAAACTAGCTATAGGGACCTTCCACACCAAAGTCAATTCCAATTAGCCCAGGCCAGTGGTTTACAGAATGACACATATGGACATGTGGATGCACATTCAAAACAAGATCATGGAATGCCATGTTCACATTAGTTACCTGTTGCCCAAAGATCTTGATGAAAATTAGGGTCATAACAATAATCTTGATTCATGACCATTTTGTTGACATAAACTTATGGATATTTCGTCCCATAAGACATTTCATAACTTGCCATTTCGTACCATATCCAAGACATTTCATATCATACTTCATCCCATATATTGAACATTTCGTACCATGCCATTATAGAGCATATATGAGACATTTTGAACTATATATTGGACTTTTTTACCACTTTATTGGACATTTTGTACCATTCCATACCAGATCACTTTTGAGGGGCAGATAAAGGGTAATCAGATTCCAAAAAGTTAGGTGAAGTGATTTTCGATGGTGAAGTGAATTTCGCTTTTTCAGTGATGTAAAGTTTCCAGAAATAAAACAAAGGTCCCTGATATAAAATTGTAAAATGGATCATTATTGTTATTGATAATCAATCCTATCTTTGGAATAAAAATACACCTTAATTATATACATGTATTTTCATATACAAGTTGAAAATATCTGAATGATTTTGTTGGTTAATATTTTCAGGTAATTGGTTTGAAATGTATCCAATTCTTACAAGATTAAATGTAGTTCTTTGACCAGTTTGATTGAGTTAACTGTTATGATAATTTATACTTCTGATGAATTTAACTCATTTTTGAAAAACACTGATACAATATAATTTCTTTTTAAAATTTTTTTTTTAATAAAGTAATTAAAATCAATGAAGATTTTTTTTATTTCTAAAACTATGTAACCAGTATACTTTCTGCATATTTTTATTTCTTTTTATCATTTTTTTTAAAACAACAACAGCCTTAAAGATTTTCCTTATTTGTTTTTAAAATCATAATGATAAATTTAAAAAAAAAAAAAAATAAACATTTTTGGTAATTATCCAATTAATTGACAAATAAAAACTATAATTAACTAAGGTCTTGATTATCAGACTTGTAATGTCATTTTCTGGTACAGGATCATCCTTGTAACATTTTTACCAACAAAAGTTTTGATTACCATTTTTGAAAGATAACAAATTTAATTTTCAGATTGATTGATTGATTGAATGGGGTTTAACGTCCCAGTTAAAGTTGTATGTGCGGTAATTTTTTGTTCAATTACCGACATAAAAAAATTCACAAAACCTGTATTTTTTTTTACAAATTATAAGAGTTATAACGATTCACTTAATTGTAAAATTTGTAGTAATTGGACTCAAATGTTTAAGAAATAAATATGTTTAAAAAATAATTTTGGGTTGGCATGTCTAAAATTTATCAGATCGGGGTCCACAGGTGTCACGTGTCCCTAATTCGCATACGAGATAAACAAAAGCTGGCATCAGTTATCAGCCTAAGAAAGCGGGGGAGACCTAAAACATTGGTCGGCCAAAAAACTAAAAAAGAATGCGTATGTAAAAAAAAAGTTGGCAAATATAATCAGAGAGCAGGGCTCGACATTAACGATAGTCCGACTGTCCGAGACAAGTGAAAATGGCCATCGGACAAGTAAAAATGCTGGTGATCTGTCCTACTGGACAAGTGAAAATTTATTGCGATAATATTTTTCCACTCAAATGACAAGTTCCCAAATTTCGTTTCTTTTACTGTGCGATCTTATTTTAAACAAGGTAACCCGTCTGGAATCTTTTAGGACGGGACACAGACCCAGTTAAACCTTTTCTACAAGCTGCATGTGTGTTTTGACATAAAAGAATGGTCAAATGATAGGGCACATCTAGCAGCTTATAGTAATGCTGAAATTCAGCAACTGTCAGATCATTTTTCTGATGTGTTGGATAATATGGGCTGTGAACGTAATCAATTACAACAAGAGTGACTGCTGTTAAAGCTCATTTTGGTAATCAGATTGGAAATGTACTCTTAAGACCAAATCAAAATGTCCTCAACATCAACAGTTTGTTTCTTGACAGAAACAGATTTAAGCATATAAAATGTCTGGTCCAGATTGTGCTTACACTTCCTGTCTCTAGCGCTATTTGTGAAAGAGGTTTAGCTGTGTGAAAAGGATTAAATCTGATTGGTGAGCTAGCCTGAAAACAAGCACTATGAATGATCTTTTGACTGTGTCAATTGAAGGCCCCACACTTGATGATTATGATGCTGGGTTATCTCTCCTCCACCATTGTTGGAATCATGGCCGAGCTAGGCGACCCAGGTTTGGACCTAATCAAGGTGGTTATGATGACAATGAAGATGACTTGCTCAACTTTTTATTGCAAAACAATTAGCTTGACTTTGCTTTGCTGTTCTGGGAATTTTCATATCGGAACTTTATCAGTTTAATGTTAAATACATGTATTGGACAGAGTTTTGATGTAAAATCTAGTCATAATAATCACGAATTACGAGAATGCTCACAGATAGTGAAATCTAGTCATACCATGATTTATCATTCAAGTGTAAGATAATAAATAAAACTTTGACAGATATAGCATATTTTTTTATTTGTTGTTCTTATATTTATAACAATAAATCAAAGTTTTCATCTGCCTGGTCAGTCAAACTCCTTATCCTTCAATCTCATTGACCGATATTGATAGACTTTGCAGACTTTGTTCTACCTATTAAATCATAAAAGTACACTTCTTAATTAAAGTTTCTTTTCAGCTAGCCTGTAAAAAGAAATGTAGCAAAAATGATAGCAGTTCACTATTGTGTATTATTAAATTAATAACATACTTTCTCATGTTTTTAAATATTTTGTTATGAAATTGGCATGGCCAAATAAATTTTTATGGGGGCAAGTCAAAATTAGATGGTACTTGCCCGACTGAACAAGTGGGTAAAAAAGTTTATGTAGAGCCTGGAGAGGAAAGGATGAGATGGGACATATCATGTGCTTTACCTCCTGTTCTACTTTCGTGTCACATGATTAATTTGGACGGCCCTAATATGGTTAAAATCATGCATATTCATTAGGTAAAATGGCGACAATCGAGCGATAAGTGTGAAACTGTCATCGGTACTTGCGACCCGTAGTATTCTTGTTCAAGTGATTTTGAGTATTTTATAGAACAATTTTCATTTTTTATGCTTTTCAAACAATATGTTATAAATTTTAAATGCAGTGTTTGAAATAAGCGCTTGTCCGATTGCCCGTGCCCGTCTACTTTTCGGTCGGGCAACCAAATTCTCAGATAAAGTAGCCCGCGGGGCAAGTTAAAATTTTTTAATCTGAAACAGTCATCTTCTTATCCAATTTGTATGGTAGATAATTAATCGCCAAGTGCCCATAATACAGATGTTTTGATTGATTTAACGGGATTTCATTATAAAACTTCAACCAATTGATATAAGCGTAATATAACATCATGTGTCAGATTCCCGTGTACAATTCTTGATAATAAGTGACAGCGAGTGTGATGCACTACAGCCGTTGAACAGGTATAATGGTGGAAGGCGACCATGGTGAGCAAACCTATTCCGAAGTATTTTAGTATCTTTTTTAAAAATGAAAAACGACTAAAACCAAAAATAGACAATAAAGAGGAAATCCGAAAGAGATATGAACCATGAAAAGAAAATTGCTTATGAAGACAGATTAAAGCTTGCAGCCAAATGCTACTCAGAATTAAGACGTATTTTAGGCAACTGTTATTAAATTTTCAAAACCAAGTTTAGTGGTTAAAATTCTTGATCTGTGACTACTATTCTACTATATTTGATTTTTCTAGTCAGTGTTGAATTCTTGTTTGCTGTTATTGTTTTTAAAGTTTTAATATCTTTTGAACTGTTATTGTTATTTTGCTAAATCATTAAAATTTCATTAATGTTTTTTGGTGCTTACTTAACTGACAAGTGTTTCCTCACCATTCTGAAAATGTTAATACTTAATGAAAAATTAACATTCCATGGCCTTGGAACCATTTTAGATGGTTATTTGCTGATGTTGAGGTTTTTTTTTTTTTTTTTTTTTTAAAATGTTTAGAGTTCATTTGAAAATTGTTACAAAAAATGAATTTTTTAATTGTATATTTCAGTGTTTTGTGAAACTTGTTAAAGTTGTATAGATGCAATAGCATTTCCTGGAAGCAAAGGTTTTCGTCACTGTATTAGAGAATCAATTAAGTTATATCAATACACAACATCATCAAATATACAAACATCTAAAGGGGTTTAAACACAAAGAAACAGTGAAACAAGACAAAAGCTTATTTGCTTAGGTCGAGAGTTCGAAATTATTGGGCAACTTAAAATTTGGCAGGGCAAGTGAATTGTTGGACGAACTTGCCCTCTGGGCAAGTCCACCAAGAATTCTTATTTCAAACACTGTAAATGTCGGAAATATAACGAAAATTACCGCACATAAAACTTTAAGATATTTCACTGATTTGGAAACATCACCAGCTATAGGTGAAGTGGCAGAAATTTATACCTTTGCAATGTGCAGTGAGAGTTCTTTAATGTGCCACACCTACTATGACACAGGGCCTTGGTTTTTTAAGATCTAATCTAAAGAATATAGTCAAACTTATTATGATAAAACATGGGAGGATAAATTAAAGGATAATTTTATTTTACGGGGTGAGGTTGTCTAATGGGAAATAGTGTGAAATGTCCAATATGACAGAAATACATAATATAAATGATACAAAACATGTAACATAATTTTGGAGCTTCAATTTCTATTCTTTTGATGTTATACATACTGATAATGGGATGACATCCATGCTATACAAAGCTCAACGGAATGGCCAAAATATATGAAATATCTCATATATAGTCCATTATGTCATGGTATGATTGAAACGTCCATTGCATGGAACCAAAAGTCCAAGAATATGGAATAAAAGGTCTTCAATATGGTCTAATATGGAATGGTACGAAACATCTCATAAGACGTCCTGTACCTTAAGCTGTCATTGATGAAATTTGAATATTGATATATCAACTGAAAAATATATCGTAAAATTGATATATTGAAATATCGGTAAAAATGATAAAAATAATTTACTCTTTGTGGAATCTTTT
>CM056602.1:7473279-7637167 GCA_029721355.1 Tegillarca granosa | reverse complement strand
ATGCTTTATGTGCAATCAGCATTTGAATTTCATTTGATGTCATTTTTTATTTATTTGGCCATCTCTTGGTATCATATTGGAATTTTTTAGTCATCAAAATATTGCTGTTGTCATCCTGTTTATTTACTGTCTGTTTATCCATTTCTGGAGAACTTAAAAACATAGATTTCAGATAGTTTTTAATGGAATCGTGCAAGAATTCACATTTGTTTTCTTACCAGGGTGGAAGTTAACATTGTTGTGTTGTTGTTTTTGCCAAAAAAAATGGCAGTCCTTTTGACATGATGTAATGACGACAGAGGACATGTTTAATATGTTACATAGCGTCAGTAATAATGTTTTATATCTTCAAACCCTTGACATTAATTATTTTGGAGTTTAAACAGTACATTTACCCACTCAACGCGATGTTTGATATTTCTATTTTATTATTCTAACTGATAATTCAAATCAGAGAAAGTTCTCTGTTCAAATTAACATTGCATACTAGATGAGAAATGACCAAATGTAGGAGCTGAAATGACTACTTTAGTGTGCTGTAAGAAATTGTGATTGCAAACTATTTAGCAAACAAACTGACATTTATATGTGTTAAGTTGACACACAAAACATGTTGTCAAACAAGCCGCAGCGAGTATTGAAACGTGTATAATTATAAGCTTGCATTCAGTGTTGGAGGGTCATAGTATAGCGATTTTATTCCATACACCGAAAGAAACAGACTTCAAACAGTTTACCCCGGCAGTTTACAATGTATACATGCCTAACAAAAAATTGTTACCGACTTGCCTAGTCCTGAAAATCATGACTCTTAACGGCTTTGCTATACTGATATGTGCCGTTACAGCACATATCAGTATAGCAAAGCCGTTAAGAGTCATGATTTTCAGGACTAACGACTTGCCTTACTCGTTACTCACACTACTAACAGAATTTTATACCGTAATGTGAGCAAAATCTAATTAATATCAACTGTATCATTGAGAACTAGTCCTGAATTACAGAATATCACGACCCGGTACCATTATCCGAATAGAAGAGCTGTTAAAGAGTCATGATTTTCATATTACCTTCACGTTTGGTCTTCCTACAGGGCACAGAGGGAAGTCGGTAGCATAATGTAACATGAAAAATAGGAAAATGAACGCTTGCCGGAAAGTAGTAGATAAAGTATTTTGGCAAAACTCATTAGTTGTCAGCGTCTCAGAGTCTGATGATTCCAAAAGCTAAGAGGGGTAAGCTAGAAATGTGAGATGTGTTGAAAAAGGGGTAAATTTGGGGAGTCGGGAAAAATAAGATAAACTAGACGAATGCAATTAGAGATATGCAAATACCCACACTTTAGCAGAATTAATTATAATGAGGATAATGATAAAGAAACAACAAATAAAATTTCACTTATTTAAACTGAAAATGTGAAACGAAACCCCAGACAAACATTTTCTAAAACTACCCAAAAATTGACATTTTTTACACTGTTTAAACAAAATTGATAACCGAGCCAAAAACCCGTTCAATATGTTTTAAATTATTAAATTTTTATTTTACATACCAAATTATGAAATATTATGCAATTTCATTAAAAAAATAAAAGATTTCTTACATTTTCTCAAAATACCTCAAAATTTCCACTCCAAGGTTCTGAACCTTGCATACTTCATATGAATGCACATTTACACATCCTAATGACTCATTCCACAAAGTTTCAAAATCCTCAGGGGAAAAATGTAGGTGGAGTTCGCTTGAAATGAAACACTGACGGACAGAATGACAGACTGACAGACGGACGACTTGCTTCACAATATACCCGCTTTTCCTCGAGGTATAAAAAGCGGGATGTAGGGAAATTCGGTAGTATGTCACCGTTCCTCAGTAGGCTCTTCACATATCACTTGTATATATTAAATCGTGCTTAGATGAGAGGCAGAGATTATTGACAAATACTTAGAATTTTTAGCTCATCTGAGCCTATGGCTCAGATGAGCTATTGCGATCTATCTCCGTCCGTCGTCCGTCGTGCGTCGTGTATAAACTTTACATTTTAATCTTCTCCTCTGAAACTACCAGGCCAAATTTGATGATATTTGGCAGTAATGATGTATAGGTGGGGGGCTTTCAGATTTGTACAAATGAAGGGGTCATGTCCCCTTGGGGCCCCATAAAGGGGGAAATAGTAAAAATCTTTAAAAATCTTCTCCACTGAACATACAAGAGGTATAGTTTAAATATTTCATATATAACATTCTTAGACTACCTTGTTTCTAATTTGTACATATCATTTTGGTGTGGGTCAAAATGGGGAAATGGCAAGGTACTTGAGGGAAAAAAACTGAATAAAGCATATTTGTCAATACATGTATATCTGAGAAACTATCAACTTTTTGTATAGGCATGGATATTACAATATTGTAGGTATTGATGTGACGGTCATTTTGATATATAGTTCAAGGTCATAGGTTTAAAGGTCAAGGTCACAGATGCTTAAGAAAACCGAAATGGTTAATTATCTAGAAAACTATAAACTTTTTGTATATACATGTATATTACAATATTGTAGGTATTGATGTAACGGTCATTTTGATATATAGTTCAAGTTCATGCAATCAAAGGTCAATGTCACAGACACTTAGGCATACCAAAATGGATAATTAACTGGAAAACTATCAACTTTTTGTAAAGGCATGTATATAACAATAATGTAGGTATTGATGTAACGGTCATTTTGATATATAGTTCAAGGTCATGCTTTCAAAGGTCAAGGTCACATATGTTTAAGAATACCAAAATGGTTAATTATCTAGAAAAATATCAACTTTTTATATAGGCATGGATATTACATTATTGTAGGTATTAATGTAACGGTCATTTTGATATATAGTTCAAGGTAATGCATTCAAAGTCAAGGTCACAGATGTTTAAGATTACCAAAATGGTTAATTATCTAGAAGACTTTCAACTTTTTGTATAACCTATTATATCACAATGTTGTAGGTATTGATGTAACAGTCATTTTGATATCTAGTTCAAGGTCATGTGTTCAAAGGTCAAGGTCACAGATGCTAAAGAAAACTGAAATGGTAAATTATCTAGAAAACTATAAACTTTTTGTATAGGCATGTATATTACAATATTATAGGTATTGATGTAATGGTCATTTTGATATATAGTTCAAGGTCATGTGTTCAAAGGTCAAGGTCACAGATGCTTAAGAAAACCGAAATAGTTAATTATCTAAAAAAAAACTATAAATTTTTTGTATAGGCATGTATATTACATTATTGTAGGTATTAATGTAACAACCATTTTGATATATAGTTCAAGGTCATGCTTTCAAAGGTCAAGGTGACAGATGCATAACAAAAATAACTTGAAATCTATAACATTGCGTATAGGCATATATATTAGAATGTTTAAGGTATTGATATAATGATCATGTTGATATAGAGTAAAAGGGTGTGGGTCAAAGTTCAAGGTCACAGATGCGTTACAAAACCAAAATAGTTAATTATCTGCAAAACTATAAACTTTTTGTATAGGCATGTATATTAGAAAATTGTAAGTACTGATATAACAATCACTTTATATATAGTTTAAGGGCATGGGGTCAAAGGTCAAGGTCACAGATGTGTTACAAAACCAAAATAGTTAATTATCTAGAAAACTATAATTTTTGTATAGGCATAGGGAAATTTTGAAAGTCATTGAACTTTAGCAGAAAATATCAGATCATCAGGTGAGCGTTAAGGCCCATCATGGGCCTCTTGTTTATTATTAATATAAATCTATAGCACAGCTTCATTATCTTCCCAGGTTCCTCATGTGTGAGGTTTAATGGTCTATTATAATATTTTAGGTGTTTGATTAGTTTATCTGTTTTAGTTATGTATTATGGGTTATAACCATTTATTGTAAATGTGATTAGACCAATAAAATTATTATTATTATTATTATTATTATTTTTTTTTTTTTTTTTTCGTTATAACTCTTCACAGGGAAAATCGACCAAAGAAAGTTTTTTAGGTTTAGTTCTATGTATAACCTTAGGGGCTACAGGACAATGTTTACAAAAGTAACAACTGCTTGAAAATCTCAAAGAATTCAATTAAACATTGAATTCCATGACAATCTCTAATGAGCTCCGATAGAACTGATAGCAAATTATCATGTAAAATTCACACAGACTAACGTACTTACATATTCCACACCATATGAAGTAACCCTCTTTCTTTCTGACGTCTTTGTATGTAAAAAGCCGTTACAATTCATTCGCACGAGTTATATAAGTCGTGCGCACGAGTTTTACAAGTCGTACGCACGAGTTTTACAAGTCGTGCGCACGAGTTCTTGAAGTCGTGCGCACGAGTTAAATAAGTCGTGCGCACGAGTTTTAGAAGTCGTGCGCACGAGTTAAAAAAAGTTGTGCGCACGAGTTAAAAAGTTGTGCGCACGAGTTTTACAAGTCGTGCGCACGAGTTTAACAAGTCGTGCGCACGAGTTAAATAAGTCGTGCGCACGAGTTTTACAAGTCGTGCGCACGAGTTAAAAATATATGTCTGCGTGTCACCAAAGGGGCTCCGTAGTTTAGGTAATGCAGTTACCAATAATAGTATTTGTAGAAATACAAAATGTAGTGGTCTCAGCCAATCATGTTTGTCCAATGTCTTAAAACCACAGTAATGTACAAGGTTGCCGGCAACCGATACAAAAATTGTGTCAGTTCCCAAGGAAAATGTTAACTTGCATCTACATTCCTTTCCTATTGAAAGCAAAAACCAGGTTGTTGGATGTTAGTGAGTTACATCCCTTTAAAAATAATAGAGCAAGATACAACCAAAACGGGTACTTTGGGCAAGTGTTGATACACAAGGGAGTATGGACTTCATAAGTTGCCAGACCCAAACTGTGTGTGGACTTAGCAAGTTGCTGAGGTTAACAAAAAATATTTTTTCACTGAGGTAATTAAATTGCATATAAAATTCATTCAATTTTTTCACTGAGGTTATTAAATTGCATATAAAATTTTATTCACATATATTTGAATGATGTTATTTTGTTAAAATTTCATCGTTTTAATTTATAAAATGACTGATGTACTCTTTTTTTTTTAAATTTGAGCACCAGCATTTGGTTTTGTAATGCATTTCGACTGCTTGGGTCATGACATAGGAAAATGTTAACTTTTCCAAAAAGAAGTGGCCTTATTACAAATTGTGATTTGGGCCCATTTGAACCCTTATAACTACGCTACGCCAAATCTGTTGACATACTATCAAAAGCGTATGTCAAGAGGAATCCAAACAAACAAATCTCATAAAAATCTGATGAACAAGTGAATTTGTTTCAAGAAACACAATGCCTCGCCAATGATCATAGACCAATATTAAAATGAGTGACATTTAGTGCTGTGCACACTGAGATAGCTGTAAGGAAAGACGGTAACATACAGTATCATCCTGCTTGCCAGCATATGAAGTTTTGGGCTTGTTCACTTCATATTCTGTCGCAATGGATATTTTACATTACAATATCAAGCTTACAAAATCAGATAAAAGCATCTAGAAACCATATTTTCAAAATTTTTCGAACTTTGAAGGAGTCTAGCTCCTGATGGATAAAACTTACCATAGCATCCTTCCTGAGAAATATCAAACTTGTCTATTTTGTGACAAGTAATTAAAAATCATGATATAACCCACTTAACAAATTTTTTTTCTTTTTGGCACGATCAAATGTGGGTCAATGCAGTAAAGTGGCTGAACGCAGTTGCAGAATGTGATGCAGAGTGCTTTAAATAAAGATTTAATAAAATCAAGAAGAATCTCTGTTGTTTTTTTTATTAATTTAACAATTTTGTATTGTCGTTATTGCATCGTAACGTGAAACAGGTATGTGCAATGTATTAACGTTTTAATGTAAACTTAATAAAATCATACCTTTAATAAGTGCTTTAATTTTCTATCAAAGTAAAAGTTAATTAAAATTGATGTTCACTGCCGAGAAAATAGTGTAAGACAGAATCTTGTTGGCACACTAGTTCAACATGAAAGACATTTTTTTTTATGAAAACAGGAATTGACGTTTTCCACTTACTCTCATTTAGTGTTTGTTATGGGAATTCCCGAAATGACCATGTGATTGTTCCAGCCGACAGATGCAATAAAAAACTTTTCCAAAATGAGAATTACACTAAATATGTTTGAAATATGATTAAAAATAATTTTATTTTTAACCTTTTATTTGCGGAAGTTGGGACTTGTTCCATCTTTGCATTGTCATTTCTTAAAATGTACACACATACATGTACGCATGGCAAAATATTAATATTTGATTGAAATCAAATTCTCCGAACTTCATCCACACGATGAATAATAATAATTTGACTGCAGACAATTACAATTAGAAAGCGGCATATTGGTGCACCTCAAACGTTGGGGGTTAATGAAAGAAGTCACGTTGTTTACTTGTACACAAAACGGCACCTCGATGTGTATTACTTACAGAATCATGATTATTGATCAACAACACTTTAAAAAAATTAATGAAATAACACAAAAGGTAACTTTTACTTGTTATATCGGTGGATATCGCTATTGATAATGTCTTAAAATACCGAGAGGGAACGGGACCTAAAATCGGCTCCAAAATGTCTCTAATATTTCGGTCACTCTAATTATTCGAACACCCCCAATTTTCAAAATATTGAATTTTCAAATGTCCTTTATATTCCTAGACACTTGAAAATGAAATTATTGAAATCTGTCCGAATATATAGAATGATTACGGTAAATGTTTTTCTCATAAAACCAGATTAGGCGCCAGGAAATCGCCAGATAACAGGATTTTACTTCATTTCGCCCTAAGCCCCCTGTCGTTACACAACCTCTGCGACGTCAACAGGGTCGCGAGGTGACCTTGAAATTATCTAGAAACCCCCCCCCCCCCTCCTTCCGTTTCGATTTAGGCTGTATCCGACCCTGCAGTGTTATTTCTGAAATTGAAAAAATAAACAATAAAAGTGAAATGCATTAGTTATGCTAGCTTTATTGATAAACCAAACACCAAGATACTGTTTTTGTTTTACAAATCGTTATAGAGCGACTTATGTTGGATAAATACCAATCGCAATAAGAATGCCCACATCATTCCGTATACAAACAGCACTGACCTATCCACTTGACCTTTGATTTTAATATCCATTATGGACGAGAGAAAAATTTTAGTAATAGGAATCAAGTGTGTATATTTTGTCTATACGATGTGAACTAACCATGGGTAATGTGTATATGTATTTAGTACAAATCCTTACGCTACTATTGCAAGGACCCTCCTACATGACTAAATCACTCATACTGTACCAAATCGACATCTAGTTTGTTTGCCTATATATATATATATATTGTGTGAAAATTATTAAACTTAAACCTAGTGGAATGTTTACCAATTTGTTAAGGGTTTTGTATGCCAGTTTGAAAAGCTCATTAAGCTTACAAAACAAACGTTACGTAAACATCGAGATAATTTACCAGAACAAAACGGATTAATTAAGTTATCCCATCAACGCATTGAAATCATGCAAAACCGGTTAAGCATGAATAAATTTTCAATGCAAATTAAACAAACCTCCATTTAACAATTCGACTATTGTTGAAATTGGTTTGTTCATTAGAAAAGGTTATAACACTTTACCATTGTGAGGGTGTTACAGATTTGTCGTAGGCTTTGGTCCCAGGAATTAAAATATTAACAAAGAAGTATATTCTTTTCCCCCACTTTATTCATAATTTAATATATTTTTTTTTAATTCCTCCATATTCGGTTTATTATTATTATTTCCGACCCAAGTGTTTTGACCAAACTAAAAAATACAAAATGTAAGAAACCTCACATTTTATTCTATTTTCTAGATGAGTAAATATAATGATATGTGTACCTAATTCTTTAGGTGTGGGCATCCCTATATTAGTCCAATTAATACACCAATTAAACCAAATTTATTTTTTAAGCTACATTAAGCATCACTTGATTAAAACAACAAAAATCCCATAAAACCATTTTGACCTAGTACACAGATCACTAGATTTAATCACAAGATAAAAAAAACTAATAAATTTTATTGAAGTATTGAATCAAATACTTAGAATGTTTACTAAAATATTCTAACAACATAATTTCCAATAGAATTTAAAATAATTCTCTTTCTTAAAAGAAAAAAAAAGAAAAAAAAACTTGAATTTCCCTAGATTTAGATATTTAGTTTTCAAAATTCAAACATTCCAAATTTCACATTGTACATTATTTTTTAAACAAAATTCAAATCCCTGTATCAATATAAAATTTCTACTTACAATTGTATTTATACATGTATTCATTTTTCTCTCATATCGAACACCATCGTTCATGGCCAAGTCTCCACTAAATTTTATTTGAAAATCCACCCCCTTATATGGACACAACAAAACATAACATCATGAAAATCACATACTCCACAAACTCCATACACAGTCACACAATCCATGAATATTTATAAAGTTACCCCAGTTTATTGACAAAATAACAGCACATATAGTGACCTCTCAATTTGTTTTTTGTACTTTTTGAAACACCTGTTAATTAGGCGACACCTAAAATATGGACTTGACCTTAACAGCTTTATAAAAACTTATGGCAAAACATAAAATATGGAAAGGGCACAATTTAAACATGATGAAAAAATACAATTTTTGGTCAATACAAAAAAATTATTTACACTGTAACAGAGGGTCGAGATAATAGTTCTTACAATCAAACTAAATCGACGTTTTTTTTTAAATCTTGGTACTACCTCTACGATTCAGTACAAACTGAATGGACTTTCCAACACTTTTAACTTTCCCTTTTCTAAGTTTCCTTTAACAAACACTAAAGCGAACTTTAAACAATGAGTCAAGCAATGCAATAGACGGAAAAACCATGGAAATGATGTTCTTCATCATTCATTATCTTGAAATCAAGGTAGACGAGGAGAGGACCCGTTCCAGGGGAAAACAAACAAACGGACCACAGACTACATCGTCTAAGGAATCCAAAAACGTTGGTATGTACACTTAACACACACACGCACGCACACACATACACTTAGTTGGTACTTTGTATATATTTTACATACAGTAAATTCTCCCTGTAAGTGGGACGCTGTGGGTTCAATTATAACCGGGTTTGACCCAAGACTGATCTTCCACCAAGCACTCTGTCATAACAAAATTAGGCATGGTTCTTTCGGATGGAAACTTAAATAAACGAAGTCTTATGTCAATGTAAGCATGGCATGACAAAGAGCTCTAATGTATAATGTCATCTGTGCAACACGTAGGCAAACTTTCTGCACCTTCATCTATAGCTGGCAACGTCTCGATAACTTTCTGCACCTTCATTTATAGCTGGCAACGTCTCGATATATATATATACATAAATATATATATATATATATATATATATATATATATATATATATTAGGGATGGCAACGATACCTTCGATAATCGATCATTATTTCCATAATTGACGCCCTTTGGAGTACCCCCTTATCTTAGATATCCTATAATAATTATACACTTACAAGATCGATACCCGAGTCCCTTTTATGATAGTGTATGTACGCTTGCGCAATGACTTCAAGCCGTTCAGGAATGACTGTATGCGCGAGCACAAGCGTGCGACAGCTATCAATAATTTAAGGTTGTTCGCCTTAGATTCAAGATGGCGTCCCTCGGACAAAGTTAGTAAGAAATGGCTTAAATAAATTCTGAAACCAGCATGCATTTCAATTTATATTTCAGTCCAAGGGTATGGTTTCTTTTTAGAAGGAATTTGAATGATAGGATTAGTTAATTCTTATTTACCAGTTGTCCGATTTAATTTATATTTTGACATTTTCTCTCCAGTTGAGTGTCGGTGTCCAAATCTAAGGGAGGTTATTTTTAAAACATCTACATGATTATGATGACTTACTTTCAACGCGAGTACTCGCATCCGTTCAATAGACATAAAAAATTGTATTCGCAAGCGCAGTGAAAGCAACCATGGCCAGTAACTTGAACACGACTCCGGTGTACCTTACCTTTAATTGGGATATGTATTCATACACGGTTGATGAAACACATGAACATAAATGAGTAGTTGTTGTTAATTTGTTAATCATAACCAAAATTTTTTGAGCTTGAAAATATAGAGTCGATTACAACAAAATGCCGACTCAATCAAAGGTTTGGAATCATTTCAAGCGATCCATTGACGGAAAAACTGTTAAATGTCAGTCCTGGGAAACTGTCTTGACTTTTACAGGAGGGACTTCTTGCATGTTAAATCACTTAAGACATAAACATCCACCCGATGACACAGCGGAGAAAACTATAGTTTGAATAAGAACAAAGACTTCCGGTGCGATATTGTTTATTTATGTATCGTATGTACTCTACTGTATGTACCAGTTATGAGCACTAAATATATTTGGATTTAATGTTTTTTCCTTCCAATTTTTAATGTTCTTTTATTAATAACAGTACAAGTCAACACTGACTACCACTGTTACAACACTGTAACATACAGTGGTACGTCGAACATGGTCGGGGGGGGGCAACTGATATTGACTGGATAATTTTCGAGCTTTGGCGTAAATAATATAACGATTAATCGATTAATTGTTCATACCATTCGAAGATTAATCTATTAATGAATTTGGACCGATTTGCCATCCCTAATTTATATATATATATATATATATATATATAAATATATATGAAATAATCTTGACTGAGGCGTTAAACACCCTTACTCTTTTAATGTGGTATCTCATTTACTTGAGTTTTGAATTTCAATATTCCCTCAATAAGGTGGTCTTTTTATTTACTTTTCAGTACTGTTCAACTTCGACGAAGCACAAGGAAAGATGGTACTCCATACCATCTTTACAGATAAACAGAGGTAATTCATATTTTACAGTAGTCAGTGATTTCCAATATTTAGTGAAATTGTAGCATGAGTAACAAGATATTTTCTGAAAAAGTTCACAATGAAAGATAAGAATCATTATCTAATCTATAGTTTATTCTAAAATTTAACTTTCAAAACATCAACGTCAGTTAAATAATACACATTAATGAGATGATAGTTCACTTGCATAGTAACATTTTAATAATAATAATAAATATGAGAAAGACATAAAACTTTACCAACAGAAGTCAGAGAAACCAACATATTCTAGAAGAAATGGATAGATTTCACTAGAAAATATTTCAGTGCATTTAGATTATCACATTAAACCCAACTGTAAATATAGATTTTTTGCTGGGTCTGGATGTGGATGGGGTTGTTGGGTTGTTTGTGCTGGGTCTGGTTGGGGTTGTTGTGGTAGATTTTGTGCTGGGTCTGGTTGCGGTTGTTGTGTTAGATTTTGTGTTGGAGCTGGTTGGGGTTGTTGTGGAAGATTTTGTGCTGGAGGTGGTTGTTGTGGTAGATTTTTTGCTAGGGCTGGTTGGGGTTGTTGTGGTAGATTTTGTGCTGGAGCTGGTTGATGTAGAAATTGATGTAATCCTGTAAAGATGAAGTAATAATAAAATAAACAAAACAAAAATTACAAGTTGAGATCTCATATGTTGCAATACTCAAGGTAAAAATAGCTGGAAATTGAAAATATATATCTACTTAACGAAGAAGCAAAAACACATAATTACCAAATGTCTGTTCAACGTTCACTTTCTTAGGAACTGCATCTTCTTTTCTTGATTTCGGATAAGAAATACCAAACATTGGCTTGCCCTCACTGGTTACTGCTTGTTTTCTTTTTGAATTTTCATTAAAGTGAAGAACTGCCAAGAAGAGCCTGAAAAAAAATCAAATAAAATGATTTATCACTTGCTACTTGCAAAAATTTCTTATCAAATATTAATAAACAAATTATGAACCTTAATAAACATTTAAAAAGAAAAAGTCATATGGCCCGTATAGTTTGGAGTGAAGTGAAAATCTTATTTGTGTTTAATACCTGTGATAAGGATAAATGTTTGTTATGTATATGAAAACTTAAAATATCATGAATGTTTATAAATCTCAAAAGTGGCGGTTAAAAAAAATTATCATAAATACAAACCACTTTTTATCTATGTGCTATTTTCTAAGGGACCATGCTGGCATCTGTTAAATCAGTTCCCATGGCCTTCATGAACATTGGTAAAATGATTTAAAATTGATGTCCATTTCTGTTCCACCAGTTCTCCATCTCCATTGCTCCTTGCAGCACACCAATATAAATGGTTAATGATGGACATTGACCAAAGGGAAATAATTTCACATCCTTTCACCTTGCCTCTCTGCACCAACTTTTTTTAAATTCTTAAAAAGAAAGTAAAGTATTTTCAAATTATTTGTGATGGTTTTTAATTAGAGACCACTGATCTATTTTTAAGTTTCAAAAAATTATAATACATGGTATCAACAATTCCATAAAGACTTTTTATATTTATACTAAGTTATGTCTGTGAACTACCACATTAAATTATAAGATAGAATAGGACACCTTAAACATTTTCACTCTGAGATGAATTTGACAATTTTTTCATATCAACTTACAAATATAAGAAAAATTATGACATGTACCATACATGTAAATTTGAAAAAAAAACATGCTAATTTTTGAAACACAACTATGAAAACAAAGATTCCTAAGTACTGAAGGTCTCAGACAAAGAGGCCCCTTTTAAGCAGAATTGGATGCATTTTAGAAAAATATTTTCTCTTCAACAGTCACAATGTGTATAGGTATGTACATACAAGACACCAAAGATTCCACCCATTATGTCATCTATAGACAGTTGTCCCTTATATAGAGGCTCAGTTCAAATTCTTGCATTTGTGACTCTTTAAATATACTGTAAATACAACAAACCTTTTGCCATATGCCATACATCAAACCGATGTATTATTTCAGGTTTCTCCAGTCTCATGAATTTCTTGACTGTCTATCAGTAACCAACATTGTGTTCCTCTAAATACTGCAGGCCTCTTTTCAAACCTTCTAACTCCATTGCATACGAGTTTCGCACTTCATTGCTCTGAAAGAAGTAAGAATGCATATGTGATTGTGAACAAAGTCATAAGCTGAATAAAACTGTTTCATGTAAAATATTTTTTAATCTAGGAATTTTTAAATACATAAAACAAATACCAGTTAAATTTGTCGTGCCAGATGTGCACATTTCGGAAATTCATTCCTCATCAGTTTGATAGATAAAAAACATAAACCAAACAGTTGAAAATAATGAATCTAAAGTTCCAAAATTATATAAATCCAAATCCAGCTAAGGAATGCTTTGCATAAAGGAAAAAAACTTGGTTTTAAATAAATTTCAAATTTTAGACGGTTGAAAATTTTGCATAATGGTACATTTTCTGACAGCACAAAGTACTGCCTACTGAGTTATAGATACCCTCGGGGAGTTTTACTCCACCAGCAGCGGTACCCGCTCAGGGGTAGTAAATATATAAAACAAACACCAGTTAAATTTTGATGTACCAGATGTGCACATTTCGGAAAATCATTCCGCATCAGTGACACCAAGACCTAAAAGTTTTATAGATAAAAAACATAAGCCAAACAGTTGAAAATAATGAACCTAAAGTTCCAAAATCTATATTTATCTCTAAAAAGACAAAATTTCTCAAAAATTGCATTTCAGTATTGAGTTGGGGGGATTGTGTTTCTTTTTAACCAAATTTGCAGAGGGAAAAAAAAAAACAACTGAAAGGCAAATGGACAGAGACATTATTCAGAGAGTCATGAGAACATTTACAAAATTTATTTATATTTATATCCATAATTATTCTTATTGTTTACTTTCACCATTCATTTACATAAAAATTTACAAAAGTTCCACATGAATCCTAGGATTAGCCTCAGGAAATATTTTAATTCAATGTATAAAAAGTGTTGATTTATTAATCTAGTTCTTTTCTTTTCTTTAGTGTTTTTCTAATTCTAATTAATGCAATGAAATAATAATACTCCTGCTATATTTAAGTCTTGTTGAAAAAATTTATTGTGTGTGCTTAGCACTATCTAAATTTTACTTTTGAATATTGTTCATATTAGTTACAATGAGGAAACTTTAAACTTTCAGATCTATATCATATAGTAAAATAATTTGCAACATCACTATATACAGTTAGCAAGTTACTTGGCGTAGCACTTATTTGTGAATACGATACGTCTTGACACTAGGCCTAATTTAGATATTTTGGTGTTACAAATACATTAACAACATTCATAGCCATAGCCAAAGTTCTTTGAATTAATCACATAAGTATACTAAACAATCTCTTGTCTACTAAAATATAGCGCTTAAGCAGACAAATATCTTTAATAAATAGTGATATTCATTTTTTTCTTTCATTTAATGTAGATGTATCTACTATATATGTTTTATCGCAAGACTTGCTGTACAGATAAAATATACCGTACCTCAAGTCTCTGTCTTTTTTCTGCTGTCCCAGACTGGCACCTTTTCTACCCGAAGATTTCATCATTTTCTTTCCCGTAATCAGAAATCGATGATGCGGCATCTGGTTTTAATCGAATCTGTTTTGGTTTAAAACCAACTGAAGATAGAACCATCGGATCCGTTGCAAATTGTTCACTATCAAAGTGTTTTGCACATAGCTTGGAATGCTTTGTCAAATTGAAATCTTTTCTTTTCAACCACATCAACCAAACTTTGTCTTTTTGCATCAGTTGGAAAAGTGTATAGACTTATCCCTTGTCCAGACATCGTGGTACAGTTTACAGCTACACAATAATCCACAATTCAAACGATTTGTTTTCACGCTCTGTTTAATACACTTATAAATAAAAATGGCTGATACTCGCGGGGGATGACCCAAATGACGTCACGGGAAGGGGAGAGAACCGATACAGCTATTCAGACGTTATAGCTTGTATGGGACATTGAAGCAATAATTTTCACTTTTTCACGGGGAATTTTTTTTTATTATAATCCATCTTTTTAATAGATATATGAAGTTTCCTAAACACGAATGAAGACAGCAAAACAACGTGGCTTTTCATTTAACCTTTAATGCATGTAACGTTGACTTCATTTGTGTAACTTTGACAGAAAACATTTTATTGTCAATTAATAAAGGTTACATGCACAATGAAATGTAGTGGAATCGGCTCATTTTTTATTTCAATTTTTTACCACAGGTTTATTAAAATTAAATCTATTATCATGTGGCTAGATTCTGCCTGTATATGGTGATTCAGTCTGATCAATAAATCAATAAATGTGTGTAACATTGACGTTGTTTAGAAAAAAAAATAATAAAGACAACAACAAAAAGAGTCCATACAATTTTTTGTTATATGCATCAAGAAAGAGACAGAAAAATGCATTCCTTTATCTTTAACATCACTTTTAAAGTTTTGACTTGAAGAGTTTAATTGTGTAAAGAAGTTTTATTTTTAAAATCAAACACTCAAAGTTGTAGATTAGTGATTAATATAAATGCATGTAACATTGACATATTAGAACCAAAATACTGTAAAATTGACAAGAATATATTTCTGTCAAAGCTCTCATGTTACATGCACACTAAGGTACACATATACGTGCCAGCTTTTGTATTATGACCACCTGCTATTAACTTCTGGTTAAATTAAATGACTAAATAAGAATGCAATTGAAAAAGATTTAATAGTAGAGGTTTCAAAATTTGTTTAAAATCTGTTTTGCTACATGTTGTGTTTGGGTCTTTTGCCAAGTGCCACATTTGGAGAAAACCAATAATAATAATAGTTAAAATCTATTGATAAAGAAAATGATAATACCAATTATGTGCGTTTGTGTATGTATGGACATGCATTTAATGTTCAGTGACTGACTGGTTAATAAATATCAACAAAGGCCAGTCTTAATGCATAATACATACTACACTCTGATTAATAACTCTGGTAATTTATGCTCAAATTTAAAATAGTTGTGATGTCGATATGTTAAAGAGCATAGAAAACTTAACCCAATTTTTCTAAAATGAAGTTTTCCGAATCTAGCTATGAATACATGTTAAAAGATGTAGAGCCTTAATTAAATATAATAAATTAAATAATTTCACAAAGAATTCAATATTTATATTTCTGCTACAGCACCAGTGTATTGAGCTACAGAGTTTTATGTATCCTTGGGGCAATGATCAACAGCAGACACCAACTTAGTTATTTTAATTGACCCTCAGATATTCTTAAGTCCAAAATAGTTTTGAGGTAAAACATATTGAAGAGAATACGAAATTAAACAAAATATTCTTAAAATCACGTCGCAAATTCAAATAATCTGGTGAAACGAAATCTTTTACATTGCCTCACTTGATCTACATTAATTTTGTGTTTTTTTAGTTTTACCATTGGTCTATAAAGAATTGTAATTCATTGGTTTGAAAATAAAACTTTACATTTTGAATGTTTTTTTTTTTTTTTTTTCAGATATTGTAACACTAAGAGAAAGACCAAAGAAGAAAACTATACTCAAATAAGAACATGTTGATGGAAAAATACAATATGCTGAAAAATTGGCAAAGATTGGTCAACTATCTATATACAGGGCAAAAGAAGCAAATAGGGCTAAACTCTACCGACTTTCCCTATCTGAAGAAAAAAGAAAACAATCAAATGAAAAGACCAGAGAAAGGATGAAGAAATACGGAGCATGTTTAAAAGATCGAAACCAAAACTGTCATCTTCAATCCAAAGTTTTAACTACAAAAGAAGCAAAAGAAGAATTGATATGGTTAAGAAGTTACTGGAGGGAGAAAAAAAGAGTTTAGATCAAAAGAAAGAAATTAAAACGTTAACTGTAAATATATTTAATTAGTGTATTAAAGACTATATATATTATACTAGTAATAGCGAGCACCTCTAAATAACGACGACATCCCCTCCACTCCGACCGTTTTCAAATCTTACGAGCTTTTTTGTTATATTGTTTACCTATATTAAGCTAAACCCTACCTACGGCGACTAACATCCAAGTTTTTCAACTAGAAAGCTGGAAGTTAACATCTGTCGGATCAAATGCTGGCCACGTGACCCTATCATCACGTAATCGCTTTTGAGTACCGTTTATGTTTATGTCCCCGAATTGAAAAGTTATATCCCTTGATTAGAAAGTTTCCGCAATTACTGGACTCTGGGAAACAAGCTTATAAAATTGCTAAAGCATTTGTTGTTGGTAAAACTTAAATCAGCGTAAGACTGATATTTTACAGGACTTCGAGAACAATGTACTTGGTTCAAGTAAACTGTGACGACATCTTATTGGCATTGAAGACAATGATATTTTAAGTCATGAGTGGTTAAAAGATGCTACAGAGTGAAGAATAAATGTAACCGGACCTTTACTAAAAATCGGACTTTGAAATACGCAAGCGACTTGAAAAATAATACTTTAAATGAATGACTCGATTCTTTCATCAAGATGTGGTGAACGGGGTGATATTATAAAACGGTTGTTTACTGGAAAAAAATGCCGTCCTATATTTGTTAAGGTAAAGTTATAATCCAAAATTATTTTTATCATGGACGAAACTGGACTTTAAAATAAACAAATAAAGAGACAAAATCGATATACATTACTGTATGTCGATAATGTCCCTTGCCATCCAGATGTTAAATTGTCTAATATTAATGTAAGATGTTTGCCTCCAAATACAACATTGCTTTCACAGCAAAAAGGTCGTCATGATACAGCAAACAAAGTTAAAATACAGAAAGAAAAAATAAGTTGTTTTTTTTTTAATTTAAAGGGGATTACTTAAAAGAGAATATATATAATGAAAATACAAACATGATAGTAGTATATAAGGTGGTCATATACTACTTATGACTTTATTAAAATATATTGCAAATTTAGTTAATGGATTTGTATAGTAATAATAAAACACAAACATACCAATCCTTGTCCAAATCACAATCCAAAAAACAAAGTAAAAAGCTAGCAAATTTTGTATAACAAAGTGAGGCCGGGTGCTCCGGAAGGGTCAGCATGTTCATTTCAAGACTTGTTAAGAATCTATTACGAGTTCGAGGTCGAGATGGGGAAATTCCGATCTCGTGGTCAGATTTTTCATCTCAAACGAGGTTCTGATTATTTTTCTCGCATATAATTTACGAAAAAATACCGGAATCCCTTCTATAACTTTGCTAGCGGATGAAATACAAAACAGGCAACAATAACAAATAACGTTTTACTCACAGAAGAATGTGAACCTACGCGGCAAAACAAAACAACGATTTTTCTCTTTATATAAATACATCGATTAGTAAAAATGATATCATTCATCATAAAAAGTCTTATTTTTTCCCACAAAATTTTGACCCTTTGCCAATTGAAAAAAATGTAGTCCCCATTCAAATGAGATAGGCTACACGTGCGCAAGCGGGGTGCAATATGGAAAAATATCGTACCACCCATTCAGTGAGATAAATCTATCACATATATGCGAGAAATATATATATATATATATATATATATATATATTTATATAATTATTATTATAATTATCTTGGAATCATCTTAAATTCATATTTACGCGCAGTCAATCATACTCTATCGGTCGATCAAACAGATTTGAGGGACATATTTATTTTGTCCGCATCACGGTGTTGCTAACCGCCATTAATCACCACACGTATCAATAATCTGTTAAATTAACAGGTAAAACAGTTTAAAATATGATAAAGTGATTTTAGCAACCATTGAGCTGTAATATATGGAACCGATATGGATGGATTTTTATATTCAACAAGTTTCCATAAAGAGTACAACATTATCAATTGTTTTTGGTAAAAAAAGTACAAATAATATTTTTACCACTTTATCACTGAAGATTTTTTCTAGATTTATTAATACATGTAATCAGAATACTGACAGCAATGCCACATGTAGCACAACAAGTTCTACACAAACCGAGGATGCTTGTAAGCAATAAAATCTGCATTAACTGGACAAACAATCTGTTTTTATAATATACGCAAATGTAAGATCTACATAAAGTGAACAACTGTCCATATAATATACCCATTGTTAGTAGTATGTCTTCTTTGCAACCTTTTTATGCCACATTTATAAGCTTTAGATGTGGCATTGACGTTGCTAGAAGATTTTAAAAAAAGCTAGCCATGAATTAGTCATTAGGAACAATTTCTTAGACAGAATTTATCCAAATTTTGAAGCTGTAATTCTGTTGCATCTTGCAACATGCCATAAATCTGAAAATGATTGATTTCCTGTGTCTATCTCCAGTTTTACAGGATCACCACAAAGGTTTTGATTTAAATACATGTATTTGAACTGTACAAGTTGAACATGTGCTGTTCTATTAATTTCAATATTCCAACATTCCTGTGTCACTGGTTCTGTTGTATATCTCAAATGTTTAGTCTGTAAAAAATAAATTGTGTTTTATTTCAGGGATTTAAGTTATGGACATGTCAGTACTGGTTGCTGAAAATATCATATTTAAAACAGAACTTGAAAAAAAAGAGGAAGAATTTCAAGTTTTGAAACAAATGCTGGTTTTCAAACAAACAAACAAATAATAAAAAAAAAAAGAAAGAAAAATCTTAGGTGCCAATGGACAAACATTTGGTCTGACAGAAGTCAATCAAAAAGAGAAAACGTGCTTCAACAAACTAGATGGACTTTTTCTAACACTTTGTAGGCTGAGGTATTGATTTGTTTTCATGGATTTGGCAACAAGGTTTGATTTGTCAGCGCAACACAAAGTTTATATTTAGTGCATGGCTGGACTTGATGTACTTTATTGATGTCGTTAAAAAATATGGCCCCATAGTAATACAATTAAAAAAAAACATGGCTGAAAGTTTTAAGAAGAGTTTTCTTACCTATTTTATAATCACTGATTGAACGGAGATAAAAACAAATTCCTAGAGCTCTTGTCCAACAGAGTTGATTATTAAGTATAAGGGATTAATAGGATGTGACCCAAATGGTTGTTTAATGTTCGTGTCAGAACTCTTCACTGGTTTGATATCCGATTAGGCCATAAAAGACTAATCTGGGTTCTATGACGTTATCAAATCACTCAAGTCAAATGTATTAAATGGATATGGGGATGCATCAAGCAAACACATGTCTCCTGCAGAAAACAATTACTTATAAAATTGCAAAGCACAGGGTTTATATTGAGCGTTTTATTTGGAAAGTTAAAACATTTTTAGCTGTTATATAGTTGCATACCAAAACCATTTAAAATGGTTATAACAATTTATAAAAATGTATAAAAATGTAATTTGACACAATCATACAAGTCCTTTTCCAAGTGAAAGTGCATCCGTAGATACAAACGTTACCAATTCGAACAAGAAAACAACTTTACCAAATTTACTAAAGGACTATTTTCCGTGATATTTATAACATGGATGAGAGTGGACTTTTTAATAAACTTTTACCAAACCGCACTCTACAAATGAAGGGCAACAATGCGAAAGACTAACTGTTATACACTATGCAAACATTTACGAGACTCATAAAATTAAAACCACTTGTAATCGATATGTCTGCAAGCCCCGCTGTTTTAAATCCGTAATATCAATGTTAGTTACACTTCATGCAAACAAACGCGCATGATAACCATTGAACTGTATAACGAGTGGTTACGTGATACTCCTTTTCGTCCGCCCTAAGATTAACAGATTGTCAAAACTAACTGTTGTCACAGGAGCTTGGTGTTAATATGTACCAAGCAATTGTTTTTATCCTCCGACCATGGAGAAACGTGACCGGGAAAAACAATTAGAAACTGTTTTACCAAGGCTGGATTTGTGAAACTTACCGGAGATAAAATTAATTCGGATATATAGCAATAAAAGTGAAGATGATGTACACAACGTATATCTTAAGGAAGTTAGAGGATAGCATTTGGTAATACTGAAGTCCCGCGTGACTTGGATTTTAATGATTACATGCGTTTAGACACTGATGTAATTGTTGCTGATAGGCCTTCCGATGATGACATTATTTCCGACATTTTGTGCAACGATGTTGATGAAATGATGAGTCTGACTGTGACTTGTGACGACGAAGTTAAAAATTGGGACTAAATCAGCAATAGATGCGCTGTTTTAAGTTCCGAGTATTTATAAAAGAAGATGAAGGTCGAGCGTTCGAACCCCGACCGAGTCTGACCAAAAACTTGAAAGTGGTTGTGACTGTTCTTTCGACAGGTACTCGGCATTACGACATGAAAGTCACGGTTCTATCGAATGGGAATTTAAAATAAACGAGGTCCAGTGTTACGGTAGAAGTGGAACGATAAAGAACCCTGCTGTATAATGCTGCATTTTTATTATAGCCGGCAACATCTCGATATAAGTGAAATACTCATGACTAGGACGTTAAACACTATTACTCAACATGTACATACAAACTGAAATACAAATCGATATACTTTATAATTATATATAAAGTGTATCATGTTCATTTCTTCAGTGAAATTTGTATGGAATGATTTTTTTAGGACAAGGACTAGTATGTGTTTTATTTAGTAATTTTAAAGAAATAAAATTATCAGCACTTCATATTTGGCTTCGATCATCAGTGCTTACAACTTAATACTTCTATGCAAACGGAGCATATTTCGATATATATTCAAAAACTGCATCGTTACTGTGAATGTTTCCACATTATTTATATGATGCTAAAAAAGATACATACAAAAAACCAAACACGTAAGCATAAAATTTATACTTTGGCACGATATGTAAAATTTTTAAGTTTGTATTAAACTGTACCATGCTTATCTATACATGTTGTTGCTTGCATTTTCATAAATTAAAAAAAAAAACTTTTTTTATTGATGACTCATGCATATGTATTGATTTTGTGTGCAACTGTTCTTACTTGATCAAACAAACAATATGGTCAAACCTGAAGTGTTGACTAACTCCATTTTGGGGAGAAGAACACGTGCAAGCTTGATTGCATTATGCAAATTAAACTTGAACAATAACAATTCTCTTTATAACCGTATAGACAAATAATTTATCCTTGTATCACAATTGAAAATATTCTGTTTTTAGATATTGTTTGTATTAACATTAAATGAATCAGATTTTACAGAACCTGAAAAACAACATAAAAGTTTATAACTTCAAGGTAGCAAAATGTTAAAAGGTGTCAATAACTTGTACCCTTGTAATTAACAAACTTTAATGAAACTCACTAAAACCAAGAGTGTATACATGGTAAAAAATTGTAGATAAAGAGTGTTTAGTTATATATTAAAAAAATTCTACATAATATCTTTATAACATTATAATTAACATATCACAATAAAATGTCTCAAAAATTTGAATTTGAATAAGAATCTCAAGCAGTAAATAAATAAACTCAGTAAATGACAAATTGAAACAATGATTCAAACTTTCTTACTTTTCAGTAAAAGAAGTCTTAAAAGAAATAGAAATAAAAATGTTAAACAATAAATATAGCTGAAATTTTTTATAAATATGAAGAATTTTCATAAAAACATAACATGACTTATTTTTAGCAGTATGGCATTTTAATCACACATTGTGCTTAAATCAATAAACAATGGTATGAAATTCAAATAAATCAGAAAATAACACCCGGTATACAGTCCACCTCTATATAATGTCTTGAGTAAATCTTGTTTTCAGGAACTGATTAAGTAGACAATTTGACATGAAATTAGGATTGTCTTAGATCTTATAGTCTTGGACTAATGGACTAATTGTAACGCTATTTATTATTATGTTATTGTCTATATAAAACATTAAGTGATTTATCACCAGTATGAAAGTAATGTCTGCATATTGGCCTGGGTCCACATGTACACGTAAAACTCCCCAAATCTTACCAACATTAGAGTCTAACAGCTGACAGTAATGTCTCCACATTGGCCTGGTTACACATGTAGACGTAAAACTCCCCAAATCTTACCAACATTAGAGTCTAAAAGCTGACAGTAATATCTCCACATTGGCCTGGGTACACATGTACACGTAAAACTCCCCAAATCTTACCAACATTAGAGTCTAACAGCTGACAGTAATTTTTCCACATTGGCCTGGGTACACATGTAGACGTAAAACTCCCCAAATCTTACCAACATTAGAGTCTAAAAGCTGACAGTAATATCTCCACATTGGCCTGGGTACACATGTACACGTAAAACTCCCCAAATCTTACCAACATTAGAGTCTAAAAGCTGACAGTAATATCTCCACATTGGCCTGGGTACACATGTAGACGTAAAACTCCCCAAATCTTACCAACATTAGAGTCTAATAGCTTTAGTAGTATAGATTATTTTTTGCACAACACATGTTTACCTGTGTGCCACTCGGTTTGAAAAATTAAAAAGAATTTTGTTTCTCAAAAAGGAAAAAATTGAGATACCTGATATTTCCAGGATCTGTCAAACACAAATGGCTTTTTCTCAAAAATATTTTAAAAAAAAATGAGTTACGGCCTTTTAGCATGCACCCAACAATATATGCTGAAAGTGAAATAGTCAAGCGTAAGTGTTTTATCATTAACAATTATACAGGATTCACCTGTGTGGTTCACATGCATGCTACCATACAAATAAAAACTGCATAAAATATACCATAATTGTATAAATTACAATAGCTGTGTACTTATACGAAAAGTCATCATTATACCAATACAAATTATGTAAACAGTCTCACTCAAGCTGGTAGTTCCTAACATGTTTGTATTTTTAAAATGGGTCAATATGTCGGAAATTGTCAATCATCGTGTTATTTAAAGCTGCATTAAGTTTTTAAATTTTCTGAATTTTTGTTTATTTTCTAAAAATATTTAAAAAAAAAGATATCTTCTAACCACGATCCGTGACATTCTTTTTCTAAAATTTCATTTTTTTTACCTGTAAATAAACGGAAACCGCTGAACGGTTAACGTTGGTCAGTGTTATACGATGGTAATTATGAGCTTGGAGCACGCGCACGGATGTACGAAAAAACCCTAGAATCGAAGGTGAAACATGACAGATTGCATTAATTGTCCTTCATTGATATTCTGATGTATTTGAAATGGTGTTATGTATCCCTTACTAAGTCACGAATGACAAATTTAACGAAGTTCTGTGTTTAATTTATCGTATTTCACCGTTTTTAAAGTTGTGTTTAAATGACCCGGGTTTTGATGCATAACCATGTTCTAATATTAGATCATATCTCTCTGGGTAAATACTTTAATTTCTGTATTTATTCGAGCTTTTATCGTTGAACCAAATGTAAATAAGAACATCATTATTTCGATTAGCACTGTTTTAATTTTTTCTTTGGAAAACTCAATGCAGCTTTAAAAAGAAAAAAATGTGATGAAAGTGGCCAAAATAAACATAAGAAAACCTGTCCCAAAATGTAATATGCGTCAGAAATGTATTTTTAGCTCATCTGGCTATAGCTAGCTGAGCTTATGGCATGGTTTTGCGTGCGTTCGTAAACTTTAATCTTTCCCTCTGAAACCACCCGGCCAATTGGGACCAAATTCGGTGTGGAAGGTCCTTAGCTTGGGTAGACTAAAGTTTGTACCAGTCTATCCCCCTTGACATCCAAATGGCCGCTGTTACTATAAATAGCACATAAATAGCCATTGTTGAATCATTTTTTAACTGTTTTTTGTTCAAATTTGAAATGTAGAGAGTAGATAGCGAGGAATTCAACATATATAACGGGTTTTTCTGAGAATTTTTTTGTTGACCCAATTATTACAAATTACGCAAGTGAAGTGTAATATTTTATCAATTGTTTGAAAATCTCATTTGAAACAACTGGGCCATCTGAAACCGTATTTGGTGTGGAAGGTCCTTAGTTGGGGTAGAATTAAGTTTTTCCAGGCGATCCCGCCTGACATTCAAGATGGCCGCTGTACTATATTGAGCATATATAGCCATTTTTGAATCATTTTTAACCCCAAAACTTCTCAGTTTTGGCGTTTTTGGGATTGTTTGTGAATGAAGTTATGTAATAGGCGCGGGGTAGTTATGTTATCTCCCTTGATCATTATACATCGGTAATGCTCGATAGTGTCTGGCTACTTCCGATATCTCCCATAGAAGGAATAGGTACTGTAGATGAAACATCCAATCGATAGCGTCCATTGACCAAATAAGGAAGTGCCAAAAACGCTGTGTTTGTAAGCTTGCGCGTGTAGAAAAATAGATCCGATTGGTATCTGGAAAAATTCTATTCTCAAAATGAATGATATTGCATAAATCATAAATTGAATTTGTTCTGTTTTTTTTTTTTTATCATAAAGTATAAGTCAATAAAAACAAGAAATATATCCGTCATGAAGTAAATGAAGTCGCGATGTGCGCATGAATATGCAGGATGAAGTCACGTGACTTCTTCTGTAGCGTGGGTTAGCTTGGGTTATCGTCATTACTGAAAAGACTGATCGAAGAAGATCGACTGAATTGCCTCCTGTATCGTGATTTGTAGAGTAAGTGATGGTTAGTATTAATAGTATTTTTGTTTAATTAACATATTCTCTGTTAATTTTATTCTTAGTAACTCAATTTCTCTAAGAATCCCCACGGGGACCCCGATCGTGGGAAGGTCACGTTAGTACGATATTTAAAAAATAAAATAGGTCGCAATCAAACAGTATTCTATGTAACATTTTTTATTTTAGAGTATATGTTTTTCTTTTGTTGTATTTCTCGTGTAGTTGATATTATATTGGAATGTAGCGTGCCCTTTTAATTTTTTTTTTTGTAAATATAATGTTATAAGCGGACTTGGTAAGCGTTACTTCCGGTGATTACTTCCGGTAGTGAATAAAAATTTGTATACCTGAACTTTCAGTGGGCGAGTATTTGTTATAGAAACCGATGACAAACCATACTGTTTAATTTTTAAAATTAAATAAGACTTTGGGTGGTTCTCTGTTTGGTATCCGATATAGTAAAATAATGAGCAATGTGTAATGGGACTTGGAGCTAAAGCCTGCTGTCATCCATCATATTTCGTTTTCAGCTGGTTTTGTTCTTTTTCTTTGATTACCGTTTAATATAATTTGAAACACGCTGACATCCATCATTGTTATTTCAAATTACAAGTTCGTTTGTATGTTTTTCCCGTTCAAAATTGTCAATTAATCCCGGGATTGTAAAGATGTAATTATTGGCAATTTCGAATCATTGTTTTGCTTTCGATAATAGAGAACGAGAAACCAATAGTATTTGAAATTATAAAAAATAGCACATGGTATTTGAAATTATGAAACATAGATCATATTATTTGAAATTATGAAAAATAGCACATGGAATTGGAAATAATGAAAAATAGCACATGGTATTGGAAATAAGAAACATAACACATGGTATTGAAAATAAGAAACATAACACATGGTATTGGAAATGTGAAACATAACACATGGTATTGAAAATAAGAAACATAACACATGGTATTGGAAATAAGAAACATAACACATGGTATTGGAAATGTGAAACATAACACATGGTATTAAAAAACATAACTCATAATACACATGGTTTTGGAAATTTCAAAACATTGAACACGACATTGGAAATTATAAAATGCCACAAATTGGAAACACGAGGTATTGGAAATTACAACACTTAACACAGGGGGAAAAAACCTTGACACAAGGTATTGGACAAAATAAAGCATACTGGTAACACACATTTGGGCTAGAGGTTAACATGTGTTAATGGAACACAGTGTTAAAAAAACAAGTATGTTGGGTTATAATTTAACCAAGTTGTTCCACCATTCACAATACAGCACCATGTCATTGGATAGATATCAATTGCTCTGTTCAGCAGATTTTCACCAGGGTAATGGTTGTTTTTCAGAATCAAGTAGGGGAAATCAGTGTGTTTCAAATTGTTTTATGTTCCTAATGGTTACTAAATTTAAAAGAAATAAGCCTTGGTCAAAAGATGATTTACATTTTGTTTTGTATGCTGGTGATTATGTTTATACAGAGTTAAAGACAAAGGTATTGTTAAATTATAATTATCTCTTGCCAGACGACTTCCCTGTAAATGTTCTTATACAGGAGCAGGTATTTTGTTGTTCTATTACTAAAACCTATATCGGCACTTTAGATGAATGTTTTATTGGGGAATATCCTCTGTTGCCATTACAGTCTGCATTGCAAAACATTGTGGTGAATTCCACCAGTAAAGGTCTACAAGCCTGGTCTGTTTTGATAGCAGATAGCAATGCACTAGGCATTTATTTTAATCTGAATAAATTTTTCGTTTTTGACTCCCATGCAAGAAATGCAAATGGGCTTTGCTGTCCAGATGGAAGTTGTGTGCTTGGTGTGGTTGGCTCTGTAATTGACTTGTGTTCCCATGTAAGAACACTGTTTAGTACAATGACATAGAAACCATTGGCATCAATCCAGTATGAACTGCATAATATTCGTATTTCTGTGACACAAAAGACATCAAAGAAATACGGTGGTTCAAAGAATCTTACAGTCATTCCATCCCTTAACGATTTGCATGCTATGTATGCAATACATGGAACTGATAGAATCCATTCGTTTTTTCAGTCTGCAAATCAGAATCCAAAATACAAGATTATTGATTTCAGCTCCAAATGTCAAAATGATTGTAACAAGAGGAAATTGTGTGCTTCTGGCATTTTGAATGAAACAAGCGTTCAGGCAAATTCTGCAAAAAATATTAAACTGCAACATTCAACCATCAAACTTATTGATTTGCCATTTTAAATGATAAACATTTGGAAAATACAGACAAGTTTTTAGTTAGGAAGGAAACAAGAAGTCAGAATAAAGTTCAAATAGACAGTACATTTGAAAATATTTCAGACGGAATATTAATTTCATCCATTGATCTAGAAAATGTAATAAACACTTTTAAAACTAAGGTGAAACAAAGACCCGAATATGTTTGTTCGTCATGTTCTCAAATCTTCTTCAAACATCATATGTTGAATGTAGATACATGTAATTTAAAATTAACGGAAGTAGTGAAACGTTTCATGAATAAATATTTGACTGGAATTAAAAGTGTAGGCAATATTGAATGGGTTTGTGCTACATGTCTGAATTCTTTTAAGTGTAAAAAAATACCAGCATGCTCTCCTGCTAATGGTTTGATGTTCCCTGTGAAACCACTGGAACTGGATTTGACCCCATTGGAGGAAAGGCTTGTTGCACTAAGGCTGCCATTCATGCAGATAAGGGAAATGCCCAGGGGTGGACAATTAAACATACGGGGTAATGTTGTAAATGTCCCAGCTGATGTCAATAGCACAGTGAAACTGTTGCCTAGGCTAATGAATAACACAGAGACTGTCCCTGTAAAATTTAAAAGGAAATTAAGCTACAAACATCATGTTGCTTTTGAGAATGTAAGGCCCACTAAAGTATTGAATGCGGCTAAATGGTTGGTTCAAAATAGTGTTTTGTTCAGAAATGAGGGCATCAAAGTTAACGAAACCTGGCTACATAATAATCTTGATCAATTGCACAGACAAGGTGATGAGCACAATGATTTTGATAGACCTGAAGGAGATGTGTCTAACTAGGTGTGTAGGACCAACTTATGACAGTGAACAGTGGACAGAAGATGAAGACATTGAGACCAGACCAAATGGAAATCTAGACACTGTTTTACAACCTGTTGATAACAGAGAATTCAATCAAATATTTGAGGTAGCCCCTGGTGAAGGGAACTCCCCATTAGGTCTCTTTCAATATATTAATTCAAAATTTTGATCTTTCCCAACAATTAATTGTGGCCAATCTAGGAGTGACAATAATTCCAGAGCTGTGCCCTTACATTACAGTACTATTTGTAAATGGGAGCTGCGTAATGTAGACAGAAGAGCTGCTACATGTGTACCTGCAATTTTTTTCAAGCTGAAAAAATTGCAAATCAAACAAGTAAAAGACAAGGTAAGCATTGCCATTAGAAAATGCAAAACAAAAGGACACAAGATGACAGCTAATGAAATTCTATCACCTGGTGCATTGGATAAAATAACAAAACAAGACGATGGGTACAAGGTCTTAAGAACTTTAAGGGGTTCCCCACCTTACTGGGAGCAGGCAAAAAAGACATTTTTGCTATGATTGAGCAACTGAGCATTCCCACATGGTTTTGCTCTTTTTCTGCTGCTAAAACTAAATGGGTTTCATTACTCAAGTGTTTGTTTAAATTAAAGAACAATAACGAAGCATCAGACACTGTCATAGAAAATATGACATGGCAAGAAAAATGCCAATTGATAAAGTCAGACCCAGTGACATGTGCCCGATATTTTGATTATAGAGTTCAATCATTCATTTCATATGTATTACATGATTTGTCTCAACCAATTGGCTGCATTGTAGATTATTTGTACAGAGTTGATTTCCAACAAAGAGGGTCGCCACATATTCATATGCTTATTTGGATAAAGAATGCACCTGTATTTGAAAAAGATGACAATAAGGACATAATAAACATTATAAACAAACATATCACATGTCGAAAAGACAGTTCTATGCCCAACTTGATTAATTACCAAACTCACAGGCATGCACGGACATGTATGAAAAGAGGTAAAGCCATTTGTCGGTTTAACTTTCCTTTACCCCCATGCCTGAAACTATGATTTTAGAACCTCTTGAAAGCAGCGAGCAAACAAATGAGTTGAAAAAAAAATACAGCAGTGTTATTAAATTCATTAATTCGAAATGAACAGAGATCTTTCTTTTCAAGACTTTCTTAATGAGGTTGGTCTTTCCTTAAATCAGTATTTAGTTTGTTTGAGATCAACACTGAAGGTTCCTACAGTGTATTTCAAGAGGTCATTAAATGACATTAGAATTAACAACTATAATACAACTTCACTAAAATGTTGGGAAGCCAACATGGACATTCAGTTCATACTTGATCCCTATGCATGTGTTTCATACATTGCTTCTTATATTTCGAAAGGTCAAAGGGGACTTTCTAACTTGTTATATACTGCTTGCATGGAGTCTAAACTTCAAGATAATAACATTCAGCAACAAGTGCGGCGAATTGGCAATCAGTTTTTAACACATGTTGAAGTTGGTGCCCAGGAAGCAGTATTCTTAGTTCTTCAAATCCTCCGAGACGTTGCACAAGGGAAGTTGTATTTATTGACACAAATCGTCCAGAGAAAAGGACAACTCTTCTTAAATCACTTACAAAATTGGAGGAACTGCCTCAAAATTCCACAAATATAGAAGCAGCAACGCACTGAAGCGTTATATCAGGCGACCTTTCAGCATGCAAAATTGTTGTTATGCACACTTTGTCCCATGGTTTAATGTTGAATTTTCAAAGAAGAAAAAAGAGTGATTTGTAAGTAACTGTGAGTTGCCAGAAGTTATTTATGACGATGACTTTATGACGACATACATTATAGGCAGGAAATGCTTGAAAGCAATGAAGAACTTGATTTAGACTTGCACAGAAATTCTGAAGAAAACGCTGAACAATTTAATTTGAATTGTGCAGTTGGTACAGTTTGTATTTCGATGTGGCACGATAATGAAAAAGAGACGTACACAGAGAGTTATCCACTGTATTAATACAAGTGTAAATGCAGATAGTGAGGGTCATTATAGGGAACTTATCATGCTATTTACATCGTGGAGAAATGAAGATCTGGATTTATTACATGGTGTTCGAATTATGAAGAATGCTACAACAAACTTAAAAATGTAATTGAAGGGAAACGGAGAGAGTATGTAAAACTTGGTAGTAACATTAACGAAGCTATGTTACGGTCTGATGAAGAAATAGATGATTGTGTAAATATAAAACAAATACCAGTTAAATTTTGATGTGCCAGATGTGCACATTTCGGAAATTCATTCCTCATTAGTGACACTAAGACCGAAAAGTTTGATAGATAAAAAACAAAAGCCAAACAGTTGAAAATAATGAATCTAAAGTTCCAAATTTATATAAATCCAAATCCAGCTAAGGAATGCTTTGCATGAGGGAACAGACCTTAGTTTTAAATAAATTTCAAATTTAGACGGCTGAAAATTTTTGCTAAATGGTACAATTTCTGACAGCACGAAGTACTGCCTACTGAGTTATGGATACCCTCGGGGAGTTTTACTCCACCAGCAGCGGTACCCGTTTAGGGGTAGTAAATATAAAACAAATACCAGTTAAATTTTGATGTGCCAGATGTGCACATTTCGGAAATTCATTCCTCATCAGTGACACTAAGACCGAAAAGTTTGATAGATAAAAAACATAAGCCAAACAGTTGAAAATAATGAATCTAAAGTTCCAAATTTATATAAATCCAAATCCAGCTAAGGAATGCTTTGCATGAGGGAACAGACCTTAGTTTTAAATAAATTTCAAATTTAAACGGCTGAAAAATAATTCATTCCTCATCAGTGACACTTAGACCGAAAAGTTTGATAGATAAAAAACATAAGCCAAACAGTTGAAAATAATGAACCTAAAGTTCCAAATTTCTAGAATCTGTTCTACCTGAGGTAGAACATCAAGCAGGCATAGATTCTACTGAAATCCCCGCTTTGTCTGAAATGTATGGCTGATTCAATCCGGGGGAGAATATATCTGATGCTTATCAATATGACATTGGACAAGATATTGGTTTAGTTCATAAACAGCATCCGTGTGATAGTTTACCAATGCATGAGCTTGCCCAGGAAGATTACTATGTCATGGTGCGGAATTTAAATGTTAAACAAAAAGAATTTTTTACCATGTTTTACATTGGTTCAAGACAAAAAATGACCCATTGTATTTGTTTTTGACTGGTGGAGCAGGGGTGGGTAAAAGCATATTGTTAAAGTCACTTTATCAGGGTCTGCTAAAATATTTTAACAAGAAAGTGGGAAAAAACCCAGATGAATTAAAAATTTTATTGTGTGCACCAACAGGTAAGGTTGCACATAATATTGGGGGCAACACAATACATTCATCGTTTTGCATCCCGATAGGTAAGGGTTTTGGTTTCAAGCCACTTGACATGCAACATCTTAACATTCTCAGATCTTAATATCAAAAGTTAAAAATTGTGTTCATTGATGAAATTTCAATGGTTGGGAGAAATATGTTTGATTTCATAAATTTGAGGTTGCAAGAAATAACTGGTTGCACTAAACCTTTTGGTGGTATAAGTGTTATAGCAGTTGGTGATTTATTTCAATTGAAACCAGTAATGGATTCTTGGATTTTTTCTCAGCCTTCTTCAGTATGTGATATTCGCAGTTTGTCATCAAACTTGTGGATAGATCTTTTTGAAGTTTATGAACTCAATCAGATAATGAGAAAGAAAGATGATCTTGAATTTGCAAAATTGCTTAACAGATTAAGAGAAGGAAACCAAACTGAAGATGACATCTGTACATTGAGAACAAAACTTTATACTGAGAGATGTGATGAAAATATAAATAAATTGCCACATTTATTTACTACAAGAGCAGAGGCAGAGCAACACAATAACCTCATTCTCGCAGAGGTGCCATCTCACAAAAAACTACAGTAGATGCTATTGACACCATATCTGGAGATTTATGTAGCAGTTTACAGGCAAAAATAATCTCAAAAATTCCTGAGGATGCCTTAAAAACGATGGGTCTCCATAAATCCCCGTGTATTGGCATAGACCTTCCAGCAGAATTGTGTTTAAATATAAGTGTAAATGATGGTTTGACAAATGGCACACCTTGCACAATAATGAAGTTAGATTTTAGAGTTAAAAATTCAACACAATGTAGTATTGTTTGGGTAAAGTTTGATGATTCATCTGTTGGTTGTCAATGGCGACAGAGATATTATCATCTTTATCATAATAACATTGAGAATAACTGGATTCCAATACTGGAAACTACTCGAAGTTTCTGCTTGCATTACTTTAAAACATACAAAATCGTTAGACGTCAGTTTCCAATTCAAATGGCTGCTGCTAAAACTATTCACAAATCTCAGGGTTCAACTTTATGCGGCACTGTTACATTTTTGTAGGCGAAAAAATGACCACATTCACTATGTAGGATTAAGCCGTGTGTGTAATTTAACATCATTACATATCCTTGAATTGAATGAAAACAAGATCTCAGTGTCTGAATCTGTTATTGAGGAAATGGCAAGGCTAAGGTTGAATGCATCAGTTAAGATTTGTGTGGCAAATCTGTCCAATTTCGCAACAACAAATTCAATAAGAATTTGCTTTCATAATTGTAGGTCATTACACAAGCATATAAATGATGTTAGACAGGACAGTATGTTAAGAGAAACAGATATCTTAGAGACTTTCCTGATAAAGATGGTTTTACGACCGTGAAGTCGAAACATTCTGTTCATCGACTTCGTGTTCTTGCAAGGGATGTATCATCAGATGAAGAAATGGAATGCGCTTCATCTTCGCAGCCAATTTCCCCAATAAGAACACCAAATAAAAAATGAATGATACAAATATCATTCAGTGGAATTGCAGAGGTTTTAGAAATAATTTAGATGAAGTAGCACTATTGGCTAAAGATTTTAACCCTGTAGCATTTTGTTTTCAAGAAACATATGTTAAAGAATCGGATACCGAGTTAAAATTCAGATATTATAAACAGCATCATTCTTTTTCACCAAATACCGATAGAGCTTCCGGAGGTGCAGCAATTTTTGTACGTAATGGCACTATTCATAGTCCAATTACTTTGACAACAAATCTCCAAGCTGTTGCAGTCCGCCTAACGCTTCAAATTACCATAACCTTATGCTCAATTTATATCCCGCCGTCTTCTTCGTTACAGCTTGCTGATATGCAAAACTTAGTTGAGCAGTTACCTAAACCATTTCTTTTAGTTGGTGATTTTAATGGTCATAATCCTCTTTGGGGAAGTTCTCGACTTGATAATAAAGGAAAAATAGAAGATTCATTGGTTTCAGATAATGATCTCTGTATATTAAACGATGGATCAAAAACATTTTTATCTGATGCGACAGGTACTTACTCATCAATAGATCTGTCAATTCTTGATCCAGATATTTTAAATGATTTTTCATGGAAAGTTCATGATGATCGTTGTGGAAGCGAACATTTTCCAATTATATTGAAATATACATCTGGGGCAAATGATAGTACAATCCCTAGATGGAATTTTACCAAGGCGGATTGGAATCGGTTTTGCAATCTCTGTTCAGAAAAGATTTTTGTAGAGAGATTTGAAAATGAAAATGATAAAATTCAGAGTTTTACTGACATCCTCATAGACATAGCTAATACGTGCATTCCTAAGACCTCTGCAAATCCTAGAATCCATAAACCATGGTATAACGAGGAATACAAACAAGCTAGGAAAAATAGGAAGCAAACTGAGAGACAATTCAATAAGTCTCCAACACAAAATAATTTACAGTTGCTCCGTATCTTTCGTGCAAAAGCTCGAAGAACTGCTAAAAAGTGCAGAAATTATGTCTCCAAGATTAATTCTCGCACCCCATTAAATAAAGTTTGGAATATGGTGCGTAAAATTAAAGGTAAAGGTTCTTCCGATAATGTTAAACACCTTAAAATAAATGATACAATTTTAACATCTGAAAAAGACATTTCTAACAAAATTGCTGAGACGATATCAAATAATGATATATTTTCATATGAAGAACTTCAAAATGCACTTTCCAAAGCACATGATACGGCAGTTGGTCCAGATGATGTGCATTATCAACTTCTTAAAAATTTACCCCCTCAATGTCTTTTTACTCTGTTAGATATCTTTAATGATATTTGGCAGAGTGATACTTTCCCATCATCTTGGCATAAAGTAATTGTTATTCCTATTCCTAAGCCTGGTAAAGACCACTCTGATCCATCTAATTATAGGCCTATTGCCTTAACTAGCTGTGTTTGTAAAACCATGGAGAGGATGATTAATAATAGACTCGTTTATTATCTTGAGTCTAACAACCTTCTCACTCATATTCAGTGTGGTTTCAGGCAAAACAGAAGTACATTGGATCACTTAGTTCGCCTGGAATCATTCATCAGAAATGCTTTTATTAATAAACAACATGCGGTCTCAATCTTCTTTGACCTAGAGAAGGCATATGACACGACTTGGAAATATGGCATTCTTAAAGATCTGCATGAAATGGGTCTGAGAGGCCATACTCCTACTTTTATTAAAAACTTTCTTGAAAATCGAGAATTCCAAGTTCGTTTAGGGTCCACCTTCTCTGATGTTTTCGAGCAACAGATGGGGGTCCCTCAGGGTAGTATTTTATCTGTTACTCTTTTTAGTATAAAAATCAACAGTTTAGCAAAAGTTTTAAATAATAATATAGATGGGTCTCTCTTCGTTGATGACTTTGGCATCTCCTGTAGAGGGACGCATATGCATGCTATTGAAAGGCAGCTACAACTTTGCCTCAACAAAATTCAAAAATGGTCATTGGAAAACGGTTTTAAGTTTTCTAAAACTAAAACATGTTGCATGCATTTTTGCAACAAACAAAAATTACATAATGACCCGGAGCTGTACATCAATGACAGCCTGATCAAAGTTGTAAAAGAAGCTAAGTTTTTAGGAATCCTTTTTGATTCAAAATTAACTTTTATCCCTCATATAAAAAGCCTTAAGGCTAAATGTATTAAGGCATTAGATATTTTAAAAGTTTTATCCAATACAAATTGGGGTGGTGATCAGCCTACATTACTTCATTTGTACAGATCGCTTATTAGATCGAAACTTGATTATGGATCCATTATATATGGATCTGCTCGCAAATCATATTTAAAAGACCTTGAAGCCATTCATCACCAAGGTCTGCGTATTTGTTTGGGAGCTTTTAGAACGTCTCCAATCGATAGTTTATATGTTGAGGCCAATGAGCCTCCATTACATTTAAGGCGCATTAAACTATCTCTGCAGTATGCTACAAAATTATATTCAAATCCAACTAATCCGGCATTTGATTGTGTTTATCATCCTCCTTATCAAGACCTCTATAATAAAAAGGTCAAGGCTATTGCACCTTTAGGTATTCGTTTAAAACCCAAGTTGGAGGAATGTGGTTTACACCTCAATCATATTCAAATGCACAAATTACCTGATGAGCCTCCTTGGCTTCTGGATAAACCGGAAGTCAATCTAGATCTCACAAAGTTTAAAAAGTCGGAAACAAGTGAAGAAGTTTACCAGCAGGAATTCGCTCTCATTAAAGATAGATATACACAACTGATTCCTGCTATAATTAGACAGGAACTTCGAGAATGGTTTTTAATATATTCTGATGGATCAAAAGATAGTGGTCGAGTAGCTGCTGCTGCCATTCTTGGAGACGAAACAATAAATATTCGTCTTCCAAATGAAAGCTCTATATTTACAGCTGAGGCTAGAGCAATTTTACTTGCTTTACAATATATTTCAAAATCGCCTCATACCAATTTTTTAATATGTTCTGACTCTTTATCAGTCCTTCGGGCAATAAAGAGCAGAAAATTAGATCATCCCTTAATTCGTGAAATTCTGGAACTACATACATTTATTACATATTCTGTTTCAGATTTTAACAGAATTATTACTTATTGTTGGTTGCCTAGCCACGTTGGAATAAAAGGCAACAGTAAAGCCGATTCAGCTGCTAAAGCAGCATTATCCAAAGAAATAACTACTTCATTTGTTCCTTATACTGATTTAAAGCCACTGATTTTTGAATATATCAATGATCAATGGTCAAGTCATTGGAGTAGCCAAGAACACAATAAGCTTGAAGATTTGTTGTAAGAGAAATGGGACTATGAATTGTCCCATTGCGAACAAATATTGCAGCCCCTCCCGATGTTCTTCCAGTATTGGGTGAAAAAGAATAATATTGGTTATAATATCGGAATCGAAAATCTGTATCGGACTCTTTTATGTAGGTTTCTTGAAGACAAAATGCTACAGGATTAAAATCTTTAGCTAAAAGTGCAATTTCGTCCAAATTATTTCTAAAACCTCTGCAATTCCATTGAATTATATTTGTTTCATTCATTTTATTTGGTGTTCGTATTGGTGATATTGGCTGAGAACATGGAGAACATTCCATCTCCTCATCTGAAGAGACATCCCTATGTCTCGCAAGAACATTCAATCGATGCAATGAATGCTTGGATTTAACGGGTGTAAAACCGACTTCATCCGATAATAAGAAATCTTTTTTTGAATGCTTCTTTTTATTTGTTTTTTTATTTTCAACTGATGAGGTTTTATCCTGATCAGTTTTTGCGGCAGATTAGTCTGCAGCATTGGGAGCAGATATTTTCTGCTCTTTTAAAGTTAATTTAACTTCAGCTTGAGATTTCGATTTTTCAGTGTTTTTGTTTATTTTACTATTTTCTAAAATGTTTGCTGTTTGCGACATAGTAGTAAATTTTTCTTTTGTTTTAGATTGTAGTGTTCTTGTTAGTATTAACAAGCACAGCTTCCGTTTGACAGGCGACACTTTTAAACGTTTTAGGAGAGGCATTCGATGCAACTGCAGCATAGGATGTGGCGGATACTTTCTGTTGATTTAAATATATTTTTTTTGCCTCTACATAAGAAATGTTTTGGTTTGTTTTAATTTTAAGAATTTCATGTTGTGTTTTCCATATTTCACAGTCTTTAGAAGATGCCATATGGTTTCCTCCACAGTTTACACATTTTGGAGGAAGTGTACATTCGTCACCTATGTGATCTTTTGATCCACAACGACAACATGCACTAGTGTTTTTACATGTTCTAGAGCCATGACCATATTTTTGGCATTTATAACATCGCAGTGGATTAGGTATGTACTTTTTCACCACGATGCTACAATAACCAGCCTTTATATGTGTTGGTGGAGATGCCATGTCAAACGTAAGAAGGTATGTGCTTGTTTTAATAACTTTGCCTTCTTTTTTAACTGTGAAACGTTTCACTTGAGAGACACCCTGTTCTTTTAATTCGGAAGCAATTTCGTCTTCCGTCATATCGGACATTATCCGTTCAGGGTCTCTTATTATGCCCCTGCTAAAATTAAGTGTTTTATGCGGAGTTACTTTAACAGCAACATCCGCAAAATGTTTTGATGCCAATAAGTTAATTGATTGTTGCCTGGTTCTACATTCTATAAGAAGAGAACCAGATCGCATTTTTTTAATATTAGCAACAGAACCAGCTATGCCGCTTACAGCTTTTTGCACTGCAAATGGATTTATCTTTAGATAGTCATTTGTTGCAGAGTCTACTACAACAAACTTTGCCCATGCGGTACATTTTTCAGTTAAATCATCATCGCTATCTTCTCTTAATCTTTTTGAACTATTTTGGTTTTTATTTTGTGATTCCATGTTGTTGTTAGGTGGTTCATCTTCCTTGCTCCCCACCCGCCGATCCGGAGTGCCAACCAGGGGCGATGCTGAAGTTCCGGGGATACCATCTCGGAACAGCACCATGGATTACAGGGAAGATATACATCCCAATAAAATTGCAATGACCAGTTTTAAGATCATCACAAAAGAACAGGATTTGACCCATAAGCCACCGCCTTCTACAGGCAAGAGAAAAAAGACTAAAGTTTACAAAGCACTACGAATTATGAAAAAAGAGCAGAGCTAGAATGAAAACACTATTGTCTTGCCTGTAGGGATCGGCGTGACCAGGCGATTTGTTGGACACGGGCCTATGCCAACCGTCCTTCTAGATGAAGTAAGGGTCGAAGTGATGTGTTGGAAACCGTAGTAAACAAGGTCCTCAATCACCAGAATTCCGTCCTCCATCATCAAGGATCGCATTCCACGGCAAACAGAATGCCCCATTTTAGTCGCCTTTTACGACAAGCATGAGGTATTAGGGGCCTATTCTAACCCGGGCTCCCCACGGGGACCAGTATAGTACGCGTGATAGTATTGTTCATCGGCGCTGTAGAATCGGCCATGGTTATTATACACACTCACTTATTTTAAAAGGTGAACAACCTCCACAATGTGTCCCTTGTCAAAGTCAACTATCTATTCAGCACATATTGCTGGATTGTGTTGACTTTGCAGATACAAGGGAAACTTTTTATTCAGCATCATCGATGCAAGATCTTCTTAGTAATGTCCATGGACATAACATTTTAAACTTCCTCCGAGAAATTAACTTATTTGATAAAATTTAATTGTTTTACTATTTATTTCCAGTGTTTTATATATAAGTTGTCTGTGATATTACTGATATTTGTTTACTTTTAGCTTATTTTTATTTGATTATACAAATACATTTACATTCATTTAGATTTTTATTGATACTATTGAAACTTTTACATTTTTCTAGCCGCGAATAGCTGCAAAATTGCTGATGCGGCTCAAAACAATATTTCACTCACTCACTCATTAGCATTTAGTGAAACGAGATGTTTGCCATCTGATTCTGAAAGCTATAACATTTCTGAGTTGAGATGTTCTGGAAAGATTCTCTGAATTTACACCACACTTCCAGCTCTAGTATCACCAGGCCATACCATGGCATGGCAGTGTATACCAAAATTTCTGTCTCAAAAGTTTCATTAGAAACAGTTAGTGGCATTGAAATCATAGTTATAAAAATTTTAAATGATACTGTCAATGTTTGCTTTATTTACTGTCCACCAAACCATGCTACATTACAAAATTTCAAAAATGTTCTACATCACATAGAGCAAATTATTTCATTACATGAACCCACTGTCATAATGGGCGACTTCAATCAAGATTTATTTACTAATTCCTCAGTAGATTCATATTTGAAAACTGTATATGACTTCAGTCAGATGATCAATGTCTCAACTACTGATTATTGTTCTTGTCTTGACTATATATATACCAATTTTGCTAATTTTGATTTTCCAGCAACTGTTGCGGCTGGTACATTAGACTCCTACTTTTCTGATCATAAGCCAATCTTTATTGTATTTGATTACAAACAGGGGAATCAAAAGTAATATTGGATATAGTCAATTAAGGCATACATATCAGGAATTTTAGGGGCCTTGGTAGCTTAAAGCTTATTCACAAATCACAATGATGCTCATTTACCAAGGCTAGTTGCTATTTCGATGGTTCCAGTGTGGGCAGTGAAAGGAGGTGTCTCTACAAGTTTCAGCTTCCTCCATCCTCCACTATTCAACAGTTGACTGCCTGTGTTAAACAACATTACACCACTACACCCTATTATACATCTGGTTTCATTTAAGTTATCATTAGCTGTTAAGCTTTCCATTGTGTATGAATAGCAATAAAGGTACATGGTTAACTTCAAATTTAACAGGTATATCATATACTATTGCTAATACACTTTCGTGTTGTGAAACATCTAAATTATTTATTTTTTAAATTTTAGAATGCAATCTGCATCACTTGAAGAAATCTGCAGAGAACGGGGCGAGGCTCCATATAACAAGAAATCCCTAAAAGTTCAAGTGATAACTACAGATAGCATCAGGTCCTACAAAAATGACCAAGGACAGGAAAAGAAATCTATGAATGTGGCCATAGGTGACAGTTCTATGGCATTAAAATGTATCGTTTATGACGAAACCAAGTTTTCAAAATTCAAACAAGGAGCCACACTTATTTTAAAGAATATTATTAAAAAAACAGATGCTATTGCAGTAACGTCGGCTTCAAAAATCTTTCCGACAGTCAAAATTGAAGTTCCTGACCACGTGGTAAATCAGGCATAGCCATCATAAGACCACCTCCAGCAGATCTTAAACCGCTAGATGAGGCCCTCAGGTCCCCTGTAAAGACAAGAGTCTCTGTAATGGGACAGATTATTCAGGTATGTGACAGATTGACTTCCCTTTATTCATTTACACACAGTTTGTTTTCAGTACATACAGTTTGTTTTCAGAAATCTACATTCACTTTTAGAGTATGCAGGTAAACGTACATCAGCAATTTAGCTGTCTGGTCTTTGATGGCTTCAAGTAATTACCATGCTCTTATAATGGCTAATGCTGTTGATAGCATAAGATCTAATAAAGATTATTGCTAAAATATTTGCAATACATATTTCTTTCTTAACTTGGAGCTTTGACACTGAAGCCAAATGGGTGCTATATTTAATTTCGCAATTAAACCATATAATTGCATTAAGAAATTTTAATCATAAAATGTTTTCTTAGTCTCAATTTAATATATTACCTGTATCTTTAATTGCATTGTTTGAATTCTAAATACGATTGCATTGTCCAATGGAAGCGTATTAAACAAACTTAAGTTTGATGTAATTGTTATTTTTTAATGGATTGGATTCTTTTTAATCCAGCTATTCTATTTATATGGTTTTACAGGAGGAAGCGACCCAGGAAGTGAAAGTGCACAATGATTCAGTCAAAGTAAAGACTATATATGTCAAGGATGAAACTGTTCCCAGATGTAAAGTTTTCCTTTGGCGGGAATTGTCTGAAGCAGATGTCCGTCCTGGGGACCATATCAGCATCACAGATGTGGTGTTAAATGTGTTTAGAGGAGAGTCGTCGCTAAGCACAACATCACTCACAAAATTGCAGGTAAGACCTAACAAAGAAAAGTATTGGGTTTTTCTTGTACTTTCAAGCTAACAAAAAATATATTTAAAGTGATCTTTAACTGAAAAGTGTTGACGTTTTGATGTTAAATCATTGACACTTCATAGAACACTTCTTAAATAAGAGATAAAAATGATGATATATTGATAATTGTTTACTGGTCTCGCTGAAGAGTAAAAAAAAAGCTTAAATACATCCTCCTAGCATCACATTGATTGGGTTGATGCTTGAACTACTGGTTCTGGTCATGCTGTAGAGAAAAAAACTAGAAAAACTGTGAGCCACAAGCTCACAAAAAAAACCCCGCTCCCAAAAATCCATCGGATCAAATTTTTAAATAGAAAGTGCACATCTACATTATATCACAAAGATTGTGTGAAAGTTTCATGAAAATCCATTGAAGGGTTTAAGAGGAGTTGCAGATAAGAGATAGGTACCCTAAGGTGTAATGGAAGGATGGACGGACACACGGACGGACACCCCTATCACTATATACCCCCACATTTTAAGTGAGGGGTATAAATAGCTTGCATATAAGTTAAATACAGCTACCTAGCATCACATTGATTGGGTTAATGCTTAAACCTAAATCAAAGTGACAGGGCATTCAATGCATTGACACTTTAAATTTGACTGCCAACGCTAAACTCATTAAATGCAAAGTACAACAAACTAGTCCAAACATCCAGGTTTGCAACACCCTTGTATTTACAATTAGTTGTTTATATTTTCAGACATGTGAAGCCCCTGAGTTAATCAGGAATGTCACTGTCATTGGATGTTCCGTGGAAGACCTGGAAGTAATGTTCCTTGTGTTGTCTGATGTATCGGACATAACAGTCCCATTCGACATTGTAAAAGAAACCTTTGAAACAGATGGTGATTTGGAAAACCACATTATTGACTGTTGCGAGTTTGGTCTCAATATGAAAGTTGTGACAAAAGGCCCTGAAATATTAAGCTTATCTATTATTTAAGGTCTCACAACTTAAACTGTAAACCAGCTTTTACTTTTGCTATGAATATCAATCTTCTTGAATAAGTTATATAATCTATTAAACCTTCTACATCATAATTTGGAAATGTATTACAGCTTCCTTTATATCCTGCTATTTTTTTCTGACAACATTAATAATACATAAAAAATATGTGAAAATTTATAGCAGTAGTAAAAGCTGGATTACAGTTCACAGCTTAGTCAACAATGATAATATGAACAAGATCAAGTGGGCTGTAAAAATACAGTATCAAATTCTGGCTATTTATGCAGGAACATAATTTGAACATTAGTTTTAATTAGGTAAGATCATGAGTTTCACTATTCAGACTATTCAAGCTTTTTGTTGAATTTTTAACTTATTTTCAAAATTCTGTGTTAAAATTCAAAATCTGGTTTGGTAAAATACCAACTTTGCATGAGGAAACTCATCATGTTTACTTTTTCATGTTTAAGTTGATATGCTTAAAATTTCATATTGTATTTTAAGTTGATCGGATTGCTGTATACATTGTAGACTTTATGTATTGCAGTTAATCAAGCTTGTAGAAATGTTATGGTAGGTTTGCACTATCAAACTCTTGGATCACAATCTTGCATGAAAGCTTTAGATTTCATTTGGTCTCCCAATGCCTGCTTTCTGGCGAACATTAAAGATTGGAGACATCTAGGAAACCATAAAATATTACACCAGTACAATCATTATATTCTTTCAGAATATATCATTTTTATGGTACTAATTGCACATGGGCACCTAATCCATTCAGCATTGTTTAGTTCCAGCAGATGTATCACTGGATTTTGTGATCCTTGTGTATCAGTTTAAAAAATAAAAATAGCGGAGTTCTATTCAATTGAAGCTCTTCAAACCATTTCAAGTCTTAACATCCTTCAGTCTCTTTAATCACAGGTCCTTAACAAATTATTTGATAGCGTAAACCTAGCTTAGGCAATAAGCCTTTAAATTATTGTTTTTGTATATGATTTTTGCAACCTTGATGTTTCCTCCTCTTATTTTTCTCCTGGGGCACAATTGGAAGAAATTGTTGTGTGTCAGGTCTATTACCATGTGGTTTTTCTCCTATATTGCTGTGTTTTACTAAATAGTATTAAAATGATAAATATCACCATTGTGTTTGAATAGCTACGTGTATTGCCTATAAAAAAAATTTAAAACCATATAGGAGGTATCATTATCCTACTTGGTAATAAATACTGCTTGTGAAAAGTTGATTGACCAGCTGTTGTCATCCCTCTTCCATTTAGGTATAGAGCACACATATCCTAGCGAAAGTTTGTCAATTTACTGATGAACAATCGATTTCATTCCTTCTATGTACTCCCATACTTTTTATTAACTTAAAATTTGCCCTAAAATCCCTTTACAAGTGAAAGATTACAATTGACATATTGACTTCCATGTTCATTGTCCCATATTTGATGACATACATGTCAAGGTCACACTTGCCCTTGGGATTTCAGATGGGAATGTTTAATTTCCTATTGTTTTTTATCAACCTTTGTATTTCATTGTTTTTTATAAATATATTTAAATGTTAGATATTGTATAGTTTTCTAGGAAAACGCAACTAGGACATTAATGTCTATTTTGATGCCATTTAATGGTGATCAATTAAGTTTGAACTTCCAACATTCCGTTAACTTACTCCATTCACAAAAGGTTCAAAAATTCAATATTTAACATTGCACTTAACTTATTGTTTTGACAGCCTATCATTACAGTATCAAGTAGAAATACAAAAAATTCAATATGGAATTTTATTTTGACAATCCAAAAATTTGTACTGTATATCATGCATGTCATATTTAATATACAATACTAATTTTAAGTTGGGGGTGTCAAAATTTCATGTTGGATTTCAGTGGATAGCCAGATTTCAAACTACAAAAATCCAATATTGAATTTTATGTTGACAATCTAAAAATTTGTACTGTATATCATGCACACCATATTAAATATACAATACTAATTTTATGTTGGGGTGTCAAAAATTCATGTTGGTTTTTAGTAGATACATTTTAAATTACAACTGAGTGCTACATATGTTTTCAGATTATGGTTGATTTTTTTTCTGTAGAAAACAATTTTATTATAAAAATATATAGGCCTTTAATTTCTTAGGGATCAAAAAGTACTGCACTGGTTGATTCTAAAGTTTTTAAAGGAATTGTGGCACAAAATTTTCACTATTTTTGTATATTTTCTGAGGATTCCACACACATCAAAGTTATTAAGTTAGTTGATCTTCAAATACATTGATTTCACTCTACAAGTAATATTTGAATTGTCAGTAATTGACATTCTTAAAGGGGATAAAATCAGCGTGAATGGCTATATTCATATATAAGCCTATTTGGACTAATTATTTGTCCTTTGATTCGTAAACATTATTCAAATTTTTGTTCATCTTACACATCCAAAATTGTTTTCCTACAAGTGATAATTATGTATAAAATGTCAGTTTGTAACCTTTTTAAGATTTTTCCTAGTTCACCATTATGAGTCTTTATTGCCAAACAGCATACCTAATGGCACTAATATTCAACAGAATGGCACTAATATTCAACAGTAGTGTCATAAATGAAAGCTATCACTCTGATTATTTTCATCCCATCACCCTTAAGAATTACTTTTGACAATTATTTATCAGTTTCTATGTTTGTACTATTGACCAAATAAAAACTGAATAAAATTTCAACTAAACCAGTTTTGTTATTTGTGACATTGTCAATTAGAGAATAAGAAATTCGATTGCAGATCAACTAGTTCCAGAAGAGTCACTTGACTAGTCCAGATCAGTAAATTCTTTTCATATGATGCTATTGTTTCTAATTTGGAACAATGCATTTTCAGTCGCCAATGATTGATAAAATTACATTCAAGGCTTTCTGCTCAATAGACAGCAGCACTAGCACATTTACAGCAGCATTTGTGCAAGGTAGCAAATTACAGTAGGTCACAATTCTTTTCAGACCTTTCAATTGTAGACAGAATAATAAAATGTACTTCAAAAGCTCAACAACTTGATTTCATTGATTAAAATGAGTTAAAGTCCCTGTCAAGAATATTTCACTTATATCAAGGTGCCTACAGACACAGGTAACTATTTTATCTTTGCAGTGCCCTCGGGTCAGTGTAGGGAGGCGTCAGATTTTATGACCCCTTCCCCAAAAGCCCCTAACTACCAAGTACAGAGTAGATTGCTTGCAGATACAACTGTCACTTTCTGTTTTCACCTCTTTGACAGACCCGTCCAGGGTTCAAACCCATAACCTCCCACATACTGAACAAGCACTCGACCAACTGAGCTACCACAAAGGTTTTGCACCCTTATTAATAGAAGCTGAACATTGGAATAATCTCCAAAAACTTGTTATACAGATTCTCGGGATGGATATTTCCAGTCCCCAGAAACAAGATGATCAAAAGGAAATGATATTGACAACAGCCTCTTAACTCCTTATGTCCACCAAAGTTTTGGGGTTTCAGTACTTTGATTTTTTACTGTTTTTGTTCAAATGTATCGAGTAGATAGTGGGGCATTCAACATATATAACTGGTTTTTCTGAAAAAAAAATTATTCTTGAACCCATTTTTAGGAAAATATGCAAATGAGGTGTAATATTTAATCAATTCTTTGAAAATCTCCTCTTAAACCACTTGACCAACTGAAACCGTATTTGGCGTGGACGGTCCTTAGGTGGGGTAGACTAAAGTTTTTACCAGGCGACCCCGCGTGTTATCCAAGATGGCCGCTGTTACTATAAATAGCAAAAAACACATAAATAGCCATTGCTTAATCTTTTTTACCGTTTTTGTTCAAATTTCAAATGTAGAGAGTAGATAGTTGGGCATTCAACATATATAACTTCTTTTTTCTGAAAAAATTGTTGAACCGATTTTTAGGAATTATGAAAATGAGGTGTAATATTTAATCAATTCTTTGAAAATCTTTTCCTTTGAAACCACTAGGCCAACTGAAACCGTATTTGGTGTAGAAGGTTCTTAGGTGGTGTAGACTAAAGTTTGTACAAGGCGACACCGCCTGACATCCAAGATGGCCACTGTTACCATAAATTTCAAAAACACATAAATAGTCATTGTTGAATCTTTTTTCAACCGTTTCTGTTCAAATTTCAAATGCAGAGATTAGATAGCGGGGCATTCTTCATATATATATAACGGTTTTTTCTAAGAAATTTTCCGTTGACCCGATTTTCATGATTTATGCAAATGAGGTGTAATATTTAATCAATTCTTTGAAAATCTTCTCCTCTGAACCAATTGGAACCGTATTTGGTGTGGAAGGTCCCTAGGTGGGATAGACTCAAGTTTTTACCAGGCGTCCCAAGATGTATAAGTGTGACAGCTGTGATATGTTGTTTATTTGTATAATAAATACGTGTTCAGAATTAACAATTAATGTGCTTTGCTATTTACTTTATCCGATATCCGATCTATTATCACGGATTCCAAATTTTATTTATGTACTTCTCATTACTGTGCTGATCCCGTACATCCATTGAATATCCCTGTAGAACAGTTGGATCAATGCCATGTAACTTTTCTATTCCATATAAACATGGTTTATAATACAAGATCTTGTACACAATGTATATTCAATTTTTATAGTTATAAAAAGAATTCTCAGATGATTTGTTTGTCCTAAATATGCATAATAATAAACAATATTTTTATAAATAATAATGTGATAACCGTTCTTATTTTTGTCATACAATGATTATTCATTTACTTGCATACACATAGACCTGCCAACCCTAACAATTTTCCCGTAATTCTTACTGATTTGTTACCTATTTTAAGATTTTACGGATAGGTTTAAAATCTTACGATTTGCAGTAAAATCCGGATTTTGGTTCATGTCCTATCCATTATCTACTAAGTTTTTACACTTGTCACCAAAACGTTTGAATTTGATCTATTTAAACATTGAAACTAAGCAAACATCTAAGTGTAGGTAACATCTTAACTGCGTTTGTAAGTAATAATTTCAAGTGCAGTCGAAATTAAAGCGTCTATTGGGAGGTAATAGAATCACAGTTCAACTTAATTAAGATGAACCGCAAACGTAAGGGGGATTCAACAGCTGATGAAGATGAACAACCGTCTTCATCAAAGCGCCAATACCCCCAGAAACGTAACAAATAATAATTCGATGAGTAACCATGTTTCAAGGAAAGTAAAAAGGGTGAAATGTTTGTCTTTTGCAAGGTGTGCTCATGCGATTTAAACATTGCCCACGGGGGAAGAGATGACTGTAGGCGACACTTGAATTAAAAAAAGCATAAGGAATATGTAAAGTTAGAATCTAGAAACCAGTCATTAACCACGATGGGGTTTTCTAGTTCAAAAAAATTCATATAACAGAAAAATATTCTTCTACCAAAGCAGAAGTTCTATTTTTTTAATATAACATAACATTCCTTTATCAGCTTCTGATCACGCTTCACAACCGTTTAAAAAGATGTTTCCAGATAGCAGTATAGCCAAAGAATATATTGCTGCAAGGACAAAAACTTCAGCTTTGTTAGGAGAGCAGTGTGAGACACTGCAAGCTTCTATTTCTTAAAAACTTGTGTCACAACCATATTGTATTGCAACTGATGGTAGCAATGATGCAAAAAAATTATATCCTGTTGTTGTACGTTATTTTGACACACCTTTTGGACAGGTTAGGGAAGTATTGCTGTCAGTACCTACACTGAATAAATATTCAGCAACAGGTGAAAATATTTTTAATTTACTTGATCAAGAGATTGTTAAGAGAAATATTAAGTAAGTGGGATAATTGCTTAGCGTTATCATCAGAAAATGCCAGTGTTATGACTGGCATACAGAAAGGAGTGTTTTCATTTATTTCCGCAAAAAAAAAAAAAAAAAAAAAAAAAGAAAAAAAAAAAAAAAAAAAAAAAACAATTCTGTTTATATCAATGGGTGTACATGTCATTTAATAAGTTTAGCTGCCAAAAAAGGTGCCAAGCATATCCCTTTAAGTATTGACGATTTATTATTACCTGGACAAAAGTGTTAAACGCAAAAGTGAACTAAAAGAAATTTAGACTTTGTGCGATTGTGGTATAGCAACAAGAAACGAGACACTGTTACTGTCGGTGGCATTGCGCCAGCTCAGGGTACTTCAGGTGTCAGTGTTAGCAAAGAAAGTCGGTCTAATTCTGATAAATCTGCATTGGACAAGGTTGATAAAGTTCTAAAAGCTCTTACCTCTACAAGAACAAAACTCTATTGCCTGTTTTTGAACTATATCATTCCTTTATTTGATAAGTTTAATTTACTCATGCAAAAAGAAGAACCCATGATTCATAAGTTAAGAGCCTGCTTAATTGATATGTACAAGCAGATATTGATTAAATTTGTTAAAGCTAGAGAAATAAATAGGGAGGCTGATATTCTTGTTGTTAATTATAAAGCAAAGAAAAAACAAAAGTTGGACAGTTTATTAGTGATTGGTTCAAAAGCAAGAGAATACATAGAAAAAAGCAAGATTGATAATGCTGGACTTTCTGAGGTTTATAGATGTGTCGGAGCATATTTTGTAGAGATCTGTAATTACATGAAGTCAAAATTTCCCCTGAGGGAAGAAATTTTGAAGCATGCTGAAGTAGCAGATGTGTCAAAAAGAATGGATGTTGACTTTGATAGTATAAGTACTTTATTGACAGGTTTCCATCTGTGAGAGATTTGACTTCAGATGTTAATTTAGATGAAATAGAAGAGGAATTTCTGAACTTCCAGATTGATGGCTTGAATTCTGAAATAATCAGTTGTGCTCGGGCAGATAAACAGTGGTTCCTAATCAGTAACATGAAAGCTACTGATAATTCTGGTGCAAAGAAAACAAAGTATATAACTCTTCCCTGTATTATGATGTCAATTTTTGTTCTGCTTCATTCAAATGCAGCATGTGAAAGGGTGTTCTCTTTTGTGGGGAAAACGTATACTAAATCAAGGTCTTCAATGTCAATGGATACCTTGGAAGCACTATTAGTTGTAAAACAGTTTGGAGGGTTATGCTATTAAGTGCCATTAGTTGAGGACATAAACTTTTTGAAAGGGCCGAAATCGGCAACATGTAAAAGTTTGAAAATGTAAAGGTAACGTTGTTTTATAGGTTTTCCGTTTATTTTATTTTTAAACTTATCCAAAGTTGGAAGAGCTTAACAATATCAATCTTGTTTGCATTCTGTGATCCATTAATGAAAATGCTCAACAAGACAAGTCTGAAGTGTTTCATGGCCCATAAATAAAAATACCCATAAAGGTGAGATGTGTTGGATTATGTTTTGCCACATAAATGAACATGCCAGTTATTGAGTAAAAACATCTTACTGAAAAACATCCAAAAATGACCAATTCTTACTGAAAAATTTACTGACTTTACTGATAGACTTCTAATCTACATAAAAATTCATCATCTACAGCTGGGGCCATAGCTATCATGGAACATCTTCACAGATATGTACCGAACAAATCTTTGTTCAGTATTCCATAACGCATGAGTTATCAGTAAAAATGTGTGATGCAGCTCGTAATATTACAAAATTGTTTTGTGTTGTGTGGGATAATGTCCAAGTGATGTCAACAGAGAGACACAACATCAGACAAGGAAAATAAAATGCTGATGTGGGCATTATTCTTTGCAGCACTAAAAGATTTGGATTTAGGGATTTGGAAAGCAATGACACAAGAAAGACTCAAGGTATGGTCCTTTCCATTAACTTCCACACCAGGATTATTACCACAACTTTAAAGTGAGAATGGAAGTGATGGTGATGAGTATATTGAAACAATACATCAATGCATTCAAAGAAGTTGATGTCGTGACTATTTAGAGGATACTTGAGAGGAAATCAAGATTGTAAACATTGAAGAATTAGCTTTTTAATGTTTTATTTTAAAAATACAGATACAGTAAAGCTGACAGGATACAGAAGCTAAGAGCTAGTATTGAATCCCTTTAGTAATGTACATTATTGTACACTATGTGTTTTATTTTAATTTTGTAGTGTTATTATGTTTTTTTTTTTTGCAGATACTAGGAACACTACATGAAAATTCATCATCTACAGCTGGGGCCATATCTATCGTGGAATATCTTCACAGATATGTACCGAACAAAGATAGAAATTTGTTCAGTATTCCATGACGGATGAGTTATCAGTAAAAATGTGTGATGCAGCTCGTGTTGCATCAATAACAAAAAAACAGGCAGGCTGGCGGGGGTAGAAGTCCACAAGAATTTCATAAACGAGGTATTGTACGAGGTATTGTACTTTATGTAATAACTATTTCAATACCAAATGTTTAAATTATACAAATTGTTCAGAAATAAATATTTTCTATGCACAGGTTAAAATTTTTCAACTTGAAAGACTCTTTATGGTATTGTTATTCAAAAAATTATGATATGTTCAAACCAGTACTATTAGCTTACAATTCTGGTCCTGTCTCTTTCAGATCAACTCTAGATTTTTTTAAAGTGAACGGTTTTTTTTTTAATATACGACACAGAGCCATTGATCGTGGTACACTTTTCTACTTAGAAACCTATACGACCACAGACATATCACTAAGTGTCAATTGTTCATTTAATCCACTGGTAGATTTTGTTGGATCAACAACAGATGGATTTACAGCTTTCCTTACAAAGACGCTTTGACATTGAAAAAAAATCAGAATTACCATCCGACTTTCGATCATTATAAAATTTTGTATGCATATTATTTGTTTTAAACTAATATATTTGGTTTAATACAGTTAATTGTAATTGGGTTGGGCCAATTCTTTTAGCATGCTGATGGCTAGTAAAATGCGAAAAAACCAATCAGAAAGGCAACTTTCCCTCTCTGGTGACAATAATAATAACAATAATTACCATTCAGAGATAAAGTGAGCAGTGAGCTCCAAGCTAATATAATCTATCTTTATAGACAGGGCTGCTTAGAAGCTCTCTTCCTCTGTCTGTTGCCTATTGCCTCTGGTAATAGAAACAAAATGCTAGATAGGCTTATATTTATATCTAAAAAAAAATCGGAACTCATACGGGATATATTTGACTTCACATAGTTCCTTATTCCTTTTATTCAGTTATTTAGTTAACATGTATAACTAAATTGGCCAGTTTTTAAAGTTTTTACGGTGTTTTTGGGATTGTGATTTGGACATGGACTGATGTGTTTGCATTTTAAAATATATTTTTATCTGGTCATTTGACAAACTGACATAAGATATGGTCAAATACTTTATATGTTTCATCTGGAAACGATTTTCAATCAAACAGTTTAAAATTACAATTGTGAACATAATTTTTTGAAGCAAGTGTCAAATCAAGATTCAAAAGCTACTAAGACTGCTAAAAGTCATCTGCTTATTTGAATATTTTATATTAAGTACTCGATGTCCCGTTGAAAAATATCGTTGCGCGCTTTCACGAAGCATAATAATTCATATTTAAAACATGGCGATCCCACAAAGACATTTGCGCTAGTAGCGTATACAAACAGATTAAAAACTTGGATATTTTACTTACTTGCTGGAATAAACATCGCGGATCAATCCATTAATGTTTCTGGTAGAGAAATAACGCAAAGAAATCGTTCAAACACCTGCAAACCCTGTGATTATAAGAATTAATAAACTGCATGTAGGTCAACTTATACCCCCTGTTTTTACACAGGATGGCATGATGGCTCCGAAACGGCAACACCAGTATTTAAAAAAGCCGTTCGGAGCGAGTGAGTGAATTATTGTTTTAGCCGTATCAGCAATTTTGCAGCTATTCACGGTTAGAAATATAATACAATAGTATCAATAAAAAATTAAATAAATGTAAAATCCATTTGTATATAAAAATAATTACCAAAAGTTAACAGATAAAAAACCGGTTATATCACGGACAAGTTATCTATAAAACACTGGAAAATAAATAGTAACAAGAGACCCATGGGCTTTAACGCACACCTGAAGATATGTCCAATATTGTTTGCAAAGTGCAGTACACAATATATTAATTACAGAAACTTTAAAAGATTTCAAGTTAAGCACTCCAGTAAAACTTAATCTGAAATGTATTTACTCACATTTCATTTATAAGTAGTTTATACAGCATGCATGAAGAATATGTAGTGCAAAAAATCATTTCCAAATCATTAATCAATATCAGTATACTCATGCAGCTATGTCCTTGACCTTTGAACATATATGACCTTGAACCATATATGATTGTCATGTTAATACCTACAATATTCTAATAAACATGCCTATGCAAGAAATTCATAGCGTTCAAAATAATAATTTCAGTATTCCTATGTTGATATGACCTTTGAACATATAACCTTGAACCATATGTTAAAATGGTCGTCATGTCTATACCTAAAATATTCTAATGTACATGCCTATACAAATAGTTAAAAGTTTTCAAGATAATTAGCATTTGTCATTTTCTGCAGCTGTGACCTTGACCTTTCCACATGAACTTGACCCATATATCAAAATGATCGCAATGTCAACACCTGAAATAATTCTAATATACATGCCTATAAAAAGTTTATAGTTTTCAAAATAATTAGCAATTTAAGACTTCTTTTGCAGCTGGGACCTTGACCTTTCAACATTTGACCTCGTACCATATAACAAAATAATCGTTGTTGCAATATTTACAATATTCTCACGGTGTTGCAACGGAAATTGTCGTCACCGGAAGCACGGTTTTTTTAGGCAAGAAGCTGTGACAGAAGGGAGAAGTCATGTCGGAGGTGAGTGCGTCATGTTAAAATGGGACCGTTTGCGTATTCTTTGAGATTCACAGGTATACGTCAACAACTAACATTAGAAACAGGTGCATAAAGCTAGTGCGACTTTCAGTCTTAACCGTATATTTTTAATACAGTCACTCAGGAAACCAAAAATACCGCAAAAAAACTTAACATTTGATTTATTTTAGTTTATCTTCAATACTTATCCAAAATTTTCGTTAAAATTAACTACTTTTCCAAAAACAACACATATTTTTAAGAAATTTCGCGTTAGGTTTGTTTCAATACCGCATTTATAACGTTCAACTTTTCAATTGAATTGTTGTCAGTAACACGTCTTGATTGTCAGGGTATCTCAACTCGTATCCGATTATTGTGTACGGGTAACTCGGTATTATATTAGAATACCAGCTGAAACAAACCTTCGCGGTATTCAATCCAAATTATTATTTATGAATGTCACTCAAACTACATGTTCTAGTTACTAATATATAGTAAAATAATTGCATTATGTTGCAATCTAAATCTATCATCTAAATAGTTGGTGTGTTATCCACATTTGCTGCATTGTAATTGGATTTCGGAAAATTTTTATACAATACTGAACACAGCCAGCACATTTTTAACATGAGTTTCCATTTCGCCAACAAGGTTCACAATTTTTCAAATTTTTCATTAATGTAATCTATACTTGAGTTTCCTTCAGACTATTTACATCTTTGATAACTGTTTTTATTGATGAATCAAAACTTGTCACTTTGATTCAATCTCGTCTAACTTATCCAACCTTTTAAACATTTTGTCCAGTTTACTACTTAACTGTTCAATCTGATCACCATATTTAAGCATTTGCAATTTCCCATGTGAATGAGATTGCATTTGGATCGTGCTTGCATTAGATGGTTGATAAGCACATATAGGAGATCCACTATAGATCATCATAGGATTTTAAAAGTTCATATATATACTAGCGGAAAAAAGTAACTGTGCATCAATACAATTTACAATTTCGCTATTATTACTGAATGTATAAATCTTAAAATTTGCACAAATGGTAAGTGTATACACCTCTATCATATCGCTTGGTCATTGCATCAATTGCCCGTGATTTTTACGCTTCTTGCGCACGGGTCGGTTTTCACGCAATTGTCGCCCAGATTTCAGTGTGACAATAAGTTTATTCGGTTGAAAGCTTCCATAGTGTAATGCCTAAGCTAAATGAAAATGATCGCCTTCGCGCAATTGATATGCTTGAGGCTGGTATGACCCAAAGCTTTGTCACTAGACATTTTGGTGTCCACAGAAACACTGTTTATGCTTTATGAAGACGATACCAACAATTTGGCACCACTAGAAACCGCCCTCGTTCAGGACGTCCACGCGTAACGACACGTCAGCAAGACAACCATATACGGCTTGTGCACCTCCGGAACCGTTTCCAAACTGCCAGTACTACTGCCCGGAGCATTCCTGGACTACGTCCAATCAGCCCCAGAACAGTACGGAATCGTTTACGGGAAAGACATTCGCCTACGACGTCCGGCAATCCGTCCAATTCTACAACGACGTCATCGCACAGCTCGTCCTGCATAGTGTAGAACACATTTACGCTTCAATAATCGAGACTGGGCAATATGTTCACCGATGAGTCCAGATTTCACTTGGACAGCAGTGACGGACGCTCCATAGTTTATCGGCGCATTGGAGAACGTTTCCATGACGCGTGTGGTGGAACGACGTTCGTTCGGCGGGGTCAGTGTAATGGTTTGGGGTTGGCATCACAGCGAATGACAGAACTCCTCTGGTAGTCATCGACGGGAATTTGACCGGTGTACGGTACCGTGATAAAATCCTACAGACCCATGTCATCCCATTCATTCAAGGACAGCAACGTAACGTCACTTTTCAGCATGATAATGCAAGACCACACGTCGCACGGGTTGCAATGGATTTTCTGGCACAGCATAACGTCAATGTGTTACCGTGGCCAGCCGTTTCACCCGACCTTTCCTCCAATTGAACACATATAGGATGAAATGGAACGCCGATTACATCATCTGCCCAATCAGCCTGTAACATTGCAAGGGTTGGCCCAAGCGTTAGACCAGATATGGAACAACATCCCTCAAGCACTCTTTAGGTATTTAATCAACTCTATGAGGCGTCGCTGTCCTGTGTCAATGCTAATGATGGTCACACACGATACTGATCTTGTGAACTGACTTTTTCTATCTGCTTTGTTTCTAGTCCCCTGCGTATGAAATAACAGTATCTGTGACCTTTTCAATGACATGAATTTGTAAAGAAATATCTAAAAAACAAATACGAAATTATTCATTGTTTTGCAATTTAAAATTATTTATAATCTCACAATGCAGTCATGCACACTTTTTTCCGCTAGTATATGATATAAAGAAGGTATATTTGAATAATAAATACTATCACTACTCTTTTATATTATTTCATATTGTACATATTATGTTTTCACTTTCATTATATATATAATATATATAAATTTTTCAGACAACAAGACATTACACTTAGTTTTTTAGAAGGGGATGGAAATCATCCCATTGAGATTGAAGACACTCTCGAAATGGAGGTCACATGCATCTCAAACGGCAAACAAAAGTAATGTAAGTATACACAAGGTTATTTCATCAAATAACCTCTTTTGTAAACAATATCCGTCTTTCTTGTAAACAGTCTCTCTCTCTGTCTCTGAAACAGACAAACCTACACATGACACACACTTAAATTCAACTTTATTCACTCAAGCCCACAGGAAGTGATAAACAATATAAAAATATGAAATTCATGACATTAAAACAAATTATATAATATAAAAACATAAGTAGTGGATATTTTATATGCAAGAGCAAGTATGAGTATACAAGAGTTATTTCTCTTCAGACAAATATTTCTACTTTGTGCTGATAACTTATCAGTCTCTTTTTTTAGAAAAATATTAATAAATCGTTTCGAGGACTTCCAGCCTGAAAAAAATAGCGCGGAAGGGGGTTATGGTGCTTAAAGCCAAAAGGCTTATAAGTATTCAGAAAGAAATTGAAATGTCTAGAAAGACATTAAAAAATTTAATGGGATAGTTTGTGCATTCACTGGATGATAGCTAGAAGAGATAGATAACATGGCTTAGATATTTGTTTTATTTTGTTTAATTTGAATTACAATAAATTTGAATTTCAACCTACCTTTGTCTTGTTTCTCTTCAATATTCAGGAACCCGCTGGTCAAGATTGGGTGTTTCAGGTACTTTCGAATTCATTTTAAGTAACCCTCATGTCAAGATTTGGTATTTTGGTTACTTCCGATTTAATTTTTTTTAATGAATGACAATCGGGGCAGTTCCGATGTTTTTATATGGTGTAGACTTTTAAGAAAAAAGAAAACACCAGTGTGTGGGCGTACACCCACGCAATAACAGGGATAGGCCATGTGGGGGCGTACACAAACGCAAAGAGGCCGCCCATGCCGCCGCCAGCCCACGCACAAAAAAGGGAAGGGCCGCCCACGCTATGATCTGTAGTACACCTGACGCTGCTTAAATATATTAATATTTTAATTATAATTTAAATCTCAAATCTCCAATGCTTTTTGAAATAAATGAAATGTTTTTTTATTGTATACAAAACTTGAAACAAGAAAATCAAAAATCATTATTTTTAATGAATTTTTACTTCAGAACAATATTATGATACTGGAAAAATGTATTAACTGGACACAAAAAATGATAGTCACAGATATGATCACTTGTAGTTGCATTGCCTCTTGCCATATAAGGAAAACACGTGGGGTGAGTGAATGAGTGAGTGAGTTTTGGTTTAAAGCCGCATCAGCATTATTGCAGCTATTCGCGGCTAGAGAATAATAAAAATATAACAATATATAGAATTAAAATTTATGTAAAACTAAATACAATAGATTTTAAAGCATATAAGGAAAACACGTGGGTGACAACACATAAAGGAGAAACCAATAGTTCATTGCCTGCCTTATGTTTAACCTATTACAAAGTTCACGTGGACGGAAACTTGGAAACGAGAAACTTTAAACTCTGATACCCGAATAGTTGAATAAACTGAACTTTTTTATGTTAAATACTTATCTTTAGACTTATTTAAAATTTGCAGGTAATCAATTTATTTGATACGTTGATTTAGATTCTGCTTTGGTTATTTTTATCAATAGTTTTTAAGTAAAATTGATTTAATACAAGTATTCATTTTTTTAAAAAATTGAATTTAAGATGGACTCAAGAGAATCTACAGAATTAGATCAGTGGATAGAAATTGTTAGTGAAAGAGCTTATCCTGTATTTTTGCTACTTCTGAAACATATACTAGCAGAAATTCAGAAACCTTATAGAAAAGCTATTGTAGAAGAAAAAACTTTTTTAGAAACAAATAATTATGTAAAACCCAGTTTAGTTAAACAAAAAACAAAGATTTTAAGAAATGATTTCCTTTTATTATTTAAGAAAACTAGCTGCTTTAGGATATACAAATTTTTCTTATCTAAATATGAAAAAATCTCAATTTCTCAAGCGTTGTCATAAATATAACTTCATATATTTTGCTAAGTTATGTTGTATTGTGTAATATCCATTTGTATCAAGTCACATGACATTTTAACCCCTTGACTTAGTGTGCAATTTGAATCCGAGAGTTGAAATCACGTGGTCAATTTCAGAATACGGAAGAAGAGGTTGGCAATGATCAACACTGACCAGCGGTGATGACAAATGTGAGAAAAAATCCCTCCTTTATCGACCAGGGTTATTAAATTCTCCACGGTTCCACGAATATATGGATCCGGAGCGAAATGAGGCGGCAACCCTTCGACACCAGTTGATATAGAAACTGTTCTTACCCTACACACGGCCGTCAGTCATAATGTGTGTTAGGGTCAAGTTAAATTCTGATTACTTGACACATAAACCAAGAACCGGTTGTATGTAGTAGTAAAATCCAAGTTTTACCTTTTACTGAGTACTGGAAAAAAAGACTTGCAATGACATAACACGAAAATTAAAGTGTTAACTTTAAACCCTTGTTTCTATGAAAATTCTATCGTTACAATGTGTAACGGTGTCAAATACGACTCGCAGACCTCGTGTTAATTCTAACAATTATTCTTTTTTATTCTTAAAGTGCTTGATAACTGGTTCAGTTTACAATATACAAGCATTTTACTAATCAAATAAAGCACTGTTGCAATGTGTAGCAAGACCTATATAAAAAGTTACCACATACATGTTGTAAAATATTAAACAAACAGGGTGCTAAGGGCCATATGGAAGTTAATCGACCTGGTAGTTAGCCTAAAAGTGCAACATGGGCCGGACTGACTACAAGGGTCATATACTATCATATGTACTAGGATAGTTCTGGCTTAAAAAATTTGCGAGAGAAAAAAATAATCACATTTGGGAAATTTAGGTGAGAGATTTGAAAATTATGTGAGATTTTGTTCCTGAATACAGTATTTAACCATACCATGATAACATTTCACAGTAATATGCGAATACAAAATTAATGTATGCTACTGAAAGTTACATGAATAAACAACATTTTATTTATTACAAAATTTATTACGAAATTACAACAATGTTTATATGAATTAAAATTTAGTTTAAGTTGTTTTCGAGATTTTGTTACCATTAAGAAATAAGAAACACAGTTCACTACATTATTGTTAGCAGGACTAGAAGAGAACTCTAGATTTCTTAAGTTTTTAATGTCTTTCCCATCTATAACAACTCTCATCAGTTGTTCACAATGTTCTTGTGAAAGCCTATTTCTAAGTGGAGTAAAAAATTTGTTCTGTGTGCTAAAAGCTCTTTCACAGCTTAACACCCTAAAATATTCGTTAAATCATACCGAATCTCCCATCGACATTTTTTTGCATTTTTGAATTGATGTTTATCAGTATTGTCTGGGACGTTTGACATTTAAAATACTTTTACGCAATGTTTGTTTCAGTTTTAATGGCTTATTTAAACTTCTTTCATGTGATGGGTTTAGTTCCAATAATATGAGGATTAAAAGAGTATTTCAAACCATTTCTTGCCTTTTTAACTATACTAAGCTGGACATACTCGGGGATAGTTTTTGTACACGGTAGAAGACGTCCGACTCGTGCTATTCTTTTTAATTTCTACATTGTGATTATCGCTGTAATTATCTTGAAATCACTTAAGAATTCCTGCTTTAATAATGTCCAAAGATGATTTAGTTTCCTAAAAGAGTTTATAGATCAGCCAGTACACTGTCAAGGTGAACAGATGAGCAGCGGGACTATGTACCAGCAAAGATTAATAATACTTATATTAATAACAACATGTGTACTGACCCAGGAAAAATATGCTTGGTAAAAACCAATTTGCTCTGCTTAGCAGACACAGTACCCACATCCAAATTAGCTCTAAATCATTTTTAAATATTTAAAACATAATTTTCTGACAACAATATTTCGTGCTACATGTACAAACAGTCAAGGAAAACAATTGTAACATGACAACTTGTTCCCAGAACTAAAACTAATTTGTAAAACAGTACTAACAAGCAGCATATACTACACTTTGAAGAGTTGGAATGTTAAGTGCAGAAAAGGGTGTAACGGATGTGGTAATGAGTCATCACATGTGCATCATTAATGCACCATAAAAGGAAATTGTGGATACTATGACGTCACACATATAGGGGTCAGAGACGTGGTAGGGGTGGTTATGTACAAAAAAGAATACTTTATATATAGGGGTTAAAGCCCTGGTAATGGTTACGTACAAATGACAAAAAATATTGTTTATCAAAGTTTTTATTAAAATGTTCAATATGATTGGATCATCAAAGTATATAACACAAGTGTTCATGTAATTTAAATCATAACGGTTTCAACCAACGATCTTCAAAACGATCAAAGAGTTAAAGACGCAAACATGGAAAAAAAGCTTGATCATAACACTTTCAAATGTTTGAATATATATTAATCATAACTAGTGACCCAAATTTGCTCAAATGATACCATGACCACTTCTGAATAAAACTACCAAGGTACCGTGAAATACAATGTAAACAATGTAGTAACAAACACAGTCGTTACATATTCCTTAATTAAATAGATGCGGTAGATCAGAAAAAAAAACAGCATGATTACGAATTAAGTTTTCCCAAAGCTGTAGAAATTGAGGTAGTGTTGAATTTCTGAGGAAAGTTCATAATTTCAGCTAGAAGTGTTGCTAGGCACACGCCAGTTTAAACGATAACTAAGATCTTTGTAATAGGCGATTTTTAGCTCAGATGAGTTATTGCTATCCATCCTCGTCCGTATACTTTTTTACATTTTAATCTTCTCTTCCAAAACCACTGGGCCAAATTAAACGAAACTTGGTAACCATCATGCCTAGATGAAGGCCTTTCAGGTTTGCACAAATGAAGGAGTTATGTCCGCTTGGGGCCCCATAAGGGGGAAATAGTAAAAAACTTTAAAAATCTTCTCCTCTAAATCTACAAGAGATCTACCTTAGTTATTTCATTTATAACACCCTTAGGTCATCTATTTTCAAATTTGTACAAATAGCAGCCATGGGGGGCTCAAAATGGGGATATTGTAAGGCATTCAGCGGGGAAATTGCTAAAATTTATATATTTGGGCTCAAAATGGGGATATTGTAAGGCATTCAGCGGGGAAATTGCTAAAATTTATATATTTGTCACTACATCTTGAGAACTATTAACATTTTGTAAAGACATGTACATTAGAATATTGTAGGTATTGACATGATCATTTTGATATATGGTTCAAGGTCATCTGTTAAAAAGTCAAGGTCACAGCTGCAGAAGAAGACTTAAATTGCTAATTATCTTGAAAACTTTTAACTTTTTGTATAGGCATGTATATTAGAATATTGTAGGTAATGACATGATGATCAGTTTGATATATGGTTAAAGGTGATATGTCGAAAGGTCAAGGTCACAGCTGCAAAAGACATAAATTGCTAATGATCTTGAAAACTATTAACTTTTTGTATAGGCATGTATATTAGAATATTGTTGGTATTGCGACAACGATCATTTTGATATATGGTTCAAGGTCATATTATTAAAGGCCAAGGTAACAGCTGCAGAAGAAGACTCAAACTGCTAATTATCTTGAAAACTTTTTAATTTTGTTTAGGCATGTATAAAAGAATATTGTAGGTGTTGACATGACGATCATTTTGATATATGGTTCAAGGTTATATGTTCAAAGGTCAAGGTCATATCAACAAAGGAATACTTAAATTATTTATTATCTTGAAAGCTATTAATTCCATGCATAGGCATGTATATTAGAATATTATAAGTATTGACATGACAATCATGTGGTTCGAGGTCATATATGTTCAAAGGTCAAGGACATAGCTGCATAATTTACTGAAATTGATAAATGATTTGGAAATTATTCATTGCACTAAAGTTACTTCATGCATATTATATAAGCTACTCATAAATGAAATGTGAGTATATATATTTCTGATTAAGTTTGTGGGAGTTCTTAACTTGAGAAAACCTTTAAAGTTTCTATACTTAATATATTGTCTATTGTACTTTGAAAACAATATGAAACATATCTTCAGGTGATCGTTAAGGCCCATGGGCCTCTTGTTTGTCTCTTAATCTCTGACAAATTTCCAAAGATCTGCTTGTGAAGTCATGGTCCTGGATAACAAGGTTAATATCTATTCAATCTGTGTTGTCTAAAGTATCCTCCACGTCTCCCATGTACCCTTCATCTTCGCCCGTGACGTCAATATGTTTATGCATTATGTAGGCTAGTCAATTAAAATGCGTGTGACCTTCACAAAAGATGTGTTATGAATGAATATAAATATATATATATTTAATTTCTAATTCTCCGCTACATTCATTTTTGACGAATCGTTCTTTTTTCCATTTCCTTGATCATAATGTTCATTTTAGTATTGAGTGCAATTATTTGATCCCGCCACAATCGTCTCTGTTTTCTAAAATACATCAATCGTGACAACATGTCAGCTCTGTAAATAAAAAATACAACATAGTGAGTGTACTATAACATCAAACAATTATTATGAGAGAGAAGAAAGAAAGAAAATTCCCATCCTCACACCCTCAAGGGAAAACATGCTGATCTTAAATTAGTTTCTACATTTCACGTTGTTATCGACATACCCGATGACATAATAATGGACCGGTAGGGGAGGGGTGGTGGTGGTGGTTTATTAACCGCTTCAATTCCCATTCTTGAATATATACTAGTACAAAGCAGATAAATGCCCATTGTTAGTCAAAATTAAGGGAAATATGACGAAACAAAAATATATGAACTTGCATAATAATTTGATCAGGTGGTAATGTATCTGAAGACCAGGATGTCAGGCTAACATCAGATATGTTAAAAAACACAACTTTTTTTCTACAGTATGGTACATCGTCCCTTGCCGGGTCGGATGAAGAGGGTCCCTGGGTCCTGTTTAAATCGGTGTGGACACTGGAGGTACTTGACATGGAGTTGACCTAGAGGCTCCAGGTAAAATGGGTGAAGGTATGTCACTGTAAGATAAATAATATTAAAATGTGATAAACATACAGAATTTGTAAGAAAAGGTATAGAAGTGTTTTCTCGCAAATTATAAAAATACCCTCAAGTAATCTCTCTCTCTCTAATGAAAATAATTTTTGAAAAAAACTTACATGTTGCACTCTTTCCTTTTCCTTCTCTCTCTCTCTGAGAGAATTTTTCATTTCTTCTTGGAAGTGTAACTTGATGACGAGTAAAAAGGTTTTTTATATTTTGGGTGAGCTAGCAGAAATCCTTGCTGTTTTTATACTGAAAATAATGTGGTCAAGATCTGAATGCCTCTATTGTTTAGTTTATTGGTACGTCAAACTAATGTGATATAAATCTATATATAATGGTAAAAACATTCATGTTCTTAAGCGATAACATGTAATGTTGGAGTTTGAATATATTTTTGTAAATGAGATAAAACTACGCTTGGTACCAATGGTTCACGTGAGCGTTTTTGACGTATTTAAAATTCACATAAGGTATACTTTCTGTTCTGAAATCATATGCGACAAGATGATTTCAAGGAAAGCTCCAGCTATCATTGGTTATCGTGATATTAAGTCTTCTCCTATGACTACAATAATTCGTGTTCCGATATCACAACTGAAATGTTTTACGTGCGGGAATTTTTCCCTTTATGTACCTGTAAACGACCCTTACACGTCTCCAGTTCCAATGCGTAATTACGAATAAGCTGGTATCAACAAAAGCAACGATGTCAATGTGATGGCATCGTGGGATACTACGTCCAAGAGTTGTTACGTTAAGAAACTGAGACGTTTTTTCGGACCCGGACCACCCATACCGACAACGACAGAACCTTTTAATTCAGGTTCGATAATTAAAATGTAAAATCAGTTACTCTCTCTCACTGTATGTGTATCAGTCCTGTGTGTTTTTCTCTCTGTATCAGTCCCCCCTTTCTGTGTGTATCAGTCCTGTGTGTTTCTCTCTGTCTATCAGTCCACTGTCTATGTGTGTGTGTGTGTAACAGCCCTGTGAACTCTCTCCCTCTCTCTCTGTATTCTATTGTTTAACCTGGGTATAAAAACCACCAATGGGAAAGGAAACCGTGTTCACCGGAACGTGTGAAGCCGCGAACTGAATAGTAGTAACATCACAGATTGATACGCACCATAAACAAAATAAATAAAATAGGTGTATGAGTTGAGTTAAAAACCGTGTTAAAATATATTATTAAAACAAACATCTGATAATGTGATTGACATGATCACAATATTATAACATTATGAACTTTAGAATGATTTGATAAACGTGGTCAAATCTCACTTTTATGTTCTAAAATGAAATAAGACTAACTTGTTGGAAAAGTACAATATAACACCTGGAAATTAAAGTGATTTTTTTCTTTTAATGAAACATTTAAGTGATAGAACATCCGAAAGTGCTTTATCTCCATATTTAAATCGCTATTTTGGAGTGATTAAATCAAATGATAAAATAAAGCCTGTGCATGAATGAGTATTTTTTCTGTTTTAATCGCTTTTTTGGCGTGATTACATCATTTTATAACAATCACGGAGCATGCGCAGCAATTTAGAAAGACAACGATGATGATTTTAATGGTGGTTGTGTGTTGGTGCTTTGCACCTATATACGTAGTATCTACGTCGTGGTCTAGGTGTTGTCAGGGTACCAGCACCTTGCTAGACTGTCGGGCGTCGCGAGGAGCTGATTGCAGTAGCGTTCGACTGGAAGGTACGGCCTATCATGAAACTGAGATCGCCCCCACTACCAGGAAACTGATACCTGCTCCAGGAACCACCACTGACGTACTGAGAGTCGAAACTCTGGCACAAACTTCCATGTGGGCTTTTGATGGTTAATTTACTCTTAAAGTATTTAATAGACCAGAGCATTCACTCCGATTCCCTCATTTTTTCTGGCTCCAAGATCATGTACATGCACGTCTCTAGAGGGCTCAACATCAGAATTCTCGACAAGTTTGAATTTCTTTCCTATGCCATTGGCCAAGTTACCTGGTGGTTTTGATTTGAAAGAACTCAAAAAAGGTTATTTTCCTCATAATTATAATACGTCCGAAAATGCCAACTACGTGGGACCTTACCCTTACCCTAAATATTACGGATGTAACAGCATGTCTACGGACAATCGTGAGAAATTTTTGAAATGGCACGAAGCCAAACTATTTGAGGGAGCAGTATTTGATATGAAAAAGGGAAATCGTAGATTATTGTCGTTGTGATGTGGATATTTTACGTCGAGCCTGTCTGACGTTTCGAAATATTCTCATGAACATTACGGGACGGGAAGAAGAGTTTGTAGACGACATTGGTGAACAACAAGTAGTGCTTAAGAATGCCGTCGACCCGTTTCAGAGCATCAGCATAGCACCCGTGTGTATGAAAGTCTTCCGAACTAAATTCGTGGAAGAAATCTGGGAAGTCAGATTGCAACAAGAAGGCAACATCACCGAGTGGCTTCCGGTCAAAAAGTCAAATGGTCAGATATCGCTGTTTGTCAACTGTACGTGGGTACATGAACGGGACTTGCAACATCGTGACCTTTCCGTCGAAAAATCTAGATACAAAAATTCCCCTATAGCAAATCCATCGCATGGTTGGAATGGTGCATGGAAACGTGAAGAAGGACGAATCGGCCCATTTACATACGACACACACTGGACGAATCAGAGTTCTGGGTACCCAATTCCAACTATCGAAGGTTACTGTTCAGAAACGAACACGGCCTACGAATTTAACGGGTGCTTATTTCATGGTTGTCCCCAGTGTTTTGCTAAAAACAGACAGCGGACCAAAATACCGAGAACGAAACAATCCCTTGATGAACTTTACGCCTTGACGATCAAGAAACAAGAATTTCTTTAATCTTTGACATTAATTGCATTGCCGTTTAGGAGCACGGATTTGACGACCTTTTACAAAGAGATAAAGAGGCAAAAACGTTCGTCGACAACCTGGACCTCGAAACCCGAATAGATCCTAGGGCCGCTTGTTTTAGAGGGAGAACCAATGCCATCAAACTGTATAAACGAATTGAACAAGAGGAGATAATTCAATATTGCGACTACACGTCCCTTTATCCGCTAAAAATATTGCGCCTATCCCGTGGGACATCTGACCATCATAATCACGAATGTCAATGACGTAAATGTCAACGAAATTTTAGGCATGGTGATATGTAAAGTGATAGCTCCTAGAGGGTTGTATTTTCCCGTCCTACCTCTGAAATGCAATGGTAAACTCATGTTTCCTTTTTGCCGATCTTGCACCGAGACACTAAACCAGGATACGTGCCGTCACGATACCGAGCAGAGGAATGATCGGAATTTGATGTTCACCGGAATAACAAAAGGCGCTCCAATTAGGATATAAACTGATGAAAGTAAACGGGATTTACCACTGGGATGAGACTACACAATATGATCCCATTGGCAAAACCGGAGGGTTTATGATTACATCAACCTCTTCCACAAGATTAAACAGGAGAGCAGTGATTGGCCTGAATGAGTCAAATCAGAGGACGACAAAACCCAATATTTAGATTCGTATTTGAACAGAGAAGGTATCCAATTAGACATTGACGTCATCCGTACCAACAAGGTTCATGAGGCTACCATCTCAACAGACAGTTGCAAAACCACTAGTCAGACATCAAACATAAAGTCTGCTGCTGTTATGCATGCCAATTTAAGACCAGCTGAGTCCAAACTTACCATCAGCACAGAAGAATGTGCAGTTTGTAAAAGACTGTGTCTGTTGAAGACTTCACCCAACATCTTTTGGAGTGGCATGCCATGGCATCTTGTGACTTCTGTTAAACAGAGGTGATAGGAGAACAGGCACTGGCCACACATCTTGAAAGTCACCACAATATCCTATCAGAAACACCACAGCCCAATACATAATTCACAGTACAGCAGTATTCTGCCATTCAAAAGAGACAGTCACTGCCACTACATGGATCATTACCATTCAGCAAGAGAAAGTCACAGAAAATATCTCGCTCATTCAAGATACTACCACCAAAGACATGGATACTGCTGACATTTCATCTCAAATTCAAGAGGATTTTACAATGATGACACCTCGTACACAAATTTGGTCATACTACCCACTGCCCAGATGCCTGCACAAACAACCCCTAGGGGACAACTGGATTGGCAGTATCTGCTGTCTAGCCAGTTCAGGAAAGTAATCTTGCCTTCAGATCAAGTATGGATAGCTAAGTGTCTTTATGACCCCAATGGTTGCCTTAAGGAGAGACTTGTAGATCAAAACTGGTATTATACACCAAGCCCACGACCACCAGTTGGTTCACCTCCTGATCCGCATGATTACTTTCGCAAGAGGTTGTTTATGTGGGCTTCTATGCGAATGTGGCAGTTTCCTCTTCATTGCCCCACAACACGTGGTTTCCAGCTGCAGCAGAGTGGTATCTACCCTAAAGCACGTGAGGTAATAGATGTAGATTCCAGATATTACATCATTATGTAGAATCCTCGTTGTAGCAATTGTAAAGTACCATACTGTCCATGGAACACAGAGATACTAAACCAGCTGGATCCTTTCCACAGGAATTTGTTCCCAGCCATTCTTAAAAAGTATGCTGCCCTAGATAAGAAGTGTGTAACTCTTATGAAGCCAAGAACACAAAGCAATAGTTGAAGTTATATACAGCAGGCTCTGCATGAGATACACAGTGAAGAGTGGGGCAAGCGTTGCATACAGTATTTGACCGATTGTGAGCTACACGAAAACGGCACCTTACTCACAGGAGTCACCTGCCAATACAAAGAACTTCCACCTTTCAGACCTCTGCCACTGGCCCAATGGTTTGAAACAGTACATGCAAATGAAATTTTGAGCCACCAGGAAGAAATGAGTTATAACCAGCATATGGAATGGTGTTAAAACTGGACTCTACGAAAAAGGTAGATAGGAGGTGCATGTTGTGTTACGTACATCTGCAGTTTTTCAGTCAATGGTGACAAGATTAAGTTGATTCTTTATCTCAAGGATTATTAGACTATAAAGTTTATGTGTAGCATGAGTTTCTGTAAGCATTTATGATCTGACTTGTACTAGTGCATGCTGATGGCAACTTTTATTGTGATAGTTCACCGATGATGTCGCAGATTAACACTGCATGCCACTTTTTCACATTAAACCGACACCAAGCCAATCCTTAAGGGCCAGGGCAAATAAATCCCTTTCAATTGTGTTCGATCTGACCGGGAGTCCAACCCATAGCAGCAAGACCTTAAAGTTTTAGGTGAACACCTTAACAACTTGGACAGAGGTTGTATGACCATTTTTGCAAAACTGGTCCACAAATTGTTTAGAATGCGTAAAATTTCATTATTATAATGCTTATAAAAGTGCATTTTGTTGTGAAAAATATTTAATTTCTGATATTGAGCCAAAATATTAGTTTATTAATCACGTTTTCGTGTTGGTTCACACTCATTTGTTGAATCTGGTGGATATAAAATTGTTGATAAGTCAGACAGGATGTGTAAATGTTGTAATATGGCAGTAATAGAGAATGAGTATAATTTTTTATTAATCTCTCCTGCTTATAGAGACCTGCGTCTCAAATTTTTCCAAAAGTTTTTTTGCCATTGGCCAAACATACATAAATTTTATACTTTATTGTCTTGTATTTATAGTCCTTCTAAAATTATTAAATTTGGTGAATATCTATATTGTGCTTTTTCGTAGTAGTTGTTTCATTATTAGTAGACATATTGTATTGTCACTGATTCTATTCTACATTGACAGTCATATGTGTATTGTATATCATATGTTGACTTGCTAAAGTATTATTTTACTTTAAGCAATAAAATTTTTATTATTATTACCTTTTGACACCACTGATTTTCATTCTGGTGTTAATAAGTTAATGACTATAATTAATGAAGTGTGTGTGTGTCTCATAAAACATAACTACATTGCATGTAGATTCATTTATTAACTGTTATGCTTTATTGATTTCAGCCTGCCCTTCTTACACTTATATTGGTAGTTAAAGATACATATATACATGAAAGTGTGTTATATCTTGTAATGAAGTCTTGTATCCTAGTATACATAAAGGCGTACACTAAAGTTGCCAGGAAACCAATAAAAAATGTTTTAAAATTGGGCTTCTACAGTTACGCATTGGGTGTATAAAATTCTTATTTTTTCCTCATCACTTCAATTGTCAAAATGACATTCACAATATTCCTAACAGATAAATGCTACACTATAATGAATAAAATAGTTGTTTTTGGTACAAATTTCATTATAAAGGTCAGCTTAAAGAACAATTTTGAGAACTGATTGATAATTTATTTGACATATCATTATAACATAGAACTCGGATACAAAACTCATACACACCTCAGTCAATCAACTCTGCGGGCGTACTAAGACAATTGAAAAGTGTTTGGGATAACTTGGTATCCCAGAGCAAAATATGATGCTTACCTCTCCATAAAAAGTGAATGCCAGGTTTTTACTCCATTAAATTTGTCATATTCTGAATTTTATTACTCCAGTTCTTGTTTTCCACATTTTTTATATATATTTGGTATCAGATTTTTCTAGGATAACTGTTAAGGTTTTCCAGAGTTTTTTTTTTTCTCATCTTGTTTTATTATCTCGGATTTGTAATCCTGGCATTTATTCCGGTGTTCTTCATAGGTATTTTTTACTTGCTAATAAAGTTCAATTTGTTATTCCTTTACCTGTAAATTTTATCTCGGTTTTTAGCAAAATCAAAATTCTTCATTTTATGTGCAATAACAGATTCTGAATTATATGGTGTGTGTGTGTGTGTGTGTGTATATTAATGTAGATATATGTATCCATGTTGTAATGAATGGCATGTACATTTATAAAGTTTTATTTTACCAGTTTTGAATATTAGCAGAACATATTTTTGTACTATGAGTTTCATTTATTGTTACTGTTGAAATGTTAGAATTTGTTATTGCACTCTGTAAATAATGATTCTTACTATTTAAAAAAGGGAGAGAATAAACATTAGTTGGCTTGTTGGTGTCTTATCATCATTGTTTCAAATTTATATTTTATTTTGGTTATCCTTTCAGATTAGCAAATACAATCAGACTGGCAACATGCTTATTTGATATTATTTTAGTGCTCATTTGAATATAATTTTAAATAAATCACTGCCAAAAGCCGTAAATGTTTTTTTTTTTTCATTTTCAATGTGCCCATTTTGGGCCAGACCTCATTTACCATCCTGCTCTTAAGGCGATTCCCTCAAATGCTGGCTTTGAGGTAAGGGACCCCCAGCCTATCTGGGATATTTGTAGGGGACTGGGGGGGGTCCACCTCCTTGGAACCCGTCCCACCACTGTAGCTGAACTTTGTCACTGGCGCTGTATGCAAGCGCTCTTGGTGGCCGCCTCCCCAATGGTGCGTTAGCGTTTCTTATATTTCATGGGGCAGCCCCAGGGGCAGGGTTTGTCTCTGCCTCCGTTTCATTGGGAGCGGAGAATGATGCGGATGATACATATGAAGATGATTTGGAGGAGCCGGAGCCCATAGAGCTGGAATAGGCGGATTTTGTCCCAGCATTTCGTATAAATACATGTGTATATATTTTCTTTATCCATAGCACTTTCCATTTATTTGTATTTTTATCCTTAATTGTATTCTCAATTTTATAAAGCTTTTTTTAAATCTGATATTTTCAGACGACGATACCGGTTTTTGAAGAAGGGCCTTGTCAGCAGTTGGTCACCCGAGTTGTTCGGTGTTAATGTTTTTGATTGGAGTCTTTTTCCGTTTATTTTATTATTTTCCCTTTTTTTTTTTTCCTTTTCTTTTTTTTTTTTTTTTTCTTTTTTTTTTTTTTTTGCAGTTTTTCTTATTTTCTTTTTCCTTTGTGGCTTGTTTTTGTAGCCCTGATGGCTTACATCTTCCAGCAACTTGTTTACCATTTCTTCTCTTCCTTCTCTGGCGTAGATTAATGCATATATGTGATACCTGTCATGATCATTAATGTCTGCCGTGATCATGCTTCCCATCGTCTTGAGTATTGTTGTTAGTCCTCTAGCACTTTTCATTCCACTGCCTGCTAGTGGCAGTTCCTTAAAAAAACCTTGGGGATTCTGTAGGTGGAAAGATGATAACTGTATATATTCGTCTTTCCATTTTGTTCGTGGTGAATTTGGGAATTTTGGAGTTGTGTTTTTGGTGAATGTGTTATTATTTCCAAGTGATTTGCAAAGTGATTACAGTTCGATTCAACGTGGTCTATTTTCTTACTGATTTGGCGTGATTGCCGACTGCGATTTCCTGTTTGATGTAATTAGTAAACCCCTGAGCCCTCTTTTCTAAACAGGGGAAGTGTTGTGAAATGTGATGGTGCTTCCCTGTAATCGGCGGGTTGTTTTGATTCCCGCCATGAGAGCAGTAGTGTCACTAGTGTGTGACGTTCTGGATGCTCATTGGAGAAGCTACTCACGTGAGGAGCCGGTCTGAGGAGTTCCTAGAGTTCTACTTATCCTTCTTCTGCCTTGCCTCGGATAGGTAAGACGTAATTTTAGAATAGTGTATTTTTCCAGGTATTTTGTTAGCCCAGCAACATCTCGGGCAAACGGAAAACACCCCAAGTGGTATATGACTTTTTCATTATAATTTATAGTACATTTAATTTTAAATGACTGAAAACAGATAATCTTTACGAAAAGGGTGATGTTACATATTGTCATACATTTTAATATGTTATCGCGTTACACTTTGTAAATAGTTATCATCATTGTTATTCATATGTTAGATCTTAAGAATTAGGCATATGGTTGTCAAGCGCTATCCAGAGTGAGTGTATAATAGAAGACATGTGGCATAACCAGTGCTAGTTTATATCAAACACAGCAAGAAATAGTTATTAGAAATAAAATACTGTGCTCAAAGTCGATACTCAAAATTTTGTCTCAAAGTCAATATTTTAGTAATTTTTCAATAAATGTGCAGGGAGAGTTATGGCGAGAGAAATCAGCCAAATAAACGCCAGGCTTTAACTTAATTATTATAAAAGGAGAATATAAATGATATTTTGAATAAAAATAAATATTATTTACATGCGTAATCTTTTAAGCTGTTATTTTGAACACAATAATAATTAGATTACCATAGAACCCAACTAGTTCATAATTTGCGGACGAAATGAGAGTACTAAATAGGTGTGGTTTTGATAAATATAAACGGACGCGCGGACGAAATGAGATTATGCTTGTGAAGTTTGGGGTTTTGAAAAGTAAGAATTGTTTGAAAATACTGTAAAAAAAATTATCAAGCTTAAAACTACTACACCTACGTATATAGTATATGGGGAACTTGGAAGGTTCCCATTACATGTACAAATATATAAAAGAATGGGTTTGATTTTGGTATAATAAGGTATTTTCTAAAAATAAGTTATCAACCTTTTGTTTTAGGTTATTACTATGTCATCATAACTGTAATATCTTACAGTTTGTAAGCTAATAACAGGCCCGTCGTAATTGTTTAGGCATACACATAAAACACAACATCAGACTTGACCGCATGTAGGTTTTTATTCCAGAACAATTCAGAGTCAACCAGGTGCTTGACAAATATATAAAGGGGAATAACTCGTATGACCTTACATACAGTATGTGTTCTATTCAATACATTACATCCTCCTTACTTAAGGAAAAGATTTAAGTTTTAAAATATAACTTATAAAGTCTCATTACTAATGAGTGTCTATAAACTAAAGTCTTATTAACTGGAACAAATGTGCAATAAGTGATAATCTCACCAACAAGTTAGCTGTTTATACTAACAAATGTCACTAATGCTTGATTATTTAACTGAAATGACAAATAACTGATTAAATACAATTTGACTGAAAAACCAAATGACTTATTTGAGCATTAAAACAATAAACAGAAGTTACCAACATCAAACATTAGACTTACAATACAATATTATCAGAACTCTTGTTCTGGCATTCAACACAGGGATTATTGTGCCCTTTTTTTCACAGTGTTGATGCAAATAATAAAACAAACAGAAGCTGTAATTCGAATATTTCAACATGTTTACAAGTCAAGTTTTTTTGGTTGTTTCACTACTCTTCCTGAACGTGTAGTTATATCACATGTTGACTGTTTAGGTTGAGAGTTTAACACAACATTATCATTTGGTACTACTGTAGGATTTTCTACTTTTGGAATTTCTATGTTGTTGAAGCTAGCGCTGTCCTCAAACTCCTGATCTGGAACACTTTGCTTTTCATTTGCTGTTTTTGTGCTTGTATGTAAGTGTTTCCGATTTCTCCTGTATAAGCGACCATTTGATTCAACAATGTATGATCGCGGCTTGTCTGTTTTGTTTATAACAGTTCCTGGTGATAGTGTTTTTGTATCAGGTGTCTTCATTCTAATGGGTGTTCCCTCTGCCAGAGGAGATAACTCTTTAACACCTCTCCTCTGGTCATAGAAATGTTTTTGTTTAAGTTTCTGTGCATCCATATGCTGTTTAACTTTATCACTGTCATTTAATGTTGGTTTTAGAAAGTTGTTAGATGCTGGTAATACATTTCTTGGACGCCTATTCATCAGTAGTTGAGATGGAGATAAACCAATACCCTCAAGTGGTGTTGTTCTATAGTCTAGTAGTGCAAACTGTTTTTCTCCAGTTTTCCGCCACAGCTGTTTCACCGTTTGAACCGCTCGTTCTGCCTCTCCATTTGAACATGGGTAGTGAGGGCTAGATGTTTCGTGTTCAATTCCATTATTTTCACAAAACTTTTTAAACTCTATTGATGAGAACTGAGGCCCATTGTCAGTCCTTAGTTTTTTTGGAAGACCATGACAGGCGAAAACATTTTTCATCGCATATATAACCGATGTTGTAGTTTCAGATTTGAGTTCAACTGTATCAATGTATTTTGAAAAATAGTCTACTAGAATTAAGTATTTTTTTGATTCAAATTCAAAAATATCACCACCAACATGACTGTATGGTAAGTTAGGTGTAGGAGTTGATTTTAGGGGTTCTACTCCTTGTTGTTTTTGATATTCTGCACATGACGAACAGTTGCTTACAGTATCCTCTATATCCGAGTTCATACATGGCCAGTACATCACTTCCCTGGCTCGTGACTTGCATTTTACTATGCCAAGATGTGTCTTGTGTATCAGAGCAAGCATCTGTTTCCTTAAACTTGGTGGAATGACTATTCGACCACCTTTGTATACAATGCCATCTAAAACTGACAACTGGTCTCTGGAGTCCCAGTATGGTTTACATTCTATGCTAACATCACTTTTAGTGTCTGGCCAACCTTTATGAATAATATCCATCAAACTCCACATTTCATTTTGCGTTGCTGACTGAATTTCAGTATACTTACTAGGACTTACTGATATCATGTTGAGTGCATCTAATTTTTCTTGCTCGTCTAGTGTACCATTTGCAGTTAAGAAAGCGCGAGATAAAGCATCAGACACATGCATTTCTTTGCCTTTTCGGTACACAACTGAAATATCATACCACTGGAGTCGTATCATCATTTTTTGAATCCTCATAGGAGCAGCTAGGAGAGGTTTCTTAAATAATATTTCAAGTGGCTTATGATCTGAATAAACAGTAACAGACTTGCCAAATATGTAACTATGGAACTTATTACAGCTGAATAAAATGGCAAGTGTCTCTTTTTCAATTTGAGCATAGCGTTTTTCAGTCTCTGTTAATGATCGGGAGCCATAAGCTACTACTCTACCCTCCTGAATCAGAGCAGCACCAAGTCCCTCTTTACTCGCATCACACTCAATTTCTACGGCTTTACTAACGTCAAACAACGCTAATACTGGTGGCTGCACTGCATACACGTTTGAGCTTTTCAAAGCTTTCTTGTTGTTCATGATTCCACTGATACTCGATTTCAGATTTAAGTAAATTTCTCAGAGGTGCATCTAATCTGACTTAGATTTGGAATGAATTTCGACAAATATTGTACCAAACCTAGGAATCTACGAATTCCCTCTTTGTTGATGGGTTGCGGCATTTCAACTATTGCCCTAACTTTATCATAGTCTGGTTTCAATCCTTGATCCGTGATAATATGTCCCATATATGGCACTGAGCTTTGCCGTATTTTACATTTTTCAAAGTTCAATTTCAAATTGTAATTTGTTGCACGTTCTATGACTTGACGTAAAATTGTGTCATGTTCCTCAACATTCTTTCCTGCTATCAGAATATCATCTATGATTGCGAATGCTCCATTAATACCAGAAATCATATCATCCATGATACGCTGATATATTTCCGGTGATGACTTGATGCCAAATGGAAGACGTAACCATCGGAACCGTCCTATTGGAGTATTAAAAGTAGTCAAGTATGACTGACGCCTCATCTAGTTTGATCTGTAAAAATCCTGACTTGGCATCTAGAACCGAGAATACTTTCGCATTTGGAATGTCACTTATAACCTCCTCCATGGTTTTCATTGGATGATGTGCACGTTTTATGGCTTTATTTAAATCTCGCGGGTCTATGCAAATCCTAACTTTGTCACCTTTGATGCTGACCACCATGGAGCTTACCCACTCTGTAGGTTTATCAACTCGAGTGATATATTCATTTTCTTCCATTTCTTTAAGTTTCTGAATTGCTTTGGGCTTAATAGCTGTCGGTAGCTTACGTGCTGGATGAATTACTCCTGGCACCGATTCATCTATGGAGAGGCTGTACTCACCCGGAAGAGTACCTGTAGTTCGTACTAAATCTGGAAAGTCACGTGTTAACTCGTCCTCCGCACTGCCTTGAAACAATGAGTATGTGTTGAGCATCTGAGGCTGTTCTGACGGAACAATTAGTAAGCCTAATAACAAATCACCGCTTATAATATTTCCTTGTTCAAAGTCTACAATCTCAAAACTAACCATAGCTTGGCAAACATTATCCTGACTATACATAACTGGTAATTCAACTGATCCAACCGGATAAATTTTATGGTTACTGAATGATTTCAAAGTTTTAAGTGACTTATTCATGTTAATTTGACCAGGTAATTTGTCAACTTGTGTTTTTGTAAGAATGTTTACTCTAGATCCTGTGTCTATTCTGAACTTTACATCAGCACCATTGATATTTAAGTTGACAGTCCACTTATCATCCAATACATTTACATCGACTACTGATGTAGTGTGTATAGCGAGCATTTCCTCATCGCTAGTACTATCAGATTCCACATCTGATGAGGCTTGGACTATGTGTACTCGATTTTTCTGTCTTTTCTTACACTTTCTCGCCCAGTGATCACAACCTTTACAGTAATTACAAGTGGTTCCCTTTGCAGGACATTTTCCACTTTCATGCGCACGGCCACATTTATCACATGTGTAATTTATTGTAACATATCTCGAATGACGCATGTTACTGCCAGCATTACTGTCCGCTTTGTTTGAACTTGGGGGTGTATTTACAGGTTTGTCGTTCTTGACATGCTTATAATTATGTTGTTTCACACCAACTTTCATGACATCCTCACCACGCATCATTTTGACTTGGGCTTGTGATAGCTCAAATTGCTGCCCTATTTGTATTGTTTTCTCAATTGTGATTTCTTGACCCTGATCCAGCAACCGTTCTTGCACTTTCTTGTGTTTAACTCCTGCGATTATGAGATCAATTAGAACATCATTAGAGTCTGTGTATTCGCAATCTATTGCCAAAAGTTTCAGATCTTTCACAAAATTATCAAAGGTCTCATTTTCGGTTTGTTTTCTCTGGTGGAGTTTAAAGCGTGCTATGCGTTTGTTTTTCTTGGGTCTGATGTATGTATCCAATTTGTCTAATATTTTAACGGGGTCATCTTGTTCATCCTCCCCCCACACAAACGTTTTATATACTTCCCTTCCTTCCAGACCTATCCAAAGCCCTATCCAACCAGCCTTGTCCTTTTTTTCTGCTTTTGCAAGGGGTCCCTTGAAGCAAAACTCCATGTGCTGTCGGAAACGAAGAAATTCTTGATACTGGTCGCCAGCTCCCCAATCTAATCGTGGCTGATCAAACGGGATTGCAGACATGGTTTCAATAACTACTTCTGACACCATGTAATATCTTACAGTTTGTAAGCTAATAACAGGCCCGTCGTAATTGTTTAGGCATACACATAAAACACAACATCAGACATGACCGCATGTAGGTTTTTATTCCAGAACAATTCAGAGTCAACCAGGTGCTTGACAAATATATAAAGGGGAATAACTCGTATGACCTTATTACAGTATGTGTTCTATTCAATACATTACAATAACCAGGGAAAAAAATATAGCCTGGGTTTCCAAAATAAAAAATTTGTTGGATTCGGTAGGTCTAAGTAATATCTGGAATTCTCAAGGGAGTCAAGTCAACAAAACCTGGTTAATTAAATCAATCTATAGAAGTTTATCAGTACTTATCGCAGATTCGACGGTTCAACGGCCTCGGATGAATGTTGTCTTCCCCTCACTGTCCATCCGGAGAACACGCCATGATCACACTTTCTTGCTCCTCCGTGTAACGTCACACCCACGTTCTCTCTCTCTATTAGTCAACTCGTCCCTCACTATATGGTACCTACTCGCCCCTACTACACTCTCCCCCTCTTTAAAAAATTGGCACTCCTGTGACAATGACTTTGTTGAATTTTTAAGGTAAATATACAGTCTCTAGAACTAAATAATCTAGCACTGGCACAGCCATCCATTAATATCAGAAAAATAAAGAAAAGAGAAAAAAAATTGACTGGTCCCGTAAGAACGGGATAATTAATCTCACAAATATTTTACACTTTTAACTGTTAATCACTTCTATTTACACTTAGAATTCCTGCAGTTGGTGCTGTTTACTTTTTAATTTATTTATTTTTTTTTTTAATTAAAAAAAAAAAACTCTTTTTGCATTTACTGCTGTGACACCAGCTATAGCATCCAACCTCGAATACCGGAGTGCAGCCACAATTTCTGCAATTTCCCCCACATATATTGGGCTGTTTAATGTAATTCCTTCTGGTGGCATATACGGAGTCAGTTTCTGGCTCCAATGCATTCGACATCTCTTCATCCACATCCTCGTTCTCCGCTTCCGACACGTCTTCATATTCTAACTCAATGACCCGTTCACTCCACTCAGATGCACTACTCACCATTTCCCATTCCTGCTCCTCTCTTAATCTCTTTAAAAAATCTGACGTGTCATCGATCACCACCACCCGATTTTTAATTTCCTCCACTTCCTCTTCTGTCATAATATGTAATTCCATGGGCACAGTACTTGGGGGAATCCGTATGGTTAGCTCCCCTGTCACCTCATCATAAAAATTGAAATCAGTATCCTCTTGAAGTTCCGCCATCCTGCAGGAATAACACTTATTACACTAACACTATTTACACCGTAACTGAACACTAAAAGGACCCTATTTGGAGTCTAGTTGGACTCTAGTTAGACCGGGCTGCCGGTATCAACTATCTACACGAACACTATCTTTAAATTCTGAAAAACAAATATAACATTATATTACTAGAAATACACATTTAGATTAGTATTTACACAACTCACCTATGTTTTACATGATCTTTTCTGACACTCTGGACATTGATAGGTCAGCATTGTTTCGGCTAGTTCTGATGATATACCTACACAATCACCATGATACCACTCATCACATATGTGGCATTGTATCATGAAACCGAAACTTCCTTTCCTACATGAACAATATACTGTTTCATTCATGTTGAGAATACTTTTACCCGCTTGAATTTGATTTTGGATTCTGCGTATCCACGGAGGTAATGACTTAGTTTCACAACGTTTCATTCTATCATGATTCATAATACAAACACGATCTTGCAACTTCACACGATCAACGAAAGCCGTTATCTTCTCAATTACCACTCCAGGACCTCTCCATGGTGTATCTAACTTTTTACATCGACCTTTAACTTTTGCTGTGTCCAGAATATATACTGCTTCACCCAGATTGAAATCTTGTGCACAAATCTTCACATCGTAATCACGTTTCATAAAAGCTTGTGTTGTTTTTAACTTATTCCGTGCTAATTCGTGTGCACGTGCCAATTCTTCTCTCAATTTGCTTACATACTCTTCCACTTCCATGTCTCGAGATTCTGGTACACGAAAAACTAAATCTGCTGGTAAGTTCATTTCTCTACCCAGCATCATTTTGTTAGGTGTCATTCCCGTCATTCGGTTTACCGATGATCGCAGTGCGCTTGCCAATTGGGGTAAATACTCATCCCAATCTTCCTGTGAGTTACTGACAAAACAACGGACGGCATCCATCAGAGTTCTATTCACACGCTCAACTTGTCCGTCGGCGGACGGTCTGTAGGGTGTAGTCCTACTTTTATGTATTTGCAATAACTCACAGAGAGATCTGAACAAACGACTTTCAAAGTTGCGACCTTGGTCACTGTGAATTTGGAATGGACATCCAAAACGGGCAAAGAACTCGTTCACTGCTGCTTTCGCCGTAACCTCAGCTGTCTGTGACGGTAACGGAACAATCTCTATCCATTTGGTGAACTGATCTATCATAACTAAAATATTTGTATTTCCACAAGTTGTCTCAGGAAGTGGTCCTAAAAAATTCATGTGGACTTTTTCCATGGGTGCACCAGCATGATACTGTTTGAGTGGACATTTAGCTTTTCTCGTGGCTTTTTTGTTTTTACTGCAAACCTCGCATCTCCTAACATAGGTTTTTACACTTTCATTCATTCTATACCAATAAAATTTGGATTTAATCCTCTCTCTTGTCCTATCCACTCCTTGGTGACCTGTCAGGCCACCATTAAAAATATCTGTTTCCCCTTGCCCTACCCGTACTTTTGAAACTGGGTAGGTAGGTAGGCTTTTTTTTTTTTTTTTTTTTTTGAAAACAAATTATCGATTATTGTTACGAACAACAATTGAACACAAAGATTGTAATTAAGTCGAAAATTTATATATATGTTTGTGCATACTTGTGTACACTTCTGCCCACACTGCACCGTCGACGATAGACAGATCGTAAAGAAGTCTTTATCACGATCTTTCCTTTTCAACTGTCCCAACATTTCCGACATTCGTGTGTCTATAACATCTTAATCACTATGACGTTTGTAACAATCGGATCACCGTATAGTGCTTATATAAGCGTCTTTACAACTAAGAAGATAAAACGTATAAATCCTGAAGCGGAAAGAGAAACAAACCGGAAATTATCGGCCCGGAAATCGCGAGGGAAAAAAAAAAAATTAAATTTTCAATAATATTTTTTTTTCAGTCGGCGGGATTTTTTACGGTCGGTCGCGCAAGGGGAAACAACTATATTTTTATTTTGGTCTCAATGGAAGATCATGGTTTAATCCAAGCACTACCTCTACATAACATGTAGGCACTACGAGTCGCTGCTTCCCATCCTTGGCCTTATTCATTACGACACCATTTGAATCCAAATAAAACTGTTCCTTATTAATTAAATATTTCTTGGCTGCTGGTCCACACGAAAAAAATTCATTTTCAGGAGGATCTTGTTGATTATTTAGCCAAAAAAGAATAAGCTTTAGATCAGGTGAGTGAGTGAGTGAGTTTTGGTTTAAAGCCGCATCAGCATTATTGCAGCTATTCGCGGCTAGAGAATGTTAAAAATATAACAATTTATAAAATTACAATTTATGTAAAACTAAATACAATAGATTTTAAAGCAACTACTAAACTGATAAAAACCAGTAATATCACAGATAAGTTAACATAAAAGACTGGATAATAACTGATAAAAACTATATTTTATTGAACAAGTTTATTTCCCGTAGGAATTTTAAAATTTGATGTCCATGAACATTATTAAAAAGATCTTGCATCGATGATGCTGAATAAAAAGTATCCCTTGTAGGAGCAAAGTCAACACAGTCCAGCAATATGTGCTGGACAGATTGTTGACTTTGACAAGGGGCACATTGGGGAGGTGTATACTGAACTCCATATCCGCCTAAATCCTTTTTAATCGTAACTGGCATTATTATTGGCTCCACTGTGCTAGTACAACCTACCTCAGGGTACACAGCAAATGGGTTGTCCATTGTTGACAGGAATTCTCCTTGACAGTCTGCACCAACTTCCCCGGTCCGGGTGGTGGGTTTGACAACCGACAATGGGATCACATTGTCAATTTTAAGAAAATCTTGCCATTGTTCATGAACACGAGTACAGTGTTTACATCCCCCACATGGAAGCATGTCCAGTTCCACATGTATAAACATTTCTGGGCACGGTGGGTCTAACGGAGCTCTCGATAATGCATCAGCATTCACATGTTTCTTTCCAGCTCGATGTTGTATTTTCAAATGGTATTGACTTAACACTTCCAGCCAACGTGCGAGTTGACCTTGTGGCTCTTTAAAATTCATCAACCATTGCAGACTGCTATGATCCGTCCGAACAATAAATTCGCGACCTAAAAGATAATGACGGAAATGTTGTGTAAATCTAACCACGGCAAGCAACTCTTTACGTGTTGTACAATAACGTCTTTGAGCTGACGACAGAGTAAAGCTACCATAAGCTACAACTCGTTCCTTACCCTCTCTCACTTGGATTAATTCTGCACCAATAGCCTGGTCCGACGAATCTGTAACCAAGATAAATGGATCCGTTGAATTTGGCAGTACTAATACAGGGGCGGTTTGTAACGCGTTTTTTAAAGCGTCAAATGCTTGTTGCTGTTCAAATTCCCACATAAATGGGTTTTTTTTCCGGTTATACACGTTAGCGGCTTCGCAATGTTCGATTACCCCTTAATGAAAGTTCTATGATAGTTAACGAAGCCTAGAAACTGTTCAACTTCTCTAGTTGTTGTAGGAGTTTTCCACCTTTTAACAGTTTCAACATAGCTGTCACCTAACTGCATAACTTCTTTATTCACTGTACGTCCCAAGAAGTTCACTTCATGTTTACACAAATCACACTTTCTGGGTTTTAATTTTATCCCGTATTCACGAAAACGTTCAAACACAGCACGCAAATTATCTATATGATCTTGAAACGTCTTTCCCATCACTAAGATATCATCAAGAAAACACAATACTACTTGCCACGTCAATCCACGTAATACAAGATCCATGGCCCTAGCATAAGTGGATGGTGCGTTACACAAACCGAAACTCATACGCGTGAAGTGGTATAGACCATAACGGGTAATGAATGCAGTCTTGGGTTGATATTTCTCCTCAATAGGTACCTGCCAGTATGCACTATTGGCGTCAAGTTTTGAGAACCACTCGTTCCCTGCTAATGTGTCTAAACACTCCTCTATTAAGGGTAAAGGATAAAGTCTTTCTTCGTCACGGCATTCAATTTCCGATAGTCAATCGCATAGCGTACTCTACCATCTGATTTACATATCAGTACTGGTGGGGAAGCCCATTCTGATATACTTGGTGTAATTATGTTATGTTTTAACATAGTATCAATAATCTCCTTTTCCTCGTCAACAAATTGCAACAGTGTGCGTCTCATTCTCTGTTTAATCGGTCTTTCTTGCCCTGTATCAATCCTATGTGTGATACTTTTAAATGACCCGATATCATATTCATTCTCCGAGAAAACATCAACAAACTCTGTCAACACAACTTCTAACTGGGCTTGTTCTTTTGGATTTAACTCTTTGCTAGCAAGTTTCAAAAGATCCTGTATATCTGGCGGCAATTTCCGGTTTTTGTTTTCTACCATATTTAAATTCACTTTTCCAATGTCAACACTTGTTATTTCTGCCTTGGCGACAATGGTATTCTTCTTGATGGTATAATAGCGATCACTCGCATTTACTAAACAGATTGTCGGTTTTACTTGACTGTTATATAGACATCTGGGTATGAGAACAGGCAAATTTTCATTGCATGGCTCAATTACAAATGGACCTTCAAGTTTACTTTCTAACCTAGTTGGAACATGCACCATACAATTTGGTGGGACTACGATTCTTCTATCCACAATTACTTTTGACACCAATGGAAACGTTTCCTTGGCCCCGGGACACAACTCTAATTCTTCACCACTGATGACATATTTGAATTTATGTAAATCTACTGTTACTCCATAAGTAACCATGAAATTCAAACCTAACAACATGTCATCCTGTATAGGTGCCACATACACCTCAGTTTCGTAACTTTGAGTACCTATCCCTAACTTCACTGGGCCAACCACAAAGGTTTTCATGTGCATACCACGACCAGCTGCATGCACCACAGTCTCTCTTAATACCGCAGGTTTTATTTCCAGTGACTCGTAAAATCTATCAGAAATCACACTAACCTCTGCAGCAGTGTCCACCGCAGCTACCACCTTTTTGTCCCCAAACTTTAAATTTAATGTTAACAAGGATGATGTACTTAACCTCATTGCTGTAAAAATTTTATCTAGTGCATGATCATCGTTTGAACTGAATGGATTGGGCTGCTCTCCAGATTCATCAATTTGTCCATTGATAGAACACCTAGGTTCCTCTACCACTAACGGAATCAAGTCCGAGTCCGTCACTTGTAGACCAACATCATTTCCAGCAATACAATCATTCAGCTCCAACCCATTCACTGCATTTGAAACGTTGCTCTCCTTATTTGTAAAATTCTCTGTCCGATTCTCCCACATGTCTGTTACAGTCGATTTATCTACCACCCGCACTGTACTTCCAGTCAGGCGTTTTTCAACAGTGCAGGTCGGAGCAACGCCTACTGCTCCGGACCTTGGCCGTTTAAATGACCTTGAGTTTTCTTTTCCTCTTTCAATTCACTATCACAATCCCGGGCTATGTGTCCAATCTTTTGACACTTATAACATTTCATGTTTTTCCGCCAGTGTGATTGAGTTCCCGAACTACGGGGATTAGATTTCCTAGCTCCATTGTTTTGAACACTTGTTAGTTTTAAATTCCATCGGTTTTCCATGGCTTGCATTTGTTCCTGAACCAACTTTATGTTTTTGTCTGAACATTCTGCTAGCTTGTCGACACTGCGTGCTATAGAATCATGGGGCGAGGCAGTCACACTATTAACCACCGTCTCCTCCTCAGAATCATCTGAAGTTGCAGCATGGGTTTTTAATTCTCGGTTGCCTCGGATTCTCACACCAGTACCAAACACTGCCTTGTCATTGAACTGCTGCCATTTATTTCTCTCCAAAGCTTCATCACCTGTTTTTGGTCGGAACGATGCTGCCATACTACCTGCATTTTTATCAATACACCCATGACAAAGTTTTGAGATAACTTCACTCACAATAAAATCTTCTGGTAAGCCAGGAAAAGCTTTATCTGCTAGGTTAAGCAATCTTTCTGCCCAATCATCCAGATCCTCTCCGGGGAACTGACGTGCACTCTGAAATTGTATTCTGATAGTTTCAGGTAACTTCTTCAAATTGAATCTTTTTTCCATACATTTAACTAACTCAGAATAGGTGGTGTCTTTATCTCGCCGTACCCGCCCTAAACAATATCTTGCTGCTGTTCCAGTCACTGACCAACACAACTGAGCTCGCTTTTGTTCCTCATTTAATCAAGCCATCTCAGCATACATCTCAAACTTACCAATGAATGAAGTCCAGTCATCACCTTTATCGGTACCATCATACTTCAGAGATTTCAGTAGGGGCATTTGTGTTGTAAAAAAAGAGCGCTCAGATTTTGGCAAAAAACTGGAACTGAAATCAGAGCACTTAATCATATCGTTTTTCGACGTGGAATTAATTGGTGTTAAACTTTGTGTTTTAAGACTCTCGCTTTTCAACAGTGGTGTGCCATCTAGCCTTTCACTAAACTTTACTTTTGTTTTCGGTGCCTCTGCATTCCACTTTTCGACTCGACTGGGAAAATTATATGAACCTACAGACGCATCAATCCCTTACTCATCGTTTCGGGTTTAAATTTTGATGGACTGAATGGAGTGAAATATTCTGGCATTGGCTCTGTTTTAAACATGTCTGACCGATCACTTTTTACTGGGTTTCCCATTATTTTCAATTCATCGTTTTCCAATTTGCTTTTCAAACCTACTCCAAAATAATCTGGTTTCACTAATTCCTCCTTAAAAACTGCAGGACTCTCCTCATCTGATCCTGAATCCCAGTTCTCTTCCTGATTAATCTCCACATCTTCAAACTGAACTTCATCTAACGGACTATAATCAATATACTGATCAATTTCGCCAAATCGCACATGGGGAACCTTAGACAACACTTCCGGTGTTATATTTGTCATTCTTCTCAAATTCCAAATTTTATCTGCAGTTTTCTTGCCAACTGTAGGCAACGACAACAAATCATCGTAACTACAGAAGTTAATATATACTTTGCGACTCATCTTTCCGTACCTTCAGTACTTTGATTTCTTTCACAAATTTACAAGAAATTCAAAACTCAATGTTTTACACTAAAATTTATTACACTATACACAAAATTCAAAAATAATTTTTTTTTTTTCATTTATATCTTATAATTTGATTAGGTTATGACCGTTCATCGGTGTCAACCTTTCCACGTGCAATTATCCTGCTAAATTTTCAAACGCTGTCGACTAAATTCACAATTTGATTCTTCTCCCAATAATTTAACTAGCTCACAAACATTTCTTGATTCAATCATTAATACTAATCACTATTTCATTAAACATTCGATTCAACACTAAAGAACACTCCCAAACCGAAACAACTACGCCATTATTTTTTTATATTTTTTTTTCGCGCCAAAACGTCAAAATCACCACAACAAAACTACATCCTATTAAACCATTAAACCGTGCTCCGTGACGCCATTGTAGAAGTTTATCAGTACTTACCGCAGATTCGACGGTTCAACGGCCTCGGATGGATTGTTGTCTTCCCCTCACTGCCCACACTGTCCATCCGGAGAACACGCCATGATCACACTTTCTTGCTCCTCCGTGTGACGTCACACCCACGTTCTCTCTCTCTCTATTAGTCAACTCGTCCCTCACTATATGGTACCTACTCGCCCCTACTACAAATCGAACAAAAGCTGAAGGGCCAGTTCTGTAAAAATTGGTATTCACAAATAGAGCAGTCTTCCAAGGTTCTGATATATAGAATTTATAAGGATCAGTTTGGTGTTAAAAAATACCTTAATTTTTTTTTACCTGTTAATTTTAGAATACTTTTTGTTAAATGTAGGACCACTAATCATTCTTCACCTATAGAAAAGGGGAGGTGGGAAAATGACAGAACTGAAAGGAAATGTAACCTTTGTAACAAATCATGCATTGGGGACGAATACCATTTTTTGTTGGAGTGTGAAAAGTTCAAAGATCTAAGAAAAAAAAATATATTAAAGAAAAATATTATATCAGACCGAACACGTTAAAATTAGCATGTTTATTAAAAAGTGGAAACAGGGAAGAAATCATTGATTTGTGTAAATTTATAAAAGAAGGTCAGAAATGTTATATTTAATAAAAAAGTTATATTTAATAAAAAAGTTATTTACTTTTTGCTTTATTTTAACTTGTTTTGTATAATAAGCATTACAGCTCAGTACTTTTTGGTTGGGTGTAGGTTGCTTAGTTTGGGAAGTAGGCATTGTAAGACTTGATGAATTGTGTTTTTAGCTCACCTGACCGAAAGGTCATGTGAGCTTATGGCATGGCGCGGCGTGTGTATGTGCGTGCGTGCGTCGTTAACACTATTTTCGACTTCTCCAAAACTGCTGAACAGATATCAATGATACTTGGTCAGAAGCATATATAAGCCGGTGCAATTCAGATTTGTTCATGGCATTACCATGGCTACCAAAACTAGGTCAAGGTGACCTAGGGGTCCAAAAATCTTTAAAAATCTTCTCCAAAACCGATGATGGGAAAAAATCTGATGTAATATTTGGCTTCTCTAGGGTCTTAAGCCTATAGTTGTTCATTTCGTGAAATTTGGTCGAAAAATGGGTTACGTGTTTTTGCGTTTAATTTTAAAAATTTCGTAAAATGGCTTCAAATTGTTATAACTTGACTCTTTGAACAGATAATGACGTGGGATTTTCAGTTTTGACTTTTTCTTGAAATGACCTTTAAATTAGGGTCAAGGTCACAAATCAAGGTCATGACCAGATTTGTGATTTATGCAGTTATAGGCAATTTTCTTGCAAATATATTGAGATAAATGACATCAAATCATTGTTAAAATGTTCAGCATGACAAAATTTAAAAAGGTACCAAGTTTCATAACTATATCATTATCCATGTAGGAGTTGTATAACATATTTTGCCATTTGCAAAGTTTTTACTTTGTTTTTGGGTTTGTGATGTGGACACGGACTGGTATGTTTGTTTTTATAGATACATGTACACGGACTGGTATGTATGTTTTATTTATATAAAATAATTTGTGACACTGTACTAGACATGATTTCAGGCATGATAGTAGACATAGCTTGTGACACGTCACTAGACACTTCTGATACAGTAGATGAAATAGTTTGTGACATAGTGCTGGAAACCGATGGCTCGGTAGTAGACAAAAACAAAACTTCTGATACAGTAGATGAAATAGTTTGTGACATGGAACTAGACACTGATGGTTCGGTAGTAGACAAAACTTCTGATACAGTAGATGAGATAGTTTGTGACAAGGAACTAGACACTGATGGTTCGGTAGTAGACAAAACTTCTGATACAGTAGATGAAATAGTTTGTGGCATGGTACTAGACACTGATGGTTCGGTAGTAGACAAAACTTCTGATACAGTAGATGAAATAGTTTGTGGCATGGAACTAGACACTGATGGTTCGGTAGTAGACAAAACTTCTGATACAGTAGATGAAATAGTTTGTGACAAGGAACTAGACACTGATGGTTCGGTAGTAGACAAAACTTCTGACAGTAGATGAAATAGTTGGTGACAAGGAACTAGACACTGATGGTTCGGTAGTAGACAAAACTTCTGATACAGTAGATGAAATAGTTTGTGACATGGTACTAGACACTGATGGTTCGGTAGTAGACAAAACTTCTGACAGTAGATGAAATAGTTTGTGACAAGGAACTAGACACTGATGGTTCGGTAGTAGACAAAACTTCTGACAGTAGATGAAATAGTTGGTGACAAGGAACTAGACACTGTTGGTTCGGTAGTAGACAAAACTTCTGATACAGTAGATGAAATAGTTTGTGACAAGGAACTAGACACTGATGGTTCGGTAGTAGACAAAACTTCTGACAGTAGATGAAATAGTTGGTGACAAGGAACTAGACACTGATGGTTCGGTAGTAGACAAAACTTCTGATACAGTAGATGAAATAGTTTGTGACATGGTACTAGACACTGATGGTTCGGTAGTAGACAAAACTTCTGATACAGTAGATGAAATAGTTTGTGACATGGTACTAGACACTGATGGTTCGGTAGTAGACAAAACTTCTGATACAGTAGATGAAATAGTTGGTGACAAGGAACTAGACACTGATGGTTCGGTAGTAGACAAAACTTCTGATACAGTAGATGAAATAGTTTGTGACATGGTACTAGACACTGATGGTTCGGTAGTAGACAAAACTTCTGATACAGTAGATGAAATAGTTGGTGACAAGGAACTAGACACTGATGGTTCGGTAGTAGACAAAACTTCTGATACAGTAGATGAAATAGTTTGTGACAAGGAACTAGACACTGATGGTTCGGTAGTAGACAAAACTTCTGATACAGTAGATGAAATAGTTGGTGACAAGGAACTAGACACTGATGGTTCGGTAGTAGACAAAACTTCTGACAGTAGATGAAATAGTTGGTGACAAGGAACTAGACACTGATGGTTCGGTAGTAGACAAAACTTCTGACAGTAGATGAAATAGTTGGTGACAAGGAACTAGACACTGATGGTTCGGTAGTAGACAAAACTTCTGATACAGTAGATGAAATAGTTGGTGACAAGGAACTAGACACTGATGGTTCGGTAGTAGACAAAACTTCTGATACAGTAGATGAAATAGTTGGTGACAAGGAACTAGACACTGATGTTTCGGTAGTAGACAAAACTTCTGACAGTAGATGAAATAGTTGGTGACAAGGAACTTGACACTGATGTTTCGGTAGTAGACAAAACTTCTGATACAGTAGATGAAATAGTTTGTGGCATGGTGCTAGACATTTGTGGCACGGTAGTAGACATTTCTTGTGGCACATCAGATGAAATAGTTTGCGGCATGGTACTCGACCCTAATGGCACGGTGGTAGCCATAACTTGTGGTACATCAGATAAAATAGTTTGTGACACAACAAGAGATAACTTGAGACACATACCCTGATTTATCTATCAAAGACAAACAAAAAAAGAAGTTATTAGTTTTCACGATTGTATGCGATTATATACTGTCCTTAGCCTTCAAACCTAAGTTCTAATCGATTGGTGTTCCAAGTTCCACTAGAGTCATGTGTGGGAAAAGGAATTATCCCTGCCTTTGGTCCTTACTGATTGGCTTGGTATCAGTATAATGGACCAACGATATTTTTTGTCAATCTGTGTGTGTGTGTGTTGTGAACCAGTGCGGTACATTTGCCATCAGTGAGCACTGGTACAAGGAAAATCACAAACGCTCGCACACCATATGATCATTATTATAAACTAGTGTTAATCCTTAGATATTAAATAAATAGTTGATTGTCACTGATAGGGGAACAATTACCGGTGCTACGTAAAACATTCATGATAGTTTGAATTTATATTTTTATTTTCATCATGTTGATACTTACGACATGTAGTAGGCTTGTTGTTACCCTTCCGAACTGTTTGCACACCTTAAGATCTGCATAAAGTTTTCAATTGATAACTGGTCACAACATCTACAACTTCAATTATGGCACTTTGCAGGTTCAGGTTATACGTTGAGGGCCCCAATTTAATTACGTGCACATCCTCTAGGTATGTGTAGATAATGCTATTACAGTCTACTGCACTACAATCAAGGAATGGTGTTTGAGGGTCTTTACAACAAACTGCTTGGGGCTGATATTTCAAAGCATATGTGTTGCCAAAAAGGCACAAAAACACAGCGAAAAAAATCACAACCATCTTTTTCAAAATCGTATAATACAGTGAACTGTATAATAAATTAAATATTGTACGGTCATTTGATTAATATCTTTAATCCTTCAAAAGTTACTTTTTATCACCATAATTATCTATGGTTATCTTATATAAACATTGTCAATCAATGATATTGTTAAAGGACAACGCGTATTAGGTAAACCGTCACATTTCATTAGGACATGTCAGTTTGAGTTATTTATTGTTCTAAAAAAATCTGATAAAACATAACTTGTTGTTCATTTTGGTCAAACTCATCATCTTAACATTATAAATTTAAATTGTTCCGCTTATTAACGTACCGTATACATCTTCACTCTAAAGTTTAAGAATTGAGTTATTATTGTTCTTATAATTATGACACATATGTTTAATTTCATTTAAATTCAAATTAATTATTATAAGCATTATAATTTAAAATATTGTTTAAATGTCATGCTTGCGGTTTTTAAACATCCGTTTATTGGTTGTATTACGGGTATGTCACGTCATAGGGTGGTGTAATTTTTCGTCCACTGCAAGTTGTTTTGTAACGTCCTCTCTCATTGGTCGACTATTTATTAGCTCACCTGAGCTGAAAGCTTAGATGAGCTATTGCTATCCATCTTCGTCCGTCGTGCGTAAACTTTTTACAATTTAATCTTCTCCTCCAAAACCACTGGGCCAAATTTAATAAACTTGGTAACCAGTATGCCTTGGTGAAGCCCTTTCAGATTTGCAAAATGAAGGAGTTATGTCCACTTTGGGGCCCCATTAGGGGGGAAAGAGTAAAAAACTGAAAATCTTCTCCTCTGAATCTACAAGAGATATACCTTAGTTATTTCATTTATAACATCCTTAGGTCACCTATTTTTAGATTTGCACAAACGGTAGCCATGGGGCTCAAAGTGGGGAAATTGTAAGACACTGAGTGGGGAAATTGCTAAAAATTATATATTTGTCACTATATCTTGAAAACTATCAACTTTTTGTATAGGCATATATATTAGATTGTTGTAGATATTGACATGACGATCATTTTGATATATTGTTCAAGGTCATATGTTGAAGGGTCAAGGTCACAGCGGCAGAAGAAGATTTAAATTGCTAATTATCTTAAAAACTTTTTACTTTTTGTATAGGCATGTATATTAGAATATTGTAGGTATTGACATGACAATCATACATGCTTCGAGGTCATAAATGTTCAAAGGTCAAGGACATAGCTACGTAAGTATACTGAAATTGATTATTGATTTGGAAATTATTCATTGCACTACAGTTACTTACAGAAACTTTGACAGTTTTCTCAAGTTAATACCTATAATATTCTAATATACATGCTAATGGTTTTCAAGATAATAAGCAATTTAAGTCTTTTTTTTTGCAGCTGTGACCTTGACCTTTCTACATAATGACCTTAAACCATATATCAAAATGACCGTTGTCGCAATATCTACAATATTCTAATATACATGCCTATACAAAAAGTTAATAGATTTCAAGATAATTAGCAATTTAAGTCTTCTTTTGCAGCTGTGACATTGACCTTTCAGCATATGACCTTGTACCATATATCATAATGATCGTTGTCGTAATACCTACAATACTCTAATATACATGCCTATACAAAAAGTTAAGTTTTCAAGATAATAAGCAATTTAAGTCTTTTTTTTTTTGCAGCTGTGACCTTGACCTTTCAACATATGACCTTAAACCATGTATCAAAATGTTCGTTGTCGCAATACCTACAATGTTCTAATATACATGCCTATACAAAAAATTAATAGTTTTCAAGATAATTAGCAATTTAAGTCTTCTTTTGCAGCTGTGACATTGACCTTTCAATATATGACCTTGAACTATATATCAAAATGATCTTTGTCGCCATACCTACAACATTCTTATTTACATGCCTATACAAAAAGTTAATAGTTTTCAAGATATAGTAACAAATAGATAATTTTTTAGTAATTTCCCCACTCAGCGCCTTACAATTTCCCCATTTTGAGCTCCATGGCTACCATTTGTGCAAATCTGAAAAAAGATGACCTAAGGATGTTATAAATGAAATAACTAAGATATATTTCTTGTAGATTCAGAGAAGATTTTCAAAGTTTTTCACTCTTTCCCCCCTTATTGGACCCCAAGGGGACATAACTCCTTCATTTGTGTAAATCTGAAAGGGCTTCACCCAGGCATGATGGTAACCAAGTTTCATTAAATTTGGCCCAGTGGTTTTGGAGAAGATTAAATGTAAAATGTTAACGGACGACGCACGACAGACGGTGAACCATCGCAATAGCTCATCTGAGCTTCCAGCTCAGGTGAGCTAAAAAATTGTGTGTGTGTGTGTGTGTTTTAAATTGATACTGTAAAAAAATATTTAATATTTTTACAGGACTAACTTCCGGTAGTGAAAGTGTCGGAGAAAATAAATATTCTTATATTGGAAATTGAATTCATATTATTACGAACCCTGTGACATCAGTCTCGAATCGATCTAGATACTTTTTACTCTCTTTTTTTTATCACAGAAAATTCAATTTTCAATCTCTCATCTTGAATTTTTACTCTAAGAGTTCATTTATTTTCCAAATATGAAAAGGAAACAAGATCGTGTTCCGGCAAATATTCCTAGTTCTATTGTCATCATTTTTTAAAATAATTAATTCTTTTTAATTATTATTATTTTTATCTTTAATTATTTGGTTTTATTATTATTATTATTAATTTGATTTATTATTATCAATCTTTCATGAATCATAATTATTTTTCCCCATAATTTCATAATTTTTATAATTTAAAAATTCAGTGGATTATCATCACAATGGTAGTAATAATGACAGTAATAATCAAATGACATTCTGAAATTATTTTATTAACCAAATATGATGCCGTGACTTTTACGCGGCGGTTTGCAACGTTAAAAATATATTGAGTGATCTCTGACGTCGATTTTACAAAAGGCGAAAAGTAAAATAAAATCGTAAAATCGACGTCAGATCTCTCGGACATTTTATACATGATTTGCCACGTTAATGTTGTAAGCGGTTTGATCTACCAGGTCAAAAGGAAAAAGGCGCAGTCGCTTACATCATTTTAACTAGCTAAAAAAACCCGGAAATTTGTTAAGTTGATGCGATATAAAATTGTATTAATGACTATTTTTTGAGATTTCAAAGAATGCTGACACATCCATTTTTATTAAGAAGATTATTTGAAACGTCAGGCATGTTTTTTATGTTTACTTTCATACAAATTTACGATTTTAATGAAATATAAATGATTATCGTAACACGGAGATTTAGTGTATTTATTATTTAAACACTATAAGCTAACACTCACAGGAGTCGGAGGACATTAGCAAACTTATTGAGCTTTATTCAAGCCAGTTTTTTCTTACCAGTGTGTTTAAGCAATCCAAATGTTAGTATTGTATTGGGAGAGTAAAATATAACCAGACATATATTTACACAGGTCTGCAAATGTTTGTGTTATATCGAGTTGAGGTCGGTACTTTGTTTTCGTCCATCTGTCTCAAGCTGACCACTTCCATATGAGACAAGCTATCTTGACTGCCATCATTCCACCCCACTCAACAGCCTTAACTACAAATATTGAGTCGTGTACTGTCATCTGTATACAGAATTACGTTCTACCTAATCTTAAAAACTGCACATTCTGTTTTTTCTTAATCTAATTATCAAGTATAGATTTCATAGTCTTAAATGAATAAAAATGGTAATTTTATTGTCATTTGTCTTTGAATTTATTCTACATATATACATTAAAAATTTACAAACATTGATACATGCATAAATGCATTTAGAATCTGTTGTGCTATCTCTGCATTTATTCACGCCACATGCAGTGCATTTAATATACAACAGTTTTCAAATTGTCATGTAGTTTGTTTACTTTACGGTTGTCTTAAATTTAGCAATTTGATTTGTTTGCATTCAAATTGAACATAAAATCAATCAAAAGTATATATATATATATATATATATATATATATATATATATATATATATATATACCGTATTCAATCAGCATTAGAGGAATTATTGCATGTGCAAAATAAGAATTAATAAGTCAACAAAATATAATAGGAATAGTGTCATTTTACTGATAAACTTCACACTTTTATCATAATCTCAGTGAACTGAACTTGCAAATATTATGCCTGTTGACAAACAAACAAGTCCAAGATGTTGGCTGTTTATGTTATTATTTTACTTATTTTGCCTACATGACAATTTGAAAAACATTTTTTTAAATAGGATTTTACAATTCTGGTAGGCCATTGGACAGAAAGGGTACAATTGTTTTGTTTAACAATGTTCAAACTTGAGTTTTTGTTCAAAGTTATATTTCCAATTTCATAAGAATGTTCAAAGTTTCCCATAGAAACTGTGCAATTGCATCATGTACAAACAGCTGGTACACACTAGAACAATGGAAGTCATACCATTGTCCAACACATAACTGCAATTTTGGAACAGGTTCATGTGTTTGTCCACCCCCATTTCAGCTTTTTCCTTTTCCAACAGAACGTAAGGATCTCTCTTGTAGGCTTAGATGGATATCTTTGGTAAACAGTAAAAAAATGGCACATCTAACTGGACACCAAATGCAGATTCTAGAATTTGTTCCAAGCATTTTGAAGATTGTGAACAAACAAAACTTCACCCTTATCCAACTTTAGAACTTGGATACACACCATACAGTAATACAAAGAAGGCAAGGCCACCTCCAACTGAAAGAATTGGTACACCAACAAAACGAATACGTAGTAAACTTTAATGCCATGCAAAGCCTGAAAGATCCATTTCTTCTGAAACTGTTACATCTGATCATAATTATGTTGAAGCATGCACAAAATGTACAGACAAATCTAATGAAATCAATGCACTAAAGGCTAAAAAATCTTCATTTGGCCAGTCAAATTATGTTTTACAAGAAAAAGTTACAAAACAAAAATCTTAATCCCAAGATAGTGAATGAAGTGTTGAAATCCGACAAAAAATGTAAATTTTACAAGTATTTCAGATTGTAGATGGAACCATTAAAGAAGTTAGATACTGGAAAGGTCCTTGTAAAACCTGTAATCCATTAAAAAATAAAAGAATATCTAATTTTAGTAATATCAGAGGACTTACCAGAAAAGAAGAATTTGTCTTAACTCTTATGAAACTAAGACTTGGCCTCTTATTTGAAGATTTGGCAGACCGGTTTCAAATATCTGTTTCCTATGCTTCAAGAATATTTACAACATGGATCAAAATTTTATGACATGCTTCTGGTGCTTTAGTTTACAACCCCAAGAAAGAGAAAGTTAAAACAAATTTACTCCCATCTTTCAAAAACCCAAAATATTCCAATGTCAGGCACATCATTGATTGCACGGAGGTCTTTTTAGAAAAACCAAGGAACCCACAAATTGCACTTAACACCTAGAGCAACTATAGGGGCCATCAAAAAGCAAAGTTCTTGTTGAGTATTAATCCATCAGGTCTAATTTATTTTGTGTAAGATAGTTTTGGTTGAAGATATAGTGACAAATATGTCACTCAGCATTCTGGTTTCCTTGATATACAAGAACAGTATGACTCTGTCATGGCAGATAAAGGTTTTCTGATTCGAGAAGAGTTGGCCTTAATAGGTGTAGAATTATTTATTCCACCAGGCCGCAGAGGACTTGTTCAAATGTCATCCTCAGATGTCAAACTCATAAAGACATTGCTAATCGCAGAATACATATATAGCAAGCTATACAAAGGATTAAAAGTTTCAGATTTTTCAAGTATGAAATTCCATTAACACTTGTCCCATTTCAGGATGATAGTATGAGAGCAGTTTGCGGTCTATGTAACTTATATCCACCAATTCCAAAATATAACTAAAGGTTCATTTTGACTTATAAAACCATGAATTAACTGCTAACATAAAAAGTACAATATTTAGTGAACTTTAGTCAAAAATATTGTCTACTGTCTAGTCAGTTTATTCTCATCATACACAGTTATGGCAAACATAAAACCTAAGCTAGGGTGAGAAAAGTGTATATGGTGAATCATAAAAATAATTTGGGGAGAAAAGTAACCACTTTTCATAAGGAATAAATATTATATATATATATATATATAATTTTAGTTTTCAGAATTAGTGAATTTTTGCAGACACTTTAATATCAAATTATTAATTTTTTCAAATAATCAGATTATTACATTAGGCCATATTAAATCAATTTGTAGTTCGTCGGACTCACTCGCCTCTTAAATGAAGAATTAAAAATAAATTAATTAAGTCGATTTCCGGTAAAATCCTGCATCCATTTTTTCCTGCAAAATCTTTGGCTGCATTCAGTGTTAATTTAACAATTTCGGGGCAACATCTGTCCAGTGTTTCACTATTAAACAGTTCTTAGTTAAAAAAGTCCGTAGAACTAAAAATTAATTTGGTATGGCCTTAATCATAAAAGCAAATAATTGATACTATTTCCTATCAATGATACATTGTTTACATATCCACTGTTGGAATTGTTTTGCTTTCTGTTTTGTTATACCAACACATTTAAAGTGAAACCAATTCTCACACTTGTCACATGAAATACTCTGATCTTGAAACATTTTAATTTGATCAGATTCTTTAATAATGTTGCAAACATATGTACTTTGCAAATCCATTGGAACATCCTGCTGAACTGAAACATCTGAAAGAGAATTTTGAAGTTTTCTGGAATAAAGTTCATCAGCAACAAATGCTCTATAGAAAAAATTCAAGCTTTCAATAATATCTGCATAGTACTCTTCATTGTACCTTATTCTTTGTCTGAATGTTCCATTGCATGTATAAATAAATAAGTCACAATAGGCTCTATTAGTAATTGCAAGCTGACCTATTATTTGACAGTAATAAGAATGTTTCATTTTCAGTGAATATGTCCCATCATCTGATATCTCCAAACAATTAGGTGGTGAACAATAGCAAAAATGTGTGTAATTTTTACATTTTGCAACAATGGGACACTTTATTTCTACCAAATCATCCCCACAACAAGAACAAGTTTCCAGGAGGTCTGGACTTGCCCCTAGATACACATAATGTTTATCAATATATAAACCACATTCTCTGGTTTTAAAATTACGATGGAATCTTGACATTTCTGTTTCTTACTGCTTTTTGGCATAAGGCTCATATTCCCTTCCATGTTTAAGGGCCTTGATCTGGGGATTGGGTGAGGTATATCCTAGGACTTAGATAAGATACTTGTGTAATCATTATCTTGATTGGTCTTCAAACTAACGACTTTTGTATGTATACTATAAAAATTGGACGCAGTGAGTCTATCTTTACGTAATGAATGCCATATAGGATTCCTCCACTTGCCAACAGAAGATTTAGATAAGCACTGAATAACAGCATCACTGTATTCTGGCATTTCCTGGAGCAATTTTTTTGGATTAGGATGTAAACTGGTCAGATGACTTATAGTGTACATATCTGGATTGACGGTACTACGTATACAGCCAGTGTCTTCATTCTTTTTCATGGAAACTACTGTTGCTGTTGTTGTTTTCTCAAGCTCAACACCTGAAAGTATATATGTAACAGTAGCACACATTACATTTATATTATTTCCATTTAACCACTTTGTAACATTCAAGACTTTTCTGGGGCATCAGCTTTATCTTCAGATATATATATATATATATATATATATATATATATATATGAGCCATATGTTCAATATTCTTTTATAATTTAGGGAAAGTTTTCCTAAACACTAAATGCTTTTGTATGAAATCCAATGATCCGCGTACTTGGTAATATCCAAAGCAAACCAGAACTTGACTAATGAATGAAAGATATCAGAATATATCATAAACATACTTGAGACCACTGATTTTACGCCTATTGACTTTTTATGGGTATGGATTATTTTTATAAAATAACAAAATGATATCCATGCACGTGTAAATAAAATAATTACCTTTGAATATACAAGCATTAGGAAGTACTTCCTTCAGTTCAATTGCAAACTGTTGTAATAAATCTGATTTGCTAACACTGGATATTGGTTTAAATTCTGTTTTAATATGTCTTCTGGTATCTAAAATAAACAACAAAAATTATTATTGCTGTTAAGTGCAACATTTGAAAACAAAACCCTGAGTGAAACAACTTGTGTAAACTTTACTACAGTAAAACCAATATATAGAGACTATACAGCTAATAAAATTTGGAGTTTATAAACAGGCGGTCTTTTTATAAAGGTTCTTTTTGGTAAAAATTTATGTGGCAACTATAAGTTTTACTGTACTTTATTTAGATATAATATTAAAATTATTGGTTTATACATGTATATTAATTAAAGAAAACAAAATACTTCTGACTGCTAAACTGAGCAAAGGTGTGGTTCAGAATTTCTTTAGTAGACAGGTCCACTGTTAATGGTTTATATGTCTTCACACAAAATATATATAAATAGGTATGCGAATACATTTAAACTGAAACACTTTGTCAAGTGCAAACTTGTTAATTCTATAAAAACAGTGAAATTAGGTGTTTTTATAACTATACTATTTGTGCCTCATAGTATCATAAATACTTTTATATTATAAATAAAATGTTTAATCATGACGCATTCTTTTGTTCCAAATATAACAGAGAGAAAAAGAATCTAATTGCAAATATTTCTAATTCATTACCATTTTGTTAAAAATAATATTTAATTTTAAAAAGGTTCACATGATGAATTTTGGATAAATCTTACCTGGTTTTCCATGGCGAGACTTTTTAATCTTAGTGTCTTTTAATTTGGGTGGTCCCTAAGTCAGTTGTTCCTGATGGAACGTTCCATTTACATTGCAATTGATGAAGTGGAGGTTGCTCCTAATTTGTTAGCAGATTCAACTCGGAATAACAACCCAGCCACATGGTTACATGTGCTATCCAATCTTTAAAGAAAAGTAAAAATTAAAATAAATATCATGTTTACAATTACACAAAACAGAATACTGGTTCAATACTTATATCTTACTTCACACACACACACACACACACACACACACATACGTGTAAACGGTAGCAAATGAAGATCCATGAAATATACCCCGCAAATGCAGACTTGTCTTAAAATATGTTCATTTGTTTCAACATTTTAAATTTTAATTTTGTCATGCTATGCGACTTCGTATTTTTTTTTTCGATTAACTGTGATAAGAAATAAGAGGTGTGTTTTTTACCATCCAAACAAGGACCTCGCATACACAGGGTAAAATATGGACTTCATATACACGCGGTAAAATGAGGACTTCATATACTCGCGGTAAAATAGGGACGTCACATACACAAGGGTAAAAGAGGACTTCACATTCACAGACTTAACTGAAGACGTTACATGCACAGAATCTAATTTGAATTTCATATGAACACTTGGAAAATTTGTCGAATCACTAGCCACGTATTAGTGTCATGTCGTAAGTAATTTTTGAATTTCATCATTTAATTCATTGAAAAAAAGACATAATGCCATAAGTCATTCTTTGAATGTACTGAATGATAAAATTCAAAAATGACTTATGAGATGTAGACAAAATATTTCTCTTATACATGTATATAGACGTAAGTAACATTAATGTAATGTTGCATAAATTTTAACAGCAATGCGACAATGGTCAAATGCAATGAGAGTTACCATGATATAATACCTTCGGTTTTTAGGTCTCATTCAAAACATCTGTAACCTTCACTTTTTAATGCTCATATTTGAGCAAAGAGCTAGTTACCCTCCCAATTTTAAGTCGGACCGATAGGGTATCAAACTCGTGATCCCCCTCTTACAGTGCAAACATCAGCAATTCATCTGAACTTTCGAAGTAGTGTTAGTAAAAGAATTTTAAAAAGTCACGAGAAGACAAATTTACCGATATGACTGTAAGGAAAAATACCTGTCAATCAGATATTTGAATTCCATTTTTCGATATTGCTTTACACTAGTCGAATGTTTGTTCAATAGCAGTGTAATGCCTTTGCAGAGGGTATCTAGTTTATTTTTTTCCCTATTGTTCATTACAAAACGTTAAAGACTGCAGGACTTCAGATAAAAAAAGGGAGCATGGCTGTGACGGTACATATTGTCGCCCCGGAGGCAATATATGTACCTTCACTGACTGTACATATTGTCGCCCACCTAATATAGTTTATTTTGTTGTAGATGATGATGACGATGATGATGATGGTTGCGTGAAACAATCAGAGACATATCAAGACTTATTGTACCCGAAAATTGTCCCTATAGTTGCAATGACAGTAATTACTAACAAAACTTAAATATGACTTGGCCTTTTTACCAAGATATCCATTGATGTTATATGAATGATTAACAACTAAGAGTAAAGCATTTGCGAGTACAGAACCCATGCTGCAACATCGTTATAACATTTATGTTACAACTTGGTGTCAGTATGTGATTACTATTTCTAAACTTTTACTATTTCATATTATTTACATGTCTGATGTTTTCATCATAACTACTATATTTAACTTTATGTATGTCATACACTTTATTATTACTGGATGTTACCGCCAAACATTGTGACTATACTATATATTGCATACCTTATACAAGTGTATGTTTCTGGGAATAAAATGAATTAAATTGAATTCCAACGGTAAAAATGTTCGGATAGTTAAACATACTGTGTAAACTGTAGATAGGCAGATTACCAGTGTGTCCTTATAAATTTAACATTTTAAGGGGAATTTTTCTTGAAAAGTTAGATAAAAAATTATTGCAAATTAAGATTTTATTTATTCAAATATCTTGGTGTTTTTGTTGCCCATCAAAAAGCTACTGCGTTATGTCTCAATATGATTACGTTCAATATATTTACCTGCAGTACAAAGCAGGAGGGTCAGTTCAGCAATGATGAACTCGAATTGAAAGTGGTTGACAATAGTTGTATATTACAGAACTGACTACCACCCCTCCAGAACTTATGTCCCAATTCCACACGGCATTAGTTGAGTTGAGTGGTGGAAACCGTAGTGTACGGAGAAAACCACCTATTCTTCAGAATGCGAACCGACATACTTTCTTGCACTAGAATCTGGCCAAGTGAGATTCGATCCAAGGCGGTGAGAGGCACTGTAATCTGTACACGCGCTTTTAATTCAGACTACTCAGAAACCAACAAGATTCTAAGGAGAGGGTGGAATTGATAATGGTCTTTAACAGACAAGTCAAGTATTTTGCTCTTTGATGGAGGAAAACAGATGAGCGATAAGGAAACCATAATTCAACGGTATACAAAATGAGGCGGTGAGAGGCGTTGTGATCCTTAAGCACTCGGCTATCGACACATCCTGTTATTGGAGCAACAAATGCTAATATTTAAAACATTGCATACATTTATTTGAAGTGTACGAGGATTAAATGTATTTTAGTTGAAAAATACATAAAGGTATTCCTTAAAAGATGTAAGACCATTAAGATCATTATAAGATTATTTATATGACATTTGTTTTTAGTAGAATGATTTGTCAAATTTTTTTACGAGAGAGAGAGTAATAAAATGCTGCTAGTTTTACTCAATGACTACTTAAAAACCAAATTTAAAAATTTTATTTCCACGACATCAATTTCAATTTTTTTTTCGAAACATCATTTGCGGTGATAAGAGTATCAATGTATTTACCGGCGACATAATGTGCCGAAATGTGATCTCTAAAAAGTCCTATGTAAGACCGACCGGGATTCTCTCGCTCTCAAAGCGAATGTTCTACCTCTTAGCCATCGAGTCGTTTGTTACCCAATTTTAATTTTTTTAATGTGTGTGTGTGCGGTTTTTTTTCGTAATAAATTTAGTGTTAATTTGATGCGCGATTGTAAGACCGTCAAATGTAAAAATCACGTTAAATGTAAAAAGATCAAATTTGACATCAAATGTTAAAACAATTTTACTCTAAATGTAAAAACAATGCTACAAATGTAAAAACTTGACATCGAATGTAAAAAGAATTTGGTGCTAAACGTAAAAACATTTAAACACTAAATGTAAAAATGCCGATTAACGTTTAATGTGAAAACAAAAAAGTGATTAATGTAAAACAAAAACATTGCTCACGTTTGCAAAAATCTGAATTTGAAATGAGTGCACATAGTAGGCTTCCAATGAAAATTAAAAATCAAAGTAACTGAGAAGCGTTAAGCTAGCAACTATGTGTGGTTTCTAAAGATGTAAATAATGGTTTACGGGATTTCAGTGTAGACTACAGTCGTCTTTATAATGCTGGCACACTGTTAGTGATGCCGAAATCGAATCCCACGTTTACATTTAGAGCAAAACTGTTTTTACATTTAATGTCAAATTTGATCTTTTTTACATTTAACGTTATTTTTACATTTGACGGTCTTACACACGATTCATTATATTGTTAAACAAGCAAAAACCTCAAATATATAGTTCAAAATGAAATTTCTTAAACAGGTTAAGGACTTGAAATTCTGGTTATATATTGTGTTTAAAATAAAGTTCCTGTAGATCTAGCTGAAGATCCAAATAATGGTAATCCGATACCCGTTTTTGACGTTATTGAGAACATAAAATGTGCCTTATATGTTACCAGCCATTATTCATCAGGGGAGCATGGGTGCCAATTGCCATCTTGTTTCTTTGTGATTCTTACTGTTTCCAAGTACATTTTACGCTACAACTTTTTGATCTCGTCTTCTGGACAATTCATGTCTAATATGTGACAAAGTAACAGCCTTGGAAATTCTTAAAAATACGTTTTAAACCAAGGACCATGACAATATTGTCGGTTATATTGGTTGCTTAGCTACCAAATCAATTTCAAATATTATTTAACAAATATTTATTACCAAGTATAAAACTAGTCCTCAATGGCCTTAAAACTAGTTTAAATGAGTGACAAGTTGAAATATTGACAAAATAATAAAACTTTATTAATTCTTCTATGTTTAAAGGGGGAGAGAAAACTCTTATTGATAACAAAATGTTTCTTCATTGAATGTTAAAGATGAAGTTGAAGACACACAGGTTCGCAAAACTTATTTGGTTGTTCATAGCTTATCTAATTGGTGGCGAAAATAGTTATTTTATTTTATACACTAACTAAATTGTTTTATTAAACCTGGCTCACATGTAGAAGATAATTATGACGATTTTTTGAGAATGTACTTTTTTATTAATTTAAACATCAACACATTAATAACAATTCAATCCAATTTATTATAAAACAGGCAGAAATCACAACTAATAAAAATTACAATTTTTTTCAAATTTCATAGTATAAAAATAGACTATTTCAAAACATAATCTTGGAAAAAAAGAAAAGAAAGAAAAAAAAGAAACATAAAACTGTAAAACATTGTATATTTATATAAAATAAAATATGAAATATAAATCTGTAAAACATAAAACTAAAACCACCCCCCACCCCCCCACCCCCCCAAAAAAAAAAAAAAAACAAAAACAAAAAATAAAAAACTTTTTATCACAATAACATTAGAATCAAAACAAGAGGCCCATGGGCCTTAACGCTCACCTGAAGATATGTCCAATATTGTTTGCAAAGTGCAATAGACAATGTATTAAGTACAGAAACTTTTAAAGTTTTCTCATGTTAAGAACTGCCACACAACTTAATCAGAAATATATCCAGGCGCATTTCATTTATAAGTAGCTTATATAATATGCATGAATGAACTGTAGTGCAATGAATAATTTTCAAATCATTAATCAATTTCAGTATACTTATGCAGCTATGTCCTTGACCTATGAACATATATGACCTCAAACCATACATGATTGTCATGTCAATACCTACAATATTCTAATATACATGCCAATGCATGTAATAAACAGTCTCAAGATAATTTATAATTTGAGTATTTCTATGTTGATATGATCTTGACCTTTGAACATATAACCTTAAACAATATATCAAAATGACCGTTATGTCAATACCTACAATATTCTAATATACATGCCTATGAGAAAGATAATTAGCAATTTAAGTCATCCTCTGTAGCTGTGACCTTGACCTTTCAACATATGACCTTGAACCATGTATCAAAATGATCATTGTCGCAATACCTTCATATTCTAATATACAGGCCTATACAAAAAGTTATAGTTTTCAGAGATAATTAGCAATTTAAGTCTTCTTTTGCAGCTGTGACCTTGACCTTTCAACATATGACCTTGTACCATATATCAAAATGATCATTGTCACAATACCTATTATATTCTAATATACATGCCTATAGAAAAAAGTTAATAGTTTTCAAGATAATTAGCAATTTAAGCCTTCTTTTGCAGCTGTGACCTTGACCTTTAAACATATGACCTTGATCCATAAATCAAAATGATTGTCATGTCAATACCTACAATATTCTAATATACATGCCTACACAAAAAGTTAATAGTTTTCAAGATATAGTGACAAATATATAATTTCATAATTTATATGGCTTCACACAGGCAGGATGGTTACCAAGTTTCATTAAATTTGGCCCAGTGGTTTCGGAGAAGATTAAAATGTTAAAAGTTTACACACGATGGATGACGGACGGAGATGGATAGCAATAGCTCATCTGAGGTAAAAAAAAAAATCATATTTCTTAACTTTAAAAAAAAAAAAAAAAAAAAAAAGCAAGTTGGAGTTTGGCACTTCTGCTGTTAAAAACATGGTTAATCCTAGATGCAAGAAAGCAAAATAGTTTGATAGAAGAAAGTCTTCAGGCAAAATGAAGAAAATGCCCCTCATAATATAGAATTTTCTTTCTGTCAGGGTTATATCTTTGACCCCAAAAATTTCAAAGTTTTTATATTCAATAATGACTATAAATTAATTTCATAAATTTTTTTGATTACATAAAATTAAGTACCAAACTAAACATGTGACAGGGAGTACCTAACTTTTTCATTTTTAACCGCAAAGTCTCAAATGCATGTTTAAACAAGATGCCCAATAGGGCTTGTATGGCTCAGCTGGAACACACCTGCGGTTTGTTTTCGGGTTTTCTGAAAACCTACGAAACAAATTTTTCCAAACTTTAACTCAAATAACCAAATGCAACATTTGCAAACACTAATTTGCCATCTGTGTCAGATTTGCTTCCAAAGTTAGTCTAGTACGTTCTATTTTTATTTGATAAAATATCATCTAAATTTTCTAACTTCTATTTTGGCTTAATCCATTCAAAACATTTAAAACAGTGCATGGGCCAAAATCACATCAGTAGCAATATCATGACTTTTTGATATATCAAAAAATATTTATTTGGTCAAGTACTTTCAGACAAAATTGGTTTATAAATGAATCTGTAATGACCATGTATGGGATTTTACTTTTTTAAGAAACAGACATCTTGGAATTTGGATGGACATGTCAGATACAATTTTTTTTTTATCTTTTTCACCTTTTATACCAAACAATGTTTAATTTGACCAAATATTTTTTAGAGAAATTTTCAAAGTTTTCATAATTTGCATATTGCATGAATATTGTGCAAATAAAAAATTGTACATAAAACATATGTCATATTTTGAATCCCCTAAATCTTATTTATTTTTATATTTAAAATGTCCAAGAAAAAAAAGGACTTTAATGAACCTTTAATAGACATTTTTGCTATTTTGATTTATAGCAGCTATCTTGGATATCTGATGGTCATATTAAATAAATTTTAATCTAGATCAAACAAGGACATTCCATTCTAAATTTCATTTAATTGGATAAGTTATTTCAGAGGTGAAGAATAATGTTTACGAATGCATGCACCCATGCTTTACAATCCCATTAGCTCACCCTAGCTGTGTCAGGTGAGCTAAAAATTAAACTTTTTCGACTTAGGTAAAGAACTGTTAATTAATGTTGTATATATACAAATACCAGTTAAATTTTGATGTGCCAGATGTGCACATGTTATTTTTTTTTATGTGTATGTTATTTTTTCAAACAAATATTTGAAATAAGTATAGCAATACGTCTTCTCAAAAAAAATTATCAACAAAATCATTTGCCAGAAAAATGTATAATATAATAAAAATAATAATAAAATCAAAGTACTGAAAGTACTGGAAAGCGGTTAGCCTGGTAGCTCGGAAAATTTGGATAAAATTTTGCTTATCTCACATTTCAACAGAAAGTCCCTGGAGAAATTCAATTTCTCAAAAAAATGTGCAGCCCTTTGATTAGATTTTGGTAGACCTTTAGTTTTGTGGAATTATGTATGTTATTTTTGTCACAAAATATGATGTTGTAATCAGTTTTAGACCAGGCCCCATTTTGAACAGACTGTTAACTGTGATTGTGTAAAACATCATTACTCCATTTCTCAGTTTTATTTCGAAATAAGGGATAGAAAAGGCCCACCTGATAGAAATGACAGATAAAAGTGTTTTGATACAAAATAAAATCCTCTTTATGATATTTTGAAAGTTGCATTGAATAAAATAAATATTTATTGAAACTGTGTAGCAAAATATCTCTCAACAAAAAAAATCTTATTCAGTAATTAAGAAGTAATGAGTTGTATCCAAAATAACCACCTAAATACAGGAAGACCAACATCTTAGTTCTTTTACTCACGACCTTTGACTCAGCCTAATTACCAATTTTTTCCAAAAAATGTTGAAAAAGTCACAAAAGTACGAAGGTAAAACTATGCCATGACCTTGCATTTGATCTTGGTCATTGAAGTTTCATCGAAATCTGTTCAGTTGTTTGGGCAGAGATCATTTATCATTGCAGATTATTACATGACTGCTGTTATTGTTAACATTCATAGCAGGTCGTATTTATACATATTTTGTCTTCAGGCAAGGTTTACACACTATAAACCTTTATGTTAAGTCTATTGGAAAAGTTGAAAAATTCATACTTAAAAAGAAATATCTAGTCAAAGCTCATTTATAAGTAGCTAATAAGCACACAGAAACTATGAAGCAATGAATAATTTCTTATAAATTAACCATTTCAGTATACTTATGCAGTTTTGATTTTGACCTTTGAACCTATGACCTTGAACCATATATCAAAATGATCATCATATCAAAACCTACAATACTCTAATATACATGGCTATACAAATGTGAATAGTTTTCAAAATAATTAACAATTTAAGACATCCAATGCAGCTATGACCTTGACCTTTGAACATTTGACCTTGAGCCTTATATCAAAATGATTGTCATATCAAAACCTACAATGTTTCAATATTCATGTTTTTACAAGAAGTTTTTAGTTTTCAAGATAATTTACCTTTTTCTGTTTTTTTTTTCTTTTTTTGCAGCTGTGACCTTGACCTTGATACCTATAACCTTGAATCATATATAAAAATAATCAGTTTAATAATACCTACAATATTCTGTTACACCTGTCTATACAATAAAGTTATAGTTTTCAAGATAATTAACAATTTAAGACTTCTTACGCAACTATGATCTTGATCTTTGAATGTATGACCTCGAATCATATATCAAAATGATTGTCATATCATTACCTACAGTATTTTCATATACATTTTTATGAAAAAAGTTAACAGTTTTCAAGGAAAGATTAAGAGACATACAAACTGACACTAAACTAGTTAGCCACTTATACTATGCTGTGCTATGTTGATGGCATTTAACAACCTGGCAAAGATAAGTTTAAGCAATCAAATTTGCAATGGTAAAGGAAACTGAAGTTTCCAAAAAAAAAAAAAATCACAGACTAGTGCTGTTAGAAAAACTAAACAAATGACAGAGGAACTAACACTTCAGAGGTAATGCACTCTGATTTGCAGGCTGGCACCTAGGACCACTAGGCCAACACCAACTGAATACAGGCTTGATGGTTCAGAGGCAGAAAATATTCCAAAGCAGAGTGGGGTCGAGTGTATGTTGGGATGTTGGTTCAATCCCTGGCCAAGTCAAACATAAGACAAATTTGAGGAGAGAGTTCTAACTGTTGACACATTGTCATACTGTGAATAATGGTTGGGTACTTGTCTGAAGCAGACTGACTATAGGAGCTAGCATGTGGAAATTGCCCAGTATGGCAAACAGTAAAACACACTTCCACATCTTTCACAAAATCAAACTTCTTTAATTTATCCTAAGAAATTAATAAACTTACTTTTGTCTTACTTACTGGCTGAAAAATTGCTAATGCAACACAAAGTGAAGGCATAAAACCAATAGGGCCAAATTACATAACATGCCACTCATGAAAGAAATAATTAGAAAAATGTTTTCATGAAATGAATCTGTAGATGAGCACACAGAATTGTGGAATTATTACAATTAGTTGTTTCTCAATTAAAAATAGAAATTATGCCTTTCATTAATTGTTATCAAACCATGTAAGACAGTTAAAATGTTTTTAAAAGCAGGTCTTAAAGTTAATTACCTAAATAAGTTGATTATCAGTAATTTGAAAAACTAATGCTGCATGTTTGTCTCTATCATAATTCGCCCTAGTTTGTAAAAAGGAGTAAATGATGCAGTCTGTTGTATAAGTAGCCAATATTCATTGGTTTACTGATATTATATGCCAACTTTGATTCTATATAGGGTATACTGGAGTGGAGTGGAGAGGGCAAATGGTGTTTTTGAACACATCAAGATACAAATTCTTTCACATTAATATCAAGGTAGTCAGTCTTAAGCTGATGGAGTAAACTGGAGTGTCTGAAGATAGACAAAGGCTTTCCACAAGCAAGTGAAAAACCTTCTTATCCTAGGTTCTGTCAATGTGGGAATCACACCTACTCAGAAGTTGAACTTTGATCTGTAAGCATGTGATTTAATTTCATCTAATTGGGCTTTACATTCTAGTCAAGAATATTTCACTTATATCAAGATGTCACCAGCTGTAGGTGAATCCACAGAAATATTTACCTTTGCAGTGTGCTAAGGGCAGTGTGTAGGGAGGGGTCTTTAGTGTACCATGCATGTCCCAGCATTGGACACCAGTGTTTAAGGTCTACTCTGAAAAACCCTGTGATTTTCATTTCTAAATGGCGATTACTTGGCAAAAGTATAGTAACTATCAATTTTCTAGTCTTGATCAGCCCCAGGATGGGTTCAAACCCTGACATGCAACATACAAAGCGAGGACTCTACCAGCTGAGCAACCATAATGATGTTAGCATGTGCCCTAGACCACTTGCCCACCAAGGCCCTAATGTTAGGGTAACATGAAAAAAAATTTCTGGAGAAAATTTTCATCAACAGCTACATGAAAAAAAATATTGCCAATAAAAACAAGTTCCAGTTCATGTTAATTTTTTAAAATTTATTATCTTAATTTTTATACTGTTACAAAAGGACATATATTCATTAAGGACATATGGCCATTTGATATAAAAGAATCCATCTAAAAGTTAAGTTAAACAGACTACAACATGTCTGAAAAAATATCACTTGTGTATTAAGAATAGTTTGTTTTAGCAGGATTTACTTTCAAGTATACAAAATAAAGTTGCTTTGATAATCATGGGCATTTTCTGTTATCAATGCATTTCACTGTCAATTTGACTCTTGTCAATAGATGGATAATCTGTAACTGATTTCAAGAATTGTAAGTTGTCTAGTTCAAAGGTGTCCATTTTTACAAATAAGGGTGCATTCTGGTTTATGGTATCTTGTTCAGATCTACTGCAATGTTCGACTAATTTTTCAAATAAATCCTAAACAGCCTTAGCAGCATGGTGTTTTTCTTTATTTGCTTGTTGCTCCTTCAGTCTGTTATTTCTGAAAAGAAAAAAAAAACATAAACTTTTCAAATAATAACAAATGAGATTGAAAAATGAATCGTATTTAACATTCCTGAGAAAATATTGAAATAAGTATATCAAGACCTTTGAGTATAACTTGATGAAGCAAAAAAAGGTTAAATACATTATGAAGAAAAATCATTTAATCTTGGTGTTACTGTTATAAAGTTGTTGTGCAGCAGTTTGCAATATATTTCACTTACAATGAGAGGTCTCAAACTAAAGTATAATCAGAAATGTTTTACACTCAGTTATCTGTCTGTAAAAATTAAACTTCTGAAAAGGATTTTTATTTTCTTGATAAAATGTATTTACAATTTCTTGTCCCAATATACATTGTAAACTTAATCTTTCCATAATAAATTTGTGATTATCACTACTGAGAAATTTTGCAATGATGGCAAAATGGACTAAGTCTCTTAACTCCACATTTTTTTCCATGTACATTATTCATGTAACCTATTTACTATGCATAGAAAGGCAAACTAGTACTGTGACTGTCCTAGATTAAGACCAAAGCCAACAATGTTCTGTTTCATTGTTATTTTACTATAATGCTTCCTGTACAGTAGTTGTGTGTATTAAATAAAAAATCTCCAATATTTAGATAATTAGAAAATGAATACATGTACATCATCAACAGTACATGATATATATTTTGTACATGTATATAAAAACTGTTTTACTTAATTTCATTGCTTAGTCACTCTCAAGTTATTGTCAACATATAAAAGTGAAAATATGTATATGTACATTTTTGGAAAGGCCATAGCAGAATAGAAAAAAATATTTCACTGGGACTTATTATCAATAAAAGGATCATATACTTTTAAATAGAAACTTGCTATATGCTGGTATCTTGGTTTGAAATATATTCATTCTGTAAATCAAATTATTCAAATTCAGTTTTCCTATGAATTTTTTACTCTATTTTCCATAATAAATTTGGTACAAACCTAACCTTGTACTTTACACTTAGTTACTGCAGTTCTACCCAGGCAATAAATAAAAAAGTTACATGTTTCTGTTCACTTCTAAAAGTTGCCATCTTTTTCAGACCTCAAGTCAGCCATTGTCAGTATTCAAAATTTATTCTGCATAAGAATGATTGAATCAGCACTCCACATCCCAGTAGTTGTTACAAATTACTGTAAATACCTGTCAGTCTTTATAAGCCTTTTCCCTTTCTTGGTGGTAAGCTGTTTTACTTTAAAAGTAGGAGCTAGCCCAGTCTGGATTTGATCAGTTATACAGTTGAGATGATTTACCTGAATAATAATAATAATGAAAATTAATTCTTTTATTGGTAAACTGACATTACAGTTTACACAAACAGTACATCATTTTTTTATTTACATCAATTACGGGTAAGTGGTCTCGGTGGCCGAGTGGTCTAAAGCACACGCTTACAGATCACAGTGCTGTTCACCGCCTGAGGTTGAATCCCACTCGAGACGGATAACTGGTGCCTCTTGCAGTATGATCAAAGTATGTTTGAAAACACTTCCTGCATTTCGCCTTAAACATTATCTTTTATAAACATTACACATATTCTTTTTACTGTAACCACTGTAATGAATTTATAAAATTCTGACAAATGATGTAATTTTTTTTGTCACTTATTAACTGAGGACAGTAATCACAACACACCTGGACTCGCTAAGGTATGAAATATCTTTATTAAGGCAATACATTTGTATGAAAGCACAACACATGGTGCATTGCAGTACAAACAATACATATTTACAAACAATTACACAAAATATGTGCAATTTGATCACCAAAATAGGCAGTACTTTGTACTGTCAGAAAATGTACCATTTTCAGCCATCTTAAATTTTGAAATTTATTTAAAACTAAGGTTTGTTCCCACATGCAAAGCATTCCTTGGCTGGATTTGGATTTATATAATTTTGGAACTTTAGATTCATTAATTTTCAACTGTTTGGCTTATGTTTTTTATCTATCAAACTTTTTTCTTAGTGTCACTGATGAGGAATGTATTTCTGAAATGTGCACATCTCGCACATCAAAATTTAACTGGTACTTGTGTTATTTATCTTTGTTTCCGAAAAGTGAGCGATCTTTCAAAAATTTGGGGGTGAATTGTCAGGACGCAAGTTTGACAGTGGTGGCGATATTGCAAAAATTTGGGGCGATTTTGACATGTGGGCGAATTTTTGGAAAGTGGGGCGAATTTGACGAGGGCGATTTTACCGTGGGACGATTTGACCTGATACCGTATTATATACGTTGAATAGCAACAACGCACCTTATTCTTCCAATATAATAATCCAGGTTCCAAAAATAAAATGATTTACGCACATGAAACAGCTGAACCTATTACTGACACAGTCGGTGCTTGATTCACCTTTTTCATGCTTCGAAAACACGTTCGGTGACGAGTGACATCCTTGAAATCTTTGGATTTTATTTCATAAAAACCACTCTCCTTGCAGCCGTAAAGATAGACGATCTTTCCCCGACGGAAGATTGTTTGAAATAGCGTCTTAGAATCTTAGGTCAAAGGTCTAGGGTTACCACTAGGAGTCGCTTTGACCTATCACTTCCTAGTAGAAACCGATGCCAATAAGCGGTTAGCGTATACGCTAACCGCTTAAAAATCCAAAATACTAGTATTTTTTTTCAAAAATGCATACTCATATGTCTATAACCATGCACCATGATATAAAGAAAATAAAAATAGATTTGAGTTTTTGCTTTTTATCACTGTAACATCAACTTTCATTTTCTTAAAATCATTATTTTTCACACAAATTTGCATATGTCCTTAAAAGTATTACAAAACAGCAAATTACCAAGGTAAAAATCATTAAAACACTGGCAGGGAAAAGTACTTTCGTCAACACATATGATTTATTATGTTGAAATGTATATTTATATATATTACAATTCGTTTGAAAAAATAGTTTTTATGAGTAAATATTAAATAACTATACACCAAACATCCACAATAACACAGACCTTGAACAAAGGCAAGTATCATTACTTTTATGCAAACAAAAAAGTTCTTTTGACCTGGTATCCTTCCATGGAAGACAGATGCATAACACAAACTCATTGCTACAATAATTAGTAGCCAGTAAGATTGACATATACATGGTACCATTTACCATTTTGATAGTAAATGCTTTGTAATTTTCTTATGTAATGTTTCTTGTCTAATAAATAGACCATTCAATGGTAATAATCATGAAATTCATGATTACACATTTAATATTTTTGGAATTTGGAAATATATAAAATTTGATCAGCCAATATAGTTTTAGAAAAGTTATAAGTCACGAATTTCAACAATGTTCATCTGGACTATAAAGGTATTTACTGAAAAATTTGCAATACTTATCCCTGTTTCTTATCAATAAGAAAATAAGGGATGATAATCTTGAAATAATGAGTTTAATGAAGAATGGAAGGACTGAATGATGTAAGGTCAAAACAGGTCAATTAAATAAACACATGTCTTCATTGAAGCACAGGTGTAATGACTAGAAAATTATAAACTGGTTTAATAGAAAAATCAGACTTATTGTGATAATAATAATGAAAAAACTACAAGCTTGTTCAACAAAACAACTAACTAACTATAACAAGAGGCCATGGATTTTATCACATAACTGAGAACTTATCCCAAAACTTTTGTTGCACTTTGCAACTGGAGAAGATGTTTGCTAGTTTTAGCAATGGTTGACATTATAAACGTCAAAACCATATAGCAAACATTTTAAAAGTCCTTCATCCATGGGAGAGATGTTCATGTAGCACACACAACGAGTGGTTAACCATTGCAATAACTGATTGGAGCCTATAGCTCTGTGATCTAGTAAAAATGAATAGAAAACTACAAAATTGTTAACTATTACACTATTTCAATAATGACTAGATCAATGTACTGGTATTCAAAGTACATAAATCTTCAAATGTTTACTAACAAAAGCAATATAATAAAAAAACAACAACAAAACTCTGTCCCATTTTACACATGTAATAAGATTTTGCACAATCATTTCTTTTAACAAGAGACCCATGGGCCTTATCGCTCACTTGAGGCTATCTCCTTCAAAAGTTCAACAGTAAATTACATTAATATAAGGGAAATCATAATGTTCCCCAATTCAGGCCCCACAAGAAAGATATTTGAAAATTAAATATTACTTTTCCCAAGAATGCTACATTTAAAATATTCATGATTTAGCTATGAAGTGTTTATAAAAGCTTTAATAGTAGCAAAAAAGCAAAGGTTAAAAAAGTACAAAGTCATGATTAATTACTGATCTTGAACCAAATTTGTATGATATTTCAAGAAGTCATCAAAACTGAAAATCAAAAGTCAAAATCTTTACATGTAGTCAAGACATCTTAATTTAAAGCTTATTCAATAAATTATGTCATGATCCTAACCTGTTACCTAGCCTTAATGCAGAAAATGGGTGCTACAAAATGAGAAAAATTAAAACATGCATTGGAATGCTAAAATTCATCAATTCACAGAAGTTTATTTTAAAGGTTTTTGACTCTTACTGTCACTTAGCATTTTGTAGTAATGGTAATGCTGTGAACAAATGTGAATGACACTGTCTAAATATGCCTCTGACCAAGTTTCATTAAATTTATCCAAATAGTTTCAGAGAAGAATAAAATATATTCAAGATTTACAATTAACCATTCTAATATTCACATGCATCATGTGACCTTGACCTTTGAACCCATGATTTATATATCAATTATATCAATATCTGTTATACATGAACTACAACTTTTGGTTTTTTTTAAGTGAAATGGAAAAAATTTCAAGACTTTTTTAAAAAGTCACATGCATAGTTGCAGACAGACCAATTGAAAACTGTAGGAGGAGTTGATTACGGAAAACATGAGCCCTTTAGTAAAGCCTTCTGTATCATACTTTATAAAAAGACAAAGTCCAATTTCTGGTAAAATTGGAAAGAATTCATCAACCAAGTTAAAAAACTCACATGCAAATCTTCAATGTGTATACTACAAATGTGTCAAGTTTATGAAAGATCAAAGGAAAACTGTAGAAGTTGAGGCTACAACAACTGCTGGCAGACAGACTGACAGACAAACAGATGGACGGGCGGACAAAGTGATTAATATATGGCTCCTGCATCAGTTAATGCGGACCCAAAATATAAAAAGTTTATAATTTTCCAGATAATCAACTTCTGTATCTTATACATGTAATAATGACCTTTAAACAAATGATCTCGATTTATATATTAAAATGATTGTTACATCAATATCTACAATATTTTAATGTACATGCTTATACATACATTTAATAATATTTCAAATAATAAACCATTTAGGTACTCTAATGCTTCTTTGACCTTGACCTTTGAACATGTGACCTTGATTATCATCAAAATCTACAATTTTCTTATATGCACACCTCTATAAAAAGTTCAAAGTATTCTAGATAAGTAACCATTCAGTATTAAGATTTTGTTACCTTTGAACCTGTAACTTTGACTTATATATGAAAATGATCATTAGGTCAATACCTACAATATTCTAATATACATATACATGCTTATATAATAAATTTATAGTTTTCCGATAATTAACAATTTCAGCATTCTTATGCATATGTGACCATGACCTTTGAAATTCTGACCTTAAGTTATATATCAAAATGATTATTCTATCAAAATTTACAATATTCCTTTATACATGTCTATACATAAAATTTATATATTTCCCCAAGATATATTGACAAATATACTATTTCAGTGAATCCCCCTATTAGAACCTTGCCATTTTCCCATTTTTGAGCTCCAAAGCTAAGATTCAAAAAGTTGTTTTAATGGGACATTACTTCTCAATTATTCAAAATTGAGAGACCTTTGCTTAGGTATGATAATCATTAAGTTTCATCAAATTTGGCCAGTAGTTTGGAGATGATTAAAATGTTAAAAAGCTAAAGTACAACTAATGGAAAATGGTGAACCATAGCAATAATTCATCTGACCTTTCAGCTCAGGTGAGCTAAAAAACAATATGTATATCAGTATGTCATGATTATTATTATTTTTTTTTGTTGATATTTTTAGGTTTCTGTTACGAACATTAATAATGTTTTATCTGCTGCCAGGTTCTACCTTGCAATGATTTCTCTTTATTCTTGGCTACAACACAATGTAATTTTTTTGGTATCTTTCTCATCTTCAGATGATTTGTAAGTTGTCTTTCAACTGCGTCAATTTCTTGTTTTGTCCATTTCTTGCATTCATTTTTTCTCAAACCTGAAACATAATATATGTTTATTTCAATACAATAGCACTTTTAAGACCTCCATTTTAAAATGGGAGTACAACTTAGCAGTACCTACTATGCCCACCACTACAAACTTTAGCACTAGTAACATGTAATATTACAAAATTTACATATTGGGGAAAGGGATGTTTAGCCATGTTTTTAATATCAAAATCCCCTCTGTATGACATTGAAAATCTGAGACACAAACACTACACTGTGTATGTATTTTTATGACAGTCTTCACAACCTATTGGTATTTCGTGTATTCCATTTATATCACTGAACCACATTCTGTTTTTCCCTGGAGTAGACATGCACTCCTAATTGATTGAGAAATGTCTGCCATTTTGACTTTCCAACAGTCACATTGAACAGTTTTAATTAAATGTTTACAGATATAGGCAGAATTGAAGTGAATCACATAAAACATAATCTAAACTGCAAACTGAGAAGGATTATAACCCAGTTCCAGTTAAAATCATAACCTTACATGGTACCAACACTTTTAATCACAATAAAGTTTAACCAATATCTTTGCACAGAGAATTTGATCCACATATGCCATGTTGGTTCAGAAGAGATGTTCAAATATCATGCATGAACCATTGCATGCACACTCTTTATCTGCTGTCATAAGCTAAGCTGTAAATTATTCAAACTGTATAATATTCCAATTTCATTTCAATAATGATGTCAAGAAATCATCAATGCCTGAAAAAGGATCTAAATACCGTTTGAGTCTTAACAATATTAAGTGAAGGTGTATTTTTTTTTAAATATCCTTGAGTTATCAAAATTTTTAAGCTTAAAATGTTTTTTAAAATTAAAAATAACAGAAAGTAAAATGTCAGTAATTGGACAATATCCTCATGTCATTAATCGGTATGTCAATGAATAATTATAAATATACACATACCCATTTTGATGTTCTGTTTTCCACAAACCGTTCTCATATGTACATCAATTGGATCATCTTCATTGGTGAATTCTTCTTCTTGCTCATCATCATTTGCATCATCATCATCTAATTCTACTTCTAACAAATCTGGTTTGGTAATTAAAAATTAAACATCAAAATAAGACTAACAAATAAATCCCAATTCGAATCTTAAATCAAAGTAACTTCGATAACTCAAACTTCTATAATTCGAATACCCCCGATAACTCGAAGTAAATATTTGGCCTGTAGTTAAAAAATCTATTAAATTTAACTTCAAAAACTCAAATTTTATTCTAACAATGTGTGACCAAAGACCCGTAATGAAAACAATCGGACAAATCACATATGAGTAATTATTAGAGAAGTAAACCGAGTAGTTCTAGTTATCTACCGTATTAATAAGTATCAATTAACGGATTAATATTCAGTACCGTCACGGACGGTCATGGATGTTCTCAGTAGTGATGTACATGAGGTTCTGGGACTGATACCCGATACCCACACGTGACGGTCATGGATGTTCTCAGTAGTGATGTACATGAGGATCTGGGACTGATACCCGATACCCACATTCCAGAGATTTCAAGATGGCGGACATTCCATTGATAGCTTACACATTCCTTAGATTTTAAATTTTTTGACATTCCATAGGTACCCCTATAACATTTCTCGGAGGACTAAGATAATTTGTACATTTTTTGCATTTTTTCCAAGAGCATATAAACTGATGTTAGCAGTTCGATTTCACCACAACTGTGTTGACTTTCACAGAAGCATGATTTATGACATAGACGAATTCATGATCAAAATGGAGCAAGTAATTATAGATGAAGTCGCAAATGTGGACTACACCAGGAGATGCCTGAATCTCTACAATTTTGTGTTTGCCATTGAAATAAAAAAGAACTTATTTCAAACAGCAATGGAAAACTGTTATGACTGTGAAATTGACCATGGAAGTCAAATACTTTGAAAAAACTTTGATTATCAGTATTAAACTGTTCAAAATTGTATGAAATGATTTTAATTACAAATATTGGAAATTGATAGATATTAAAGACCTTGTAAAAACTTCAAGGTGTGCATTTCCATCTTATCCTCTCCTTTGGAATTGGTGTGAAAAGTAAACAACTATGATTTTGGACTCATTTATCAGTAATTATATCTGATATAAATGGCAGTAATCATTTATAGAAATATTAAGGGGTCCATCTCCATCTTATCCTCTCCTTTGGAATTGGTGTGAAAAGTAAACAACTATGATTTTGGACTCATTTATCAAAATTTATATCTGATATAAATGGCAGTAGGACTTAACATTTATAAACAGAAATATTAAGGTGTCTATTTAAATCTTATCCTCTCGTTTAGAATGGGTGTGAAAAGCAAACAACTATGATTCTGGACAGCTGTTATCACACCGGACATTATACTAATGATCAAACATATAATTTAAAAAAAGACAAAAACAAGTATATATCATTACTAAATTTTTTTTATTTTAATCAGCAAGAAGATAAATTTAAATAAATGAAAATCATTTTTTAAACAAAAAATATTGTAACGGGAATGTTACTGTATGTCTTGGCTAGGTTGCTAAATCAGTACATCCCGTCTTCGGGTTCAATCTCAGTGAGTTAATTTCAGAAGAACGAATAGTTACTTACATGAAGTTATATTTATTTAATGTTTATTGATTCAAGCAATTTGACATCATAAACATCTCATATAATAATCTACAGTAGGGAAATATGGTGGAAATTACGGTACCTGTAAGTAATAATATAAGCCTAACGTAAGTTCTGTGCTAAAAATCGCCGAATCCAATTTGGTCTACAATATTTCGAATCTCCCCGATTTCCAATCTCTTCCTTTCCCCCTTCTGCCGGAGTCACGGATACAAGCGTCTTTTTTTTAGGAAGAACGTGCCCCCGGCCGGGCCCCACGCACGTTGCCCCCGAAACGGACCCGAAGTAAGTTCAAGATGGCGGCCACGAAAATAACCATTTCCACCACATTCCCCCCTTCATAAGACTTAATGTTACACATTAGTCAAACATACACACTCACTCCCACATACATACACATAACAAAAACATTAAAGATGCATATATACAATATTAAATTCACATAATAGCATAATGTATAATGACACAATAAACAAATATTTGTACAAGTTGTATTAAAGTTTGTTAATATATCACAGTTCATATTGAGTCACTTTAAATATCGCAGTTTGTCCTTGGAATATCATAGATTGTCTTTGGAATATCACAGATTCTCCTTAAGTTTTAATAAATATAATAATTTAATTCAATAACAAATATAATAATTCAATACAATTATAAATTAATCTTACAAATAAACATTCTGAATCTCACGCATAGTTTCTCTTACATTCTCTACCGAACCAGTCTTTGCTCTCTTAATAACTCTCGTACCTCCACACTCATCTTCATGCAAATCAATTCTCTCATCCCTAGACACACTGTTCTCATTCTCACACACAAATCTATCCATCACACAACCTTTTACATTGATAATTTCCTGTTTTCACTTCCTGTTCTCTGCCTGTACCTGTCTTCTCAACTCTCTTTCCTTTAATTACTCATTCTTACCATACGTCTTCTCGCTGATTCTCTCCTATAACTCAACTCTCACACGACCCATCTTATCCATCATACTCGCCAACCACCTCTTATACTCACTCATCTCTCTCACACTCTCTGGTATGTCTGGTAAATGAATAACTGGATACACTGTGTCTGTCTGTGTGGCTGTAGTAGAAACTGGCGGAACTGTGGAAGCTGATGTAGTCCAAGGAACTGTAAAAACTGGAACTGGAGATTGATCCGTAGAAGAAGTCATTGAAACTGATACTATACTTGATGAACGAACTGATGACGGTACAGATGTTTGACGCAGACAGGAATGGAGACGTAGACAAAGACAATGACGGAACACTAACTGGTATAAATGACGAAGGCACTGACGCTGTTACAGCCACAGAAGACAAAAAACGGAGACGACGAGAATAATTCAGTTGACATCAACGGTGACGATACAGCAGGTAATGACGACGATGATACTACTGGCAGCGGGTTAGGTGTCGATGATGAAACTGCTGGAGAGGTGGATGCTCCAGGAAGTTTTGTAACTGAATCTGCAATTGTAGGTGTGGAGGGTTCCTTACGTCCTCTATATAAAAAAAAACAGGGTCTATGTATTGTCTGTTGGTTGCCTTAATGGATGATGCCTTTAACACCAAAGACTCAGCTAAAGTTTTATTTTGCTCGTGTTTCTTTATGATATGAGTCCTTAAGTCCGACCTCCTCTTGTAACTTGATGACAAAGTGATACAGGGCAAATATATGTCACAACATGCGGCATGTGAATCTCCCTCCAATGACGCTGAAAATGCTTCCTGGATTTGATTACAGGAGTGGTACACCCAGATACAGGACAAGACATCCCTTCTGGCTTCCAGTAGACCTCAAATTGAATTTCACCGTCTAGGATGTCATTAAGATCATTCTGATCCACATGAATCTCTAATATATCATCCATCCTAAAATAAATAATGGAAGAAAATCTCATAAATATGCAGCTCAATTTAGCTTTTATGCACACATGGAATGGTTTCTTTTTGTATTTGAAACCGGAAACTGCAAACAGCCCATGGTCAAATAACCATCCTAAATATCTGAACAATCTTGTTTATACACCAACCTTGATACGTTGAAATGTTATTTTTATTTATGATTGACATCAATCATATCTTCCGAAGACTTCCAAGTCCGTGGTTAAACAACCTTTCCAACTATCTCCTGGTATATCATAAAAAAAATAATTATTGACCAGCTTAATTCCTCCTGAAATAAAGCATTTGCAAATACTTCTAGAAATTAATTAGTAAATGAACTTTTCCATTTGTCCTTTATTTCATCAGATCTGATGCTTTAGAATGTCATTGTTATTATGATCTACACCAATCATAATGCCGAAAACTATTAATCTGTGGCTAAACAACCATTCTAGTCACCATATGTATATTAAACTGTATAGACATTTCTTCATTTAATGTACTGTATATATAACAAATAAGTCTATAATTACTTAAAATACCACTGGAAATATTCTAGTAATACTCTGGAAACAGATCATTTCATATGAATTTGCAACCAGTCACTTAAATTAAAAAAAAATTAGTAACTAATGAAACAGATGAGGATCTAAGGGATCTCCTTGGCACACTCAGTTATTATTATTATTATGCACTGTGGCAAATTTGAATCAAACTTTAAGCTACATGCATAATATGAAGTAAAGTAGAATATACACTATTCTATATACCCCCCCCCCTTTTTTTATCTTGAAAAAAAAATTACTTGTGAAAAGGAACATTTGACTATCTTTTGAAAAAGAAATGCGTTGGAGATTCAGAATAATATTATATGGCAATTATGGTGAATATCTCTCGGGGTTTAATCAATCGCCCACGGCGATTATAAACTGCTTCATTTGCTGTGAATTCAGTGTCTGGGAATTCATCATTAATGCAATCACTGTTGACCTCTATTGTATCTAGTTGATTGTCAGAATTAGCATCATTCGTCATTTCATTGTTGTTTGTGTCTGAATTTCCATTCATATTTTCGGGGTTGTGAAATGGTTTAAGATGATCGATATGGACTACTTTAATTTGTTTTTGATCATGTGATTGTATTTGATAAGTGATGTTAGACATTTTCTTCAGAATTTTATATGGACCTATCCACCCTAATCCTAATTTTTGTTTTGCCGCAGGAGGATACCACCTCCATACAATGTCGCCAGGACTAAATGTCCTGATTTTAAGTTTATTGTCATAGTATTTCTTTTGACGTTTATGACTAAGTTCTAGATTGTCAGAAGCATATTCATATGCATCATTTAAACTTTGCTTTAGCCATTCAACATATTCTGAATAGCATGTAGTGGTAGGATAGTTTGGTGGGTTACCAGCTACAATGTCAATAGGTAGGGAACATTCCCTTCCCAACATTAATAGATTTGGGGTACATTTAATACTCTCATGAGTGGCTGACCTATACGCCATCATAACATAAGGTAAGTGGTCATCCCAGTCTTCCCTATTTTCGTTCACGAACATGGATATCATTTGCTGGAGAGTGCGGTTGAATCGTTCAACCATGCCATCCGACTGGGGTTTATAAGGGGTAGTTCTTGATTTGGTAATATTTAATTTTTCACAAAGTTCCGCGAAAAGTATCGATTCAAACTCTCTACCCTGATCAGAATGAATTCGTGTCGGAACTCCAAACTGACAAATAAATTCATTCATTAATTTATCTGCTATTGTCTGAGCGGTATGATCAGGAAGAGCATAAGCCTCTTTCCATTTAGTGAAGTAATCACCAATAACTAGTATATATTGGTTGCCATGATCAGTTTCGGGCAAAGGGCCCAAAATATCGAGACAATACACTCTAACGGGTATGTCACTGAAACATGATGTAATGGTGCCTTCCCAACCCCTGGACCTGGTTTACGGCGTGCACATGATGAACAAGATTGACACCACAGTGCTACATCGCTCGTCATACCTGGCCAATAAAATCTTTGCTTAATGTTGTTAAGAGTTTTCTCACGGTCTAGATGACCGGCTGTACGATTGTCGTGCAGTTGTTCCATAACAACTTTTCTAATTTCTGTGGGAGCAACTAATTGTTTATGGTCTGCCAATTCAGAACCATTCAAACGGAAAAGAATTCCGTCAATTAATTTCAAAGTGTCCCATTGCTGGAACAGTAATTTGGTGTTTGGGTTACTAGATTGAAACTCGGGTTTATTGGTACCTCTTTCTTTAAATTCAACAATGGGTTTAATATCTTTGTCATTTCTTTGCATTTGTTTGATTTGTTCGAGACTCCATTGATCTACCCAGTTCGATCGATTAACAACAGATGAATAATTGCACTGAGTATCTCGTGTACTTGCATTTTCAACATTGCACCCTTGTTCATTCTGAACTTTTTGTGCTCGAGTAATAGCAACGACTAAGTCAGAACACTCAGGACAATCAGTCCTGTGACACTTCCTCCGGGGTTTGCGAGATAAACCGTCTGCATTCCCATGTAATGATCCACGGCGATGTTGGATCTCAAAATCATATGTATCTAAACAAGATAACCATCTGGTTATCATACCTTCAGGCTCTTTGAAATTTTTCAGCCATTTCAATGACGCATGATCTGTTCGGAGTATAAATTTTCTACCCCATAAAAAATGCCTAAATTGCTTCACAAAGGTAACAACGGCTAACAGTTCACGATACGTTGTACAATACCTTGTTTGAGTTCTTGATAAGGTTTTACTTGCATATGCTTTAACCTTTTTCAGACCCATTTAATAACTGAGATAGGACCCCACCGATCCAATTAGAGAAGCATCTGTGTCTAAAATAAAGGTGGCGTCTCTGTCAGGATAAGACAAAATTGGAGCCGAGGTAAGTAAGGTTTTAAGGTGGCAAAATGCCTCCTCACAGGTTTGGTCCCAAATAAAGATCTTGGTTTTCTGGGTGAGACGTGTTAATGGATATGCTATGGTCGAGAAGTCAGGAATAAAGCGACGATAATATGAAGCGAGACCCAGAAAGCTTCTGACTTCTGATACATTTGTTGGCGCTGACCAGTCTAAAACAGACTGAATTTTGGCAGGGTCACATTTTATACCGTCTTTTGAGACTACGTGGCCAAGGAATAAAACTTCCTTTTGAAACAGCGAGCATTTCTTTGGTTTCAATTTTAATTTACTGTCACGGAATCGACTGAAAACTAGATGTAAATTGTTAAGGGTCTCGTCAAATATTTTTCCAAAGATTATTACATCATCAATATACACCAGACATTTGTCCCATTGCAACCCACAAAGTACAATCTCCATGAGGCGTTCAAAGGACGATGGACTGTTGCATAGCCCAAAAGGCATGACCTTGAATTGGTATAAGCCTTTATGAGTGGCAAAGACTGTCTTACATTTATCTGAACCTTTCATGGCAACCTGCCAAAATCCACTGGCCATGTCAACCGTACAGAAAAATTCTGCACCAGAAATAGAGTGAGTGAGTGAGTGAGTTTTGGTTTAAAGCCGCATCAGCATTATTGCAGCTATTCGCGGCTAGAGAATGTTAAAAATATAACAATTTATAAAATTACAATTTATGTAAAACTAAATACAATAGATTTTAAAGCAACTACTAAACTGATAAAAACCAGTAATATCACAGATAAGTTAACATAAAAGACTGGATAATAAATGATAAAAACTATATTTTATTGAACAAGTTTATTTCCCGTAGGAATTTTAAAATTTGATGTCCATGAACATTATTAAAAAGATCTTGCATCGATGATGCTGAATAAAAAGTATCCCTTGTAGGAGCAAAGTCAACACAGTCCAGCAATATGTGCTGGACAGATTGTTGACTTTGACAAGGGACACATTGGGGAGGTTGATCTCCCTTTAAAATAAAAGAATGAGTTAAATAACTATGGCCGATTCTACAGCGTCTAAGGACAACACCCTCATGCCTACTATATTGAGACAAAGGTGTAAATCCTAGACAAGGCTGCACAGAGTGTAACTTATTATGTTCCTGACCATTCCAATGATCTGACCAGAGACTATTGATATAGGTATATATCAAAGGCCTCAGATCTGTATAAGGAATGAAACAGGATGTAATTTCTTTAGATAAAGCTGCCTTAGCAGCTGAATCGGCTATTTCGTTACCTTTAATACCAACATGACTAGGTAACCAACAGTAATTAATTATCTTATTAAAATCTGAAACTGCATATGTTATTGAAGTATGCAGTTCCAGAATTTCACGAATTAGGGGGTGATCTAATTTCTTGCTCTTTATTGCCCGGAGTACAGATAAAGAGTCGGAGCATATTATAAAATTGTTATGAGGCGATTTTGAAATATATTGTAAAGCAAGAATTATTGCTTTAGCCTCAGCTGTAAATATAGAACTTTCATTTGGAAGACGAATATTTACTGTTTCGTCCCCAACAATGGCAGCAGCAGCTACCTGACCACTATCTTTTGATCCATCAGTATATATAAGAAACCAGTGCCGCAATTCCTGTCTAATTACAGTAGGAATCAGTCGTGTATATTTATCTTTAATCAGACCGAATTCCTGCTGGTAAACTTCTTCACTTGTTTCCGACTTTTTAAATTTTGTGAGATCCAGATTAACTTCTGGTTTATCAAGAAGCCAAGGAGGATAATCTGTTAATTTGTGTTTTTTAATAAGTTTCAGATTAAGACCACATTCCTCCAATTCAGGTTTTAAACGGATACCTAAAGGTGCAATAGCAGAAATAGAGGAAGTGATTTTTCTATGTTAGGTAAAGGATATGCATCCTTCTTAGTGACACTATTTAATTTTCTTAGTCTACGCAAAGCGTGTAGAGCCGTCCTTTTTACGGAACAGAACAATAGGTGCAGACCATGAGGACTGACTAGGTTCAATGATATCCTGTTTCAATCTGAGACAAAGCCAACCTTCTAGGAGGAATTTTTATGGGCTTAGCGTCCCCAGTATTTATGGAATGTTGGACTATGTTTGTGTGTTTGATTTTCGTTGAGATTGGAGGAAGCACCCTCCAGTAAAGGTTTTAAATGATCTGGAATATTGATGTCCCCATCCCCCTTATTTATTTCCAATATATTGCGAATTTGAATATCTTGTTTATTTTTAAAGTCACAAAGTTCTATCGAATCAAATAATTCGATATTTCCTACCTGTAAGTTTTTGTGTAATTTCACTGCCTCTTTAGAAGGGTTCAAAACAGTTAAGAGTAATTTAGACCCTTGTAACTTAACGACTGCTTTAGGTACAAGCACTTTGTGCTTATCTCTTAACCGAAGTAACGGTTCTAAATAACCTTCAGAAATGTCGGGAAAACTTTCCCGAATTTCTGCTTCAAGAATAACTTCTGAGGTAGCGGGTACCTCATTTACTTCCGCTCAATACACTCTATCGCAAGTAAGTTTGGCTTCACGAACTAATTTGTGTGTAAACTTAGGAAATCGCAAAACACCCTCTTGTATGTCAAAAGTTGACTTATTTTTACTCAGAAAATCTATACCCAATATCCCCGAAATATCACCTTTTTCAGATATAATAACCGATTGTACGAATTCATGTGTCCCTAGTGAAATCTTAAACTTATTCCTACCATAAACCTTTAAGGGCCCCCAGTCAGCTGTAACTAGCCTGCTTGCTACATTACACAGCTCTAAATGACCACCCTCCAGTTTATCAAATAAATCTTTAGATAACACGGTGACAGAGGATCCGGTATCAACCAACATTTTAATTTGTATATTCCCAATATTTACTTTTGCAAACCAACAAGAAGGGGTTATAGCCGATAACCTTATCTGAGGCCTTCCAACCCTATTTACATCACCCTAGGTCGAGTCTCCGGCCTTGAGCCCAACCCTCTGCTGTTTAAATTATCGTTAATCGTGTTTTCAGGTAAAATGGACTGTTGCTTGTTTTCAGAAGTCACTTGATTCAAAGTGTCATTGTTTGGACACTCACGTTTAAAGTGACCTTTTTGGCGACACTTAAAGCATACAATTTCACTTAGGTCTCTAGTCTCTCTTCTAGACTCGTGATTCATTTGCCTTGACATATGTGGTGTTTTTAATTGACTTTGCTGCAATTTTATCATTGTGTCAACTGATTTATTGACTGCCTGTACTGCTCTAGTTAACTCAGAAATGTCCAAGTTACTTTGTGTGTTATTTTGAACGGACCTGACGGCATGTGAATAGCCACTGTCGCTGTCATGGGTAGGTTTTCTCCCATAATGTTGGTCCTTACCGTCGACAGTTTCAAACTCAATGGCAAGTGAAATAGCTTGATCTAAAGTACTGGGGTGTGCAAATTGTACATGTCTTTTTAATTCTAGTGTGTCAAGTCCACTAATGTATCTGTCAATGGCCATACTTTCCCTACCAATTGCTGGCACCTCGGGGTAAGCGCGGTTTACTAAACGGTTCAATGAATAACTGTATTCTGAAACGGATTCACCTTTTTGCCTACGTCGGTTTCTAAACTCCCATTTGTACGAAGCAATTCTTTCCGACGGACTAAATCGCTTTTCTAAAACGGATTTGAGACATTGATAATCTCTCAACTGGTAATCGGCTAATTCGCTTAACACACGCTGAGCCGTGCCCCGTAAGCTCATGGCTAATTGTGTAGCCATTTCTCTTGTAGACCAACCATTCCAGTCGGCAACCTGTTTAAAGTGGCATATATAATCCAACCACTCCGTATTCTTGCCATCATATTTATCGGGTTCTTTTTCTTTTCTTTTGGAGTTTACGCGTTTAAACGTGTTATTATCACCAGAATTCAAACCCTGGGTATCAATATAATTAACAGGCGATAAGTAAGAGGAGTTATGTACATTTCCCGACTGGTGATAAGATGGTGAAAAATGACATTGATTTTTAAATTCAAATCCTTCCCCACTGTTATGGTTATTACATGGTAATTTACTACCATTTAAATTGATTTGATTTGTTGGAATTTGTGAGAGATATAATTCCCCTGAATTGGGATAAAGTTGCGCAATTGTATCCTTATCCGGTAACGGAAAATAATTTGATTCATTATCATTTTGAAGTTTGGAAAATATTCCAAAATGTTCCCTTTCCGTACCCCTGTATTCTTGGGGTTTGCGCACGGCACTTGTGACGTCACGGTAAGTTTCACTTTGGTTGGAATACAAACATGAGTTCGACAGAATGTGATCATTTTGTGTTAGATTTCGACTTTTATCAAGGTTTTGTGCGAAGGAATTTATTTGTGAATTCTTCAAGGTTATTCTACTCGCGTTTGTGTCACGATAATCATTGAGAAAAGTTTAATTTGAAGGCCGATTCCTTACCGATGTGTATTGAGAGTTGCTTTCATTTTGAGTGTCAGATTTATCTTGCGGGGTAGAAAGTACCCTTTGTGTGAAAGTATTGTGAAAATCACAATGATTATTTCTCAGACACGGATCAGATTTAGTGCGTAATTTATCGGGCACAATTTGCCTGAATTTTTTTGCAAGTTTCCGAGTGACATTTTGATTCTGGGCATGTGGCTAAGTACGATTTTTCATTGAATCCTGAATCTCCAATAGTTTCAAAATATTTTTCATTCTGTTCTGGACATTCTAGAAATTCTGCGTTTGCAGAATTTGGTACTTCATGTCGGCTATCATTAGATTTATTACTTGGGCAAATTTCTTTGTCGGCAATCGCCAACTTATTAGAAAACCCAAAGCTGAGCCGATTTTTCCAAGAAAATTTCCAATTAAAGCCATTTCTAGTTTTATAATTATAATTTGTTTCTAAATCCCGGACGAGCCCCCATAAAATGTAACGGGAATGTTACTCTATGTCTTGGCTAGGTAGCTAAATCAGTACATCCCGTCTTCCGGTTCAATCTCAGTGAGTTAATTTCAGAAGAACCAATAGTTACTTACATGAAGTTATATTTATTTAATGTTTATCGATTCAAGCAATTTGACATCATAAACATCTCATATAATAATCTACAGTAGGGAAATATGGTGGAAATTACGGTACCTGTAAGTAATAATATTAGCCTAACGTAAGTTCTGTGCTAAAATCGCCTAATCCAATTTGGTCTACAATATTTCGAATCTCCCCGATTTCCAATCTCTTCCTTTCCCCCTTCTGCCGGAGTCACGGATACAAGCGTCGTTTTTCTTAGGAAGAACATGCCCCCGGCCGGGCCCCACGCGCGTTGCCCCCGAAACGGACCCGAAGTAAATTCAAGATGGCGGCCACGAAAATAACCATTTCCACCACCATATTATAAGATGCATGTTGTCACAACCCATAACAAACTTTACATATTTCTTTACCACAAGCCGATTTATAAAACGACAAACTTTGTCATGTTTCTTTTAAAAGATATTAAGATACAGGAATGTAAACAAGTGGAATGATAAATAGTAAACAGTATCACCGATATTGATTTAATGAATACTGACAAAACAGTGTTAAACATATTTATAAGTAAAAAACATTTTAAAATGTAAACAATAAATGCACTATATAACAAAAGGAACATTGGCACCTATGTGTTTAAACTGTGTTTACACAGTCCCTGAGTATTATATAAATGTACTTATATATTTAGTTATTGCAAATTACATGTTCATAAAGCACCATTTTGTAATACACAATAAAATTTCAAAAGCAAACCAACAAATATTACACATTGACAACGTTAATAATGCAAACAATAAATGCACTATATAACAAAAGGAACATTGGCACCTATGTGTTTAAACTTGTTCACAGAATCCCTGAGTATTATATAAAATGTAATAATAATTTTAGTTATTACAAAGTAATACATGTGTATTTTGAAAGTACCATTTTTCATACTAATACACTTTCAAAAGCAAACCATCAAACATTACACAGTGTCAACATTTCAAGTCGATTTAAAAAACGACAAACTTTGTCATGTTTCTTCCAAAAGATATTTAGATACAGGAATGTAAACAAGTGGAATGATAAATAATAAACAATATCACCAATATTGATTTAATGAATACTGACAAGACAGTGTTAAACATATTTATAATTAAAAACATTTTAAAATGTAAACAATAAATGCACTATATAACAAAAGGAATATTGGCACCTATGTTTTTAAACTTGTTCACAGAATCCCTGTGTATTATATAAATGTACTTATAATTTTAGTTATTACAAAGTTATACATGTGTATTTTGAAAGTAGCATTTAGCAATAATTTAAGTTATGGTTTATGGCCATTATACCTATATTTTTTCAACAAAACAACAATCAAAAGTACCTGGACTTCTAAACAACTAAGAGAATTTTTTCAACAAAACAACAAAATCAAAAGTACCTGGACTTCTAAACAACTAAGAGAATTACAAAAATGACTAAAAACTACATTTTACAATGGAAGCAATAAACACAAAGGTAGGATAAGAGTCTTATGTTGAATAAGACCAGTATAGATAATTGAAACTTTATCTTGCTTTGACAAGTGACTTATGTAATCCATGTAAATAGTGGCTATAAGAGCTCATAATCGGATTTCAACCAGCAGTTAAATATTGTAGCAAAATGTCAGAGCATACATTTGAATTTAATAACTGGACCATTACTATCCCAACTAGTGCTTTCGAAAATATAAAGCGGATGCATCCAAACAGAAGCAACCAATATCGGGAGATATGTACAGTCATGCATGTCTTTAACATCAGGAGCATTCATGCATTTCCATATAACAGGTAAGTAAATATTTTTACCTTAAATTTATGCATAGATATGGATGGTAAAGAATTAATCAAAAATATAAATAAACATGTATATTTTAAGAGTAGAGATATTGTTTAAAAAAGGTTTTATTAAATTAAATATTTAGTGGTAACCGAACCTGTCTGGCTGTCTGCGATTTCGTCGTAAACGTATAGGTTGGTTATCAGGTGAATTTTGATCAGGCTGGTTTTGATTTGGATTTTGCTGATCAATCACGTTCAGTAGAATAACTATGATCAACAAGATGATATATTCAAAAAACTCTACAAAGGAAATTATAAGGTTTGCTTCCGCATGAGGATTTTTCAATACCAAATATAACTCTTTCATGACAGTTACAATGATAATAAAAAGAGGTCTTTAAGCGTTGGCTGTGCACGAGATTGAAAATAACTATAGCCACTCCAAAAACTGCAAATAAAAAAATTTAAGCTAGTTTATCGTGGGAAAACGCTTCATGGTACCGAAATGTGGTGTAAATCAAATGCTTCAGATGTGTGTATTCTGTGACTACGCTTTTTACATTTTGACCTTAGACAGTAAACGAGGACGATAGCCAAAGTAGCTGAAACAAAATAACACTATATATCATAACTAAAAAGTTTAAAGTCTATTTTTTATTGTTGAATTCATTAAAATAAATATTATATGCATACATTGTCAGAATATCTGCTGCTTTTCCTTGAATTGTGTAATACAATTTCAAATTCGTTATGCTCCAATTTCAAAGTTTCAAAAGAAAAAAATTATCATTCTGGTTGACATAAAAGTGTGTAAAACAATGCTGGTAGTAGGCAAACTTGCTTATCACATTTGCGGCCTTAGTTATAAATTAACCAAATCCCTTAATGTACTATTTTACAACTTTATAATGATATAAGTAGATTACACAATTTTTTATATGTTTAAAGGAGACAGAATCTTATATAGAATAGTCAAAAATGTATTTTGAAAATACCTATATCAGAACTGTGAAAGATTAACAGAAACATCTAAAACATAAATATAATTACCTGCTACTGAAATCATTACTGGATAAAGCCACTGTTTCCAACTTGTCCTTGTCTGTAAAAGAAAATTACAATTTGAACCTCAAGTAGATGCTAAAATAACTTTTTTAAAATCACTTTTGATTGGTGGATGTTATTATTTAAGTTTTTTGAAAAATGTTGACTCCATATGTATATACACAATAGACCTATGGACAGTGTTAGCTTAACACATGAGATATTACATGTAATAAGATAGGCGTTATAAAATAAAGCGTTTTTAAAAATAAAATCACCTATTATCAAATAACAGTTGCACATTCCACTAAAGACCTTAACGGGTGAAAATTACGGGGATGCACAGTATAACCTACCTGAACTCGATTTTCCGGATCTGGAGGAAGTCGAAGAAGTCTGTACCGTGGTAAAATTAAGATGAACGGTGACCGATTTAATGCTGTGATCCGTATTACTATAGGCTGTTGTTGGCTTATCTTCATGGGTTTCAATCTAAAAGTAATAAATTGAATTTAAATGTCATCTAAATCAGTTTATTTTAAATAGTTAAGAGCATCAATCACGAATGTGTTTAAATCTGTAATTGTCTATTTGTATGTACTAATTACCACAACCTTTAGCGGTGACCAAAAAATCTGATTTCATAGTGTTAAATATGTAAACAAGATCCATCCATTTAAGGTGCAGTCGGAATCGGAACTCGAAACCCGACACCTTTCAAATACTAACAAAACGCTCTACTAAGTCAACCCAAGCTACCTATCGCACCCCTTCAGTCCCTCCCTTTCAAATTTTTAAGGATTAAATGCAGCAGGAAGCGAGACTCGAACCCGAGACCTTTTCATATACTAGCAGAACGCTCCATCGAGCTAACATGGTTACTCTCGAGTCGACATCTAACTTTTTACGTTTACATATATGTTGTATACACACACACACACACACAGAGAGTGTGAAATTATGCACTTAATTTTTTTTTGGCAAAGAAAATAGAGAAGAAAAAAATAAAAAAAAACATTATATAAAAAGAGAAGTGGATTTATAAAAAGAGAAGTTGATGGCAGAAATTTATTACAGTAATTTATGACGGAAAGTTCAGGTCAAAGAATAAAAAAGACGACATCGTTTTTGGTATAGCCACGATGACATTCCACAACTTAATATTCTCCAGCACAGTCAAAGTTACATGGCAGCTACATTTGAATATCCCTGGGATAGACCTAATGTTGGCCCTGTTTAAATTTTAAGCATTGAAGATACTGATGATGTAACACAGAATGATCCTTCAAATATTATGCAGCACCCTAAGTTAAAGCACCTACAACACCAATGTTCTGATTTAGCAGAAATAATTAACTATAAACTGCATGGCAGTGTGCCACATGACAAAGAAAAAGGGAGACAATTAGATGCTAAAGCATATCATTTTGAAATTGTTGATGGCATATTATACCAATTCTACAAAGTCAGAGCCAAAAACTTTCCAAAAAGAGAAAGAACCATCAGACAGCTAGCAATGCCACGCCCACTCAGAAAGGAAGTTATGCATGCATTTCATGACAGTGTAGCAGGAGGAGGACATCAAGGTCAGGACCGTACATATGAAGCAATTAGGCAAAGATACTACTGGCCAAATATGTACCAAGATGTCACCACATATATACAGACTTGTGAAACCTGCCAGCGCTGTAAACGGGACAGTCACAAACGTCCAGTGCCACTAAATCCGTTACCAGTAGATAAAGTATTCTCCAGATGGCACATGGATATACTGGAGCTGCCACTAACACCTGATAAATATAGATATCTCCTTGTTTTAGTTGACAGTACATCAAAATGGTGTGAGGCATTTCCTATGAAGACACAAGAAGCAACAGAAATTGCTACCATCTTATTCCAGGAAATCATAGCACGATATGGTGCACCTCGCACAATAGTAACAGATATAGGTCAGAACTTCCTGTCTTAGCTTGTTGCTGCTTTAAGCGAGCTTATGAATATAAAAAGAACATATACTTCTCCATACCATCCCATGACTAATGGTGTTGTTGAAAAATTTAATGGATTTATCACTCAAACTTTACGTGCTTACTGTGAACAACAAGAAGACTGGCCATCTTATATAGCTCCAGTTATGATGGCATACAGGATGGCATCTGCCACTCAGTCCACTGATTATTCACCATTCCACCTCGTCTTTGGACAAGAAATGAGAACACCATTAGACATAACACTTATTCCCAAACAGTCAATGGCTAAAACCCATAAAGACTATCTAAATGAGCTGATAGAAAAATTGAAAGTAGGCAGAGAAATTGCAAATGAAAATATCAAGCAGGCACAGGTCAACTATAAAAACCAGTACGATAAAACTACAGAACTTCCTAAATTTCGTAAAGGAGACCAAGTATGGCTGTACTGTTCTAAAGTACCTAAAGGTGTGTCACCAAAACTTTTTAAGAAGTGGATTGGGCCATACACAATTATAGACTTGGGACCAAATCAAACCTACAAGTTAAGACGAGATCATGATCTCAAAGTCATAAAGAACTTAGTAAATGCACTACCTCTAAAAATGTATCATAATCAAGGACAGAGACCAGATTATTTGCTTGATGTAAAAATCAGATATATGATACCTTAACGATCATATCAACAATTTTGAATACATTATACCTCATCCTTGATCTAGTGTCTAGATCTTAAAATATACTCTTAGATATGACCAGTGAACTAAAAGGAAGTCAAATGTTTTTACTTAATAGTCTACAAACAAAAATTTTCAAGTTTTAATTAATTAATAAATTAAAAATAATAAATGTATTGGTTTAATGAATGAATAAATAAATAAATAATACTTTTATTGGTTTAATAAATAGATAAATAAATAATAAATAATTGAATGAATAAATAGATAAATAAAATGGCAATCGAATTTAAAATAATTGTGTTACTAATAATATGATTATGGATTATAAAACATTTTCTTACTTTTTATGATCTTCACAAAATTCAAAAATATGTCTCACATGGCATAAATAATAATAATAATTTTACATTTAATAGTACTTATTGTATTGTAATTCTCGTGTCATTCAGTTATATTATTTGAATTAAAATTATAACATTTCATCCACTTGACATTTTCTGTACACTGAATTTACAAAATAATCAGTATAGATAGCGTATGGCTAGCGAGTCATTAAGAAATTTACGAAATGCGTAAAGATGAAAATGCACTGAAAATAATGTATAATATATATCAGATATGTATTTAATAGGAACTACATACTTTTCGTTCTTTTTTCAATAATAATAACAATATAAATTTTGTCACTCATAAAGATAACCCTCTTTATAAAGTCCATCTGTCTATTAAGTCCATTCTAAAACTGCACTATTTTTAAAAAAATATATACCTACCTATAAGTCATCTATAAGCATGGCTTATAGATGGCTTATATTTTGAATGCCAATAAGCCATGCTTATAGGTGGCTTATAGACAGAAGTGCTATAAGCTCCCTATAATCAATCTATAAGCTCCTATAAGCATGGTTTATAAGTGGTTTATAGATGACATTCCGTCCTGTGCACACCACTGGATTTCTTTCTGTAAAACAGTCCATTGCCCGCACAAAGACAGAAGTTTTATTATCAGAGGTCACAATATGTGTTTGATATTTTTGTCTGTTAGTGTTCTTGGTTGTATTGGTTTTATCCAAGTACATGTTTTTCAGCTACAAACTGTTGTCTTCTATATTATGTAAATTACGATTCAAAGTTTCAATATTAAAATTTATTGGTAGGACATAAATTTATATTACACTTATAGTTCTTATTCACACAAACAAATCATAATCTTGAATGGCAATCACATTTAATCACAAAATGACTAAAACATACCTGTTATCATTTATATCAATCACGTTCACATGAATTTGGCATCTTACAGGCATACACTACATTTGTTCCACATGGTATCAGGGGTACAATGTCCTTAATATCAGCATTGGTTATTGGGTCATTAGCGAGTCTAACATCAGCTTGATCTCTAAATTTCATTAGTTTAGACACCATAGCCACATTCACAGACGTACAACGACACATTAATGCAAAATGTCCAAGATTATTGCAATGAGGGTACAACTGTAGATAAAATTCTACTTGTCCAAATTCTTTATCTCCATCTTGATATTTATATGCAATTGTATAACTATTTCTTGCATAACTTCTCCGATACATGCGAGAGTGGAAAACTTCCCCATCAATTCTTACCCTGCCAAATGTCGGATAAGATGCCTGGTGACCAAGGTATAATGTAATAACATTTAAGTGATGAATTTGAAATTTCATTTTCCAGTAGAACCAACAACATAAATATTGTTACTTAATTTCTTATCATTTTTGGCAGAAAACCCTTTCATTTTTCTGAAAAATTCGATCTCTGAAGTACCTTCGTTCAAGTATTTTAATTCCATATTTAGTAAACACTGCATAACACATACAGTTTTAGCAATTTGAGAATCAACATGTTTTGTACCATGATAAAGTTTCAAGAGTATGCCATTTGCATTTTCAAATGGAAAACATGAATAGCTCCATAAGGGGCCCATATCTTTTACCATATGTGACAAGTGAAGTAACTGGTGAATGTTGCATGTCATGTAACGATTACCATACAATGCAGCAAACATACAATAAAAATGTTTCAAAAGGGCATCTGACTTCTGTATATCTGTTGAAGAAATGGAGTCTTGGAGCAATAAATAAACTGCATTTACAAATAAAAGATAATGTTGGTAATAGTCATCATTAAGCATATTCTTTAGAACAGGCAGCTAGTAGTAAAGTAGCCATGATCTCAGTTCTGTTGCCTTCCAGTATTTCAGATGGTCATTAATAGAACTTGGAACGCTAGTGATTGTGTTCGGTGGTTTAATGTTCTTTAGTTTTTTGTCGACTTGATGCACATATTGGTGTAATGAATAAAGCTGTCCACTATACTCTGAAGTAAACCATAGTTTTAACAAAAGTTTAGTAACACCTAATAACACGCCATGCATGTAGTCTATGCACACTCCCAAAGCCATGTTATGGAAAGCAAGATTTTGGAGAAATGTAGGCCCTTTAATACCATGGAAACTTTGGTTTGTATCAAATGCAACTATACTATCGTCCACTATTTGTTGATGTGTCCTTGGTGGACCATCTTGACAATCAGAGTTAAATGGAAATATATGGACATGTCCTTTTGCACTGGTTTTAAAAGTTTCACCAGGCTGTAAGCATTTAAAACATCCAAATTTTCCATTGAACTGTGTCGAATTGCAAATTAAGACTCCTAGCTGGCAAATCTGCTGTGCCTCCAATCACAATAGTTTTGCTTATGAATTTCCTTCCATCTGACATTTCAATGTGAACACCATTTGTTTCTAAATGTTTTAGGCCTTGTAGAAATGGTTCAGTATATGACATAATAGAAGGTTTTTTGGAACCAAACCATAATCCACCCAATATCATATTATCAGGGTTTATTCGCTTATGGTAAGGACGTTCATTTATTTGAAAAAAGAGTGGCCACATAGAGGTGTTTGATGACTTAAAGCATGGGATTCCATCAGTGTTCCACAGTAAAGAGAGGTTGTGTGGGTCATCAAGTATCCCCTCTCTGTGTGACAAAGATTTATAAACCTGACCATTATATATATCTTCAATTGAATCATCTGATTTTTTTTTGCTCTATTGAATCTATGCTTGATGTCATCAATAAACGATGGCCTTGAAAAAAACTTCTTTATCTGTTCGGCAATAGGGATCTCTATGAAATGTGATTTTGCATTGTCACTGGTTATATCCTGTTTACACAAGTCATTGGGGCATACTCCTCTGTGTTCGTCAACCTCTTTTAAAACCATATGGCTGTTATTACAGTAATTGTGAAATGTCAATGGATTTTTTATGTCTTCAAACCATTTCCAAAACTGCCTTGATGTCTGGAGTAAAATGCAATCAGTTGGACAGTGTAAATTTATTAGTTGCAATAAATTGCAAAGTCCTTCTCCTGTTAAGGAATATTCAAGGGCAAATGTAATTATCAACAGTATACTGCTTCCTAAAGTCAAATAAGACCCATTATAAATATGTTTCTGGTCATCACTAACATAAAATTTTTCATCACTATTTGCATCTTCAGTTTCACTGTCACTTTCAGGTTCCTGATTTAAGTTAAATTCTCCAACATTATGATTACATTCGTAAACTTCCTGATCAAACAGTAATTCATCTATGGCAATTTCACCATTTGTATCATATGCATTGAACAGAAATTCTCCAGAATGTGTTGCAACTTGATCATTACAGGTAAACAAGATATCGTCAGTTGATATGCTGTCTAATTGTGGTTACTGTTCAACATCACATTGTTCAGACTGGATATCCGATTATGAAATTATAAAAAGGAATACAGTGTAATCCTAAAATAGCAATAATCTAATAAACATTAATTTAAATTTATTTGCAAATTGTATTCAATCAACTCTAATATTTATGGTTAAATATATATAGAAGCCTGTAGGTAAAAACAAACTTGTCCTGAATTATAGTGTTTGTCAAAACTTATCAACAATGTCTTTGGGCATAATTTTCTAATTATGCTGTTTGATTTTGTTTCTACAAGTGTTAAAAATGTGATAGCAGGATAGGAGATAATTTAAGCTCTCAGATATTTTAATTTCAACTAAAAAATATTACCATTTTGAGCAAAGATAAATTGATTATTTTGAGGAGTATTTTTTTGTCTTTGTTTAGCATTATCTAATATTATCTCCCAAACGATTTGAATAAGATTGCTATCATAATTTTACAAACAAAATGAAACAGCATAATTATTGGCGCATAATTATAGATTATTCCCAAAGGCACTGTTGGTAAGTTTTTTATAAACCATTTAATTCATTAGATTAAATTAATATTAATATGACTGGAGGGATGATTAATTGTACATAGGCCCATAGCGATTATAATCTGTTTGATTGACAGTCTAATATTTTCAACAGTCAAACATTTTTCCTGAAAATTAATTTAGCAAAAAGGAAATTATGCATAATCAGTGTAAAAATTGAGTGGATCTCACATTTACCATAAAAGCAAATATCCTTCAATATGCAATGAATATATGAGCATTATATACTATGTATATTTTGATAAGCTCCAAAAAAGTAAAATTTCAGACATTATAATCTCCAACTTAGCTCCCCTTCTAGCATTTTAAAATGTTTCCAGGCATGCATGTCAGATAGTAACTCATTAAATTGTCAAAACTAAAAATAGTAAGTTTTTACTGATAGTGTCTGAAAAGGATTATTTTTGTAAATATTCATAATTTATTTCCATTGAAAATCGCTCTTATGAATGAAATAACCATGTCCTTTGTATTGTTTACATGTACTGCCCTTCGTCCATATGTTGAAAATTATAGGTCTAGATCATCGCTGAAAATTTTAAAAGTAGTTGTTTTAAAATTTACATCCGGAAATCGAAAATCGAACGTCTATGCATATAAACATGATCAAAACACAAAAAATATTTACCTGATTCATTTTTTGATGGCGTTAAAAGAATCTTCTTGGAAGACGACGGTGCATTGGCTAATGGATCAGTCTCCCTCAAATATTGGTTGTAAATCCGATTTCTCACATGCTGGTATTTCTTTTTATTGGATTTCTCTGCCATGTTTTCTTCTTCTTGATGTTCCCCAATATATTGATTACTTATCAAATGTTAAAATAAATCTTTAAATGCATTTGTTGTTACACTGCGTCAATAGTCGACCATGTTGTATATCATTTCCGGTTCTTCCTAACCTCGTCCCAAACATGAATTTTCATTGGACGCCGTTTCATGTAACCACGATTTTGATTGGTAGACGTGTAAGTCCGCCAAAAAGTTCCCGCCAAATTAAATTTAAAAGGGTACCGTGTCCACCATGGCTATAATAAATGTACCAACAATAACAACTACAATAAGATAGAACGATCAGAGTTTACAAGTTCAGTGGAAAATGGAATCAATTCAACAACTTATTAGATATTGTTTATTGTTCTGGTATGATAATGAACGCAACTGGAGTATTGTGTCGAGCAATTCCATCATCAAACCAAGACGTGAGCCGGATGAGTATAAAGAGGGGGATATCGTACTGGAAAAATTTAAAGGGAAGCCGTACAATGCAGCTATCGTCAGAGTTCAAGGTAAATCAACATGTTTTTCCACAACCAAAATAATGACAATGTCAAATACAAGTATATTTCTAGCCCTTGTATTAGCAACCACCAAGAAATTTTTTTTTTTTTGAAAAAAAAGTTATATTTTATTTATTAAATTAAAAATACATGTTTTACTTATAACAAAACAGTTGGAATTTTTAAATTATCTCAATTTGTAAGCTCAGGGTAGCCTTTCAAAAATGAACAAACAAAATTAAGAGTTACCTCCCCTGCAAATCATATTTAAAAAACACGTTCCCAGGTTATAATTTTTAAAATAGTACATTTCAGACCAAACAAAATTCACCACAATTTTTTTAGTACTAATAAAAACTTAAAAAAATAAAAGTAAAGATTATATGTAGAATAATAAAACCATGGAAGTTGCGAAAAAGTTAAGGGGGGGGGGGTTAAAAAATCCCATTTTTAATAATCAGCTATTTCTGAGGCTTTGTCATCATTTTATCCTTGTCAACACTTGTTCAACTGTAGTTTCATTACCTTTTTTCACTATACTATCCAGTCTTCAAGTTTCTTGATCTTATAAACTAATAATGGCAATATTAATCTGAAATACAGAGATGAAAAAAACCTGTTGTTTACATTTAAAAAAATCCATTAGAACAAAAACTAGTAAAATTGGTACAGTAAAATTTGCTTAAATGAAAACAGTTAAGTATATTCTTGCCAAAAAAATTCTTTAAAACACTTGACACTAATTACCCATTAATAATGAACTGAGATGACTGATGTGATAATAAGAATTGATATTTAAATGTTGCTTTTCTTGAAGATGCACTTCCAGTTTCCGTAATTATCAATCTAGAATGAAACAACAACATTAGTGAACAAAAGTTCATACAAGTAATTTTATTAAAAAGGCTTTCCAGCTAAAATAGATATATTTAAAAAGAAAAAGGAGTTCAATAGAGGGGCAAGTTCACGAGTATGATTGATAAAAATCAAATTTCAGAATCAGAGGCATCTTTCCTCTATATTAACTATAAATTTTACAATACTAAATGACTACTTTAAGTAAACAAATTTTAACATAAAAATAATAAAAAAAACTTAAATATTGGCATCATTAGGTGGTTCAACAAGAGTTGAAATATTTAAATATTTCCAAATAGCTGTATTTATTATTAAAAAATACATGACATCAATTACTGATACATGTTGTTGCAGTTGCCAATATCCAAGTTAAAGTAAAACCACAAACTGAAATCAAAATACATGCTGCTTTGAAGACCACCTTTGTAGATAGTTTGTCTAAAATGACAAGAAATCTTGAAACATAACCAATTCTAAGACCCATATTATTCCAACTTACAGACACTTTTGTCTTCTGCAATCATTCATACATTTTCCTAATTTGGTCTTTATACACAAGTTTTACTGTAAAATCATATTCAAAGTTTTAATTTTATTGATCGCATGCAAATCATCTGAGCATACTGTATGTTGATTATTAATAAAGGTCCATACTTTAAACCATAATATTCAAGCCTTTATAAAAAGACAAGTGGTCTGACTGGAATATTCATATACATGTATTTTAAAAGTGGTTTTTTTATACAGGTTATAATATAAACTCATAAAAATTGAACATCTATAATTTGATGCAAATCACAGTCTTGATTTTATTGATAACATGCAAATCACCTCTACATCTATTAATTCATTTGTGGTATCTAAATGCTGGTAACAAAAACAGCTGAATACAGTCAAACCTTCAATGTCTACAATCAGTTCTAAATCCCCAGTTGATTAATCTTCCTGCAGTTTATAAACATAAACAGCCTCATCATTTTCATACTTTATCTGATACCAGTCACTAAATCCTGGAACAACTGACAACACTTTTACAATGTAAATATTACAATCACTGAATTTATGTCTCACAAGTTTATTAACAAGAAGTGGGGATCCAGACCTTAGTTTTTTCTCTTTTGTAATAACTGCTCTTGATTCTTCTATTAATGTTGACACCTGCTGAATAAGTTCGTTTACAGATTTTTGTTTCCTCCCTCTGGAAAGTGCATACAATTTTTTGTCACTAGCCTCTTGTTTTAATACAAATTTTCTGAAATTTAGTTGCACTGTTAATGCTTTCTTTTTTTCTAATACAGTCTTTATTTCCCGCAAACTTTCCTCTACTACCTCCTTACTTTGCCACAATCCATAGCACAAAATATCTTTGGTATATCCTTCATTTTTTTCAAGTGTTTTTATCTGTTTGGCTTTAAGTGCAGCTTTTCTTTCCATAAGTACTGTTAATCTCTTTTTTTTTTTCAATTTCAACCAATCTTGATTTAAATTATGTTCTTATTTCTCTGCCTTCTTTTCTACAGCTGTTTATAAGTTTATTGCGCTTCTCAACATTCATGTCTTCAAGCCATTTGCCAGTTTTATTGTGAGAGAAAAGTAAAATCGACTCATTATACACTGTAGAAGCATTCGGTCGAAATTTCATTAGAAAGTCAAGCTGACCAAAAAAGAATTCTGGGAATTTGTTGTGTTTTAATGTGGTGCTGCTTTCTTCTTGAATGTCTTCAGCCATTTTAAAAAATTTTCCTCCTGGTAGATGATCTGCAGCTTGTCTCTTGAGTAATACCAACATTGCTGAGAATAATGCCTGCAGAATTTGGATGGTTAAGCTGTCTGAGACATCAGAAGTTAGCAGTTCTTTTAAAATGATGTCATTTCTGTCTGTTAATACATCGGGGAAGGGTGCTAATTTGCCTAGTAATACCTGAGTGCTGTCATCTTTTGCCCGTTTTAAAAATTCCATGATGGTTTCTTATTTTTAACAAATAGTTGAGATGTGAGATGTTTTTTCAATGTCCCTCCAGAATGGTGCTGTGACTAATTTGGAAACAATACCAAGAGCCCTACATCCTGCTACATAACAGAGAACTTTTATATCTTTAGTAATACTTGAAAGTAATCGATTTGTGCATCCATGTGTATTTTCTAAAAAATCAGTAATGTTTTTCCGGTGGTAATAAACTATTTATCCCAAAACATAAAATATATTAAACCTGTTGTGAGAATATCTTATAAATTTAATAGGGTCGTTTTTATCTTTCAAGTATGTGCTGAAATGACCATACCATCCATTTTTCTCATCAATGCCTTTAGCAAAGGCCTTGCTGCAGGCTCTTATCAACTGCACTGTTTCAGACTCACTAATGCTGCTGGTGGTTTCGATTTCATCATCTGCATTTGCTTGTATGTCTTTAATCTCTCTGTACAAACTCTCAAATTTACTAAGGGCTGTAGCACAAACATCTGCAAGGTTGACTAATAGATGCAATGACCATATCTCGTGCTGAATATGGACACTTGATCTCTAGAATGCCAGACTCACCATTATCACACACTTTTCCATCAGGTGTAGCACCCAGAAAAGGGAGATTTGGATTGACAATAAGTCCAATGTCATGAACGTGATTGTGTGTCTTCTTGGCGTACATTATTCTGGCAGCTTTTTCATTGACTGTGCAATATGTTTGTTTTTGAAATATTGATTTTAAGAACTTTTCATTAATTGCTGATTTTCTTTTCATAATTTGGCCAAAATTTGATGCTGTTATTCTGCAGCTTCTTTCTATTTGCCATCTGTGGCTCCCTGCTTGATCTCGTGTCTCCTTTTCTATCTCTTTAGACACAATGATGTCACATTTTAGACAATTCCATTCATGTTCGTATTGCTTGACATCTTGTGGCATATTGATTTCTTTGTCTAATGGAAATTCTAAAGTCCCACATGCATTATAAGTTTCAACTGCAGGTCTAATGTCATCCAAGTTAATGAGTGGTGACTAAAATAGAAGGAAATAAAATATATTGACATCATAATAATTTTTGTGCATAATTTCATTATTTTCACTTCTTTATACTTTCAGATGTATGTCCACTGGACCTGTTGGCACTTACAGTGGAAACCAAAGAACTGAAATCAGAGAACCAGCAGTTGCGAGAACAACTTGCAAAAGTAGTTTTGGAAAATGAGAATTTGAGAAGAGAACAGCATAAGTCACTTGAGAAAAATTCAAAGTTTAGTGGGCGAGAAACTCCACTGTCTGCCACTGAACTGAATGACAGCCATGTCAAGAATAATTTTAAATATTATACTGGTTTTGTTTATGAACAATTCAGGCATATATACAGTTTCCTTGTGTCCGGTGATTATGGGTTGCCATTTACCTACACAAAGGCATCATCCTGTTGGAGAACTATTAAAGTGGAAATCAGCTTTTGCTAACAATGATCAAACTTCGTTTGAACTTTGATCATAAACACTTATCAAATTTGTTTTTAATTTCTCAACAAGATTCCAGTTTAATTTTTACCAACTGGATAAATTTTATGTTTTTTAAATTTGGATCTGTGCCAATTTGGCCACATAGAGATGTTATTATGGAGAAAATGCCATCTAAATTTAAAGCCGAATTTAAAAAATGCATGGTAGTATTAGATGGGACCGAAATAAAAATTCAAAGGCCATCATCACTGACAAGTCAAAGCCAATGTTATTCGGACTATAAGTCAGCAACAACACTAAAGGGACTGATCGGTGTTGATCCAAGTGGATCAGTTATATTTATATCTACTTTATTTTCTGGGTCAACATCCGACAAAGAAATTAGTACCAAAAGTGGCTTGTTAGACCACTTAAAAACATTGCTAGATTGCAACATGTTAGAAACAGGTGATGGTGTCATGGTGGACAAGGGGTTCAACATAAAGGATGAAATAGAGGGTCTTGGACTTGAGTTCATAATGTCACCATATGCATCATCTGAAAGACAAATGAGTGCTGCTGATGTAGCGGTTACAAAAAAAATTGCCTGGCACAGAGTCCATGTTGAGCGGGCTATATCTCGCATAAAAAAATTCAGAATACTTTCTGATAGACTAAATTTAACATTTTTTTCTTCAATGAACCAGATTTGGTTTGTTTGTTGTTTTCTCACAAACTTTATGCCTTACTTAATACAAGACTAACAGTATACGTACATGATAACTAAGACCTGAACCAACAAGTTGAAGACCATGTGGAGTGTTTACAGTGACGTCACTTTTATTTTGTGTTACATATGCAATAGGACAGTCTTTCAAGTTTTGGAGATACTGTAAATCAGTTGCCTGCAACTTTTTCCTCCTGAAATGAAAGGATGGATTTATTAAAATATTTGTAAACATTTTGTAGATTTTTTATACTTATATGTCTATATATAAATATTATTGTTAATTAAAATGTAAATTTTTATTTTAAATGTAACTGAGTTAATATCTCTGTTACAGAGGAAAAAATATGTTCATATGCTGAATATTATATGGCAAGATACTTCACTAAATGCAAATAAGTTTCTTAGTTATTAAAAGAGTGCTTGCTTGGAGTACAGAGTCTTAATCATAAATGCATATACCTGTTATCATGGAAACTTTCTACTAGTGGCTTTCTTTTCCTGTTCGTGTTAATTGGTTTCACTATTACCATCTGTGTAACTGGTTCTCCTTTCACTTTTTCCCCTCTTGGCTTATCCCATTGCTGTGGCAAGCTTGTACATGAAGGATTTGCAGGTACCTCCTTGTAACCTTCTAAAATCCAGTTCTGCAGAGTCATAACTACTGAAAGTAAATGTGCACATTCACCTGAAATGCTAAAATAAGGAGGAAAATCATTTAAAAAAAATGTGCATTACTGACATTGTAAGAATTAATATTTTTGTATTCAGTCAGAATTTCATGGTAAAGCAAGTAGTTTATAACTTGATTGAAAATGAAACTTGCACTTGTAGCTGAAATAAATGTACTTGAAAACAGCTAGACCTCTGTGTATGTGTGTGTGTGTGTGTGTGTGTGTGTGTGTGTGTGTGTGAATTTATAATTTGAATATGCATTCTCTATCACTGAACTACAAATACTATAGTTGTAGTTTGGTGAAGTGCCAGTAATCAATAGTAGTGAAATTGTAGCTATAGACTGGATTTACAACACAATCGGACATGTCTGGTAGAATATTAAAGTTCGCTACTTGAAGGGGTTAAAAATGTTAAAATGGGCGTTTTGACACCAAACGATCTACAAACAAGTTCTAGTAAATATTTACCCAGCTTTACAAGAGTAGTGTCCTTCTGTAAGCGTTTTTGTCAGCGAATTTATCGTCATGTTAACCGTATGTGGTGCTTCAGTTTTCCTCTGACTCCTGAAAATTTTCGCCGATATATGAGTTTCTCCAGAGTCTCACCAACTGTGATCCTAATTTTCTGCACATAACTGTTTTTGCTAAATGCATACGCTTTTTGTCGCTGTCTCAAGGTAGGTTCATACGGCAAATATGCATCTGATAAATCAGATGGGATATCTACGAGTCGGCCCACGTTCGCCATGTTTACATTCAAGCTTGTCAGACCAAACTTTTTTACCGATCACGTGATCAGTAGGCGGAGCGATCGGTACAAGGACGATAGGTCAATTTCACAGAATAACTGAAATTCTTTCAATTCACGATTTCTCTTTGAACTTTTGTCGAGATAGTAATAAATGTCTATTAGCAATTCTTCAACATCAAGTTTTAGTTCAGCTGCTGCCTTCTTAGCCGCAATGTGTATTAGATGACAAGGACAACCCCTAATAGAAATATTACAATTCTGATCGCAAACAAACTTGGCCCCACCCTTATGCTTGCCCGTCATTACACTGGCATTGTCACACCCAAAGGCTAAACAATTCTGCCATGAAATGTTACGATTTTCAAGTGCCTTGTTTACTAGATCGAATATATTTTCACCAGTTGAATTACCAGTACATGAGGGGATACACAGAACAGACGACACCACTTTTGAAACCTTTGTATTAAAATATCTCAATAATTGGGTATAACTGACTGTCTTTGTCATTACTTCCATCAGTTGAGAGTGCAAATGGAGTATTTCTTAGACTTTCAGAAATTGTTTCAGAAGCATTTTTACCAATACAGTTTACGATTGCTGCTGTTTTTGTCCGACGACAACCATACTGTTTAGCAATGTCAGAGTCGGGAAACATGAGTTTGAACATGGGGGCTGCGTGGTCACTAACAGACATCGGCAGATTGTGTTCAATTATGAAGCTAGAAAATAAAACTTCTGCATTTACAACTCGTTGCTCCGACGATTCGATAGCGGTTGGGAAAAAGTTTGTTACTGTTGTATTTCCCGTTTGCAGTTTTTAATAATCTTGGTGAGTCTTGCAGTTCACATGTCGTCGACAATCATCTTTGCCTCCATGTACGATCAAAAATTACACACGGTACAGTAAACATATCCTTCACGTTTCGATGGATCGATACATGGCCACAATTGTTTGTATTCAGAACGATACTACTGAGCTCTCTTTGCTCGTTTTCTCGGAAAAGATTCATCACGATGATCAGTCTTTTTTGTTATGATTGACGCACGCATGCCCGATTCCATTTCCGGGTGTCAATAAAAGCATTAATGGTAACGAACCGACTCTTAAATCCGGAATTAATGGTAACGAACCGACTCTTATTCCAGAATTCATAGAAATCCGTACTCGGGACGTATTTAACCGTAACAGCGTATTTTTAAGTGTAAATCCGTAACAAATACGGAGAATCCGTAGCAGTTGGTACCTCTGCGTCCGGCAAATTCGACGCTTCCCAATTCATTTTTGGGAGAGGTACAACACTCAGTTCCATGTTGCTGATCTATCCTGACACCATGTAATATTATGTTGGTTAACATAAAACACTAAACAACAACGTAGGTTCAGCAGCATTTATGGAACTTGACACACAGTCATCTGGCTGCACAATGGCGAGCACGTGGTATCTATAAAACGCAAGTACGTCAATGGTGACGTTACAATATATGTGTACAAGGTAGATAAAAGAATAATACAACAAAAGGTACATAGATAAAGTTATATAAATGGTAAGAATTTAAGTTTTTTGTCGTAGTTTGCTCATTTTAAATGTTTTGAGCCTCTTCCTCTCTATATAATCTTCCAGCTGAAAATAAAAAATAAAATTTGCCCCCCCCCCCGCCCCAATTTTGGAGAAAATTTGGATGAAAATCTAGGAATTAATTTTATATGGTCTTATCAATCTTTCATGAACCATAATTATTTTTCCCCATGATTTCATAATTTTTATAATCTAAAAATTCAGTGGATTATCATCACAATGATAGTAATGATTACAGTAATAATCAAATGACATGCTGAAATAATTTTGTTAACCAAATATGATGCCGTGACTTTTATGCGGCGGTTTGCTACGTTAAAAATATATGGAGCGATCTCTGACGTCGAAAAGTAAAATAAAATCGACGTCAGATCTCTCGAACATATTATAATGTCAACAGTAGAACCGCTTCTTTGTATCAAGCGCCTCAGTGTTTGAAAACTGTTAATTCTAATTTGTCTATGTGGTAACAATATAAAAATCGTCAATACAAACGATATTTCGAGGCGGATAAATTTTATGTACACGTATCATTTTTAAGCTGTTTCTACAACATATAATCAACTGATTTTAAGTGTTTCGTCGCATTTCTCAAATCAAATCAAATCAAATAAATTTTATTTATAGTCGATGCGGTTAAAAACAGTACAAACACAAGCTCTAGTGAGCTTTTTGAATCGACTTGACATCAATTACATGACTAATACACACACTTTACATTATATACAAACAAAACACAATGCATGCATAAAACATAAGGATACATAAGCAGATGCACATTCGACGGAATTTAAAATAAATGCAACTTAACGTAGAAAGGGCTGAACTAAAAAACTAATAAAAAATGCATAATTGCAGAGACTAAAAATTAAGCAGTAGCATAAACTAAAATAAAGCAGCTTATGATCAAGATTAAAACAAAATTAAAATATGCAGGATTGACAATGACATGAGTCACCTGACCACTGGAGAATTTGTTTTTTAAACTGTTCAATTGATGTTAATACTCACAAATGGTCAGGCAACTCATTCCATAATTTAGCTGCAGCATAGCGGAATGATTAAAGACCATACCTGGTGGTGTTTACCCTTGGTATATCAGCTCTGTTTTTGTATCTGAAAGAATAATTAGTATTCTTGATGGTAATCAGATCATGTAGATAAGACGGACTCTTTCTGTTTACTATTTTAAAGACTTCAATTGCCATATTTCTTAACCTTCGTACTTTTAGAGATGGTAATTTTGATTTATCTAACAACTGTTCATAAGTGCTTATATAATCTTCATAAATGAATCTCAATGCTCTTTCTTGAAATTTTTCAATTTTTCTGGTGTTCTCCTCATTGCAAAAATGCCGAGTTAATATGCAGTAATTAAAATTAGATAGAATAAATGTATAGTAGATGGTAAGTTTGCCCAATCTATTTAAATATTTGCCAATTCTTTTAAGAACGTTTACTTGTCTAGAAGCTTTTCTGCATATATCTGAAATATGTGTGTTAAACTTTAACTCAAAATCTATAGTTACACCAAGTAATTTAACTTCGTCTTCACAACTGATGTTATTGTTGTGCAGGTTAAAACTGATGTTCAAGGCTTTGGTCTTTTTGCCTATGGCAATTGCCTAAAATTTTTCAGGATTTGCTTGCATGTTGTTATTAGAAAACCATTCTATAAGTGCTTGGCTATCTTTTTCAAGGGATGAAATGACTTGTTGTATATCGCTACTGGCATTGGACAAAGTATTGTAATATGCATAATTATACAATGAACAATTTTGAACAAAATAAAAGATGTCATTGATAAAAACATTGAATAAAACTGGACCAAGGATTGATCCCTGGGGAACACCTTTGTATATTTGTTGCCAACTGCTGATAAAAGTACCAATTTTTACACACTTTTCTGTTAGTTAGATAACTGGTTAATAGTTGAACAGAGTTGTTACCAAAACCATATGACTTTAGCTTAAGTAGCAAGAGGTCGTGTGGAAGACAATCAAAAGCCATGGAGAGGACCATTAGAATGGCTGCACAAAATTTATTTTCATCCAAGGCCCTCTTCCAATCTTCTATAATTCGAATAAGTGAAGTGTGGCAACTGTAGTGTATGTACTTATAGTATGTTATTGGTATGGTCTAAGGGAGATAATAGAACATTCTGGTGTACGAGAGTTGTGTCCCTTGATATGTACATGTGACTAAGTAATAAAAGCAATGGTGTCTGTGCAGACTGATCTCTATGTGTTATCTGTATGATATCCAGGCCATCTTACCACTCGGACTCTATATTTTTGCGACGAAACGGGATTTAACATGGGAGAAGAAGAAACAGTAAACAATGTCAAGCCGATTTTTGCGGAAATTGGTGGAATTGAAAAATTCAATCCTGGGGAAGATCGACATAGCAACGGAATAAAATGGACAAGATGGTACAGATCATTCGAGTTGTATGCTGTTGGTAAAGGTGTGGTCGATCCTATACAAAAGAAAGCTTTACTGTTACATTCTGCGGGTGTATCTGTTCAAGACATTTGTTATACTTTGCCGAACGCAGAAAGAGAACCTGAGGGAACCGAGACAGTCTATGATGTTGTGGTAGATGTGCTAAAGCGCCATTTTGTATCTGAGGTAAACATTCCATATGAAAGAGCAAAGTTTCGAGAGATGAGTCAGGGTGTGACAGACTGTAGAAATGTTTATAACCAGATTAAGACAACAGGCTGTATATTGTAAGTTCACAAACATGGAAGAAGATATTCGAGATCAAGTAATAGAAAAATGCAATTCAAAGCAATTACGAAGAAATTTCTTGGAGGTTGACAATTTGACACTTAAAAAACTATGTGAAATTGCAAAAGCCCGAGAAAGGTCAGAGATTCAAGCAACGTTGTTGGAAAAACGGACGGAATTAACAGGTTAGAAACACGTGGTCATGGGACCAGAGGAAAGGCAAGGTCATACAGGGGATTACCTCGACCGGGAAGAGGTATGACATCATCAAGCGGAAGGAATTTACATTCTAAACACTCGAAAGTGTGTTATGCTTGCGGACTTAAAGGACATCTTAAATCGGAACCTGCATGTCCAGCAAAAGGGAAGAAGTGTCATAAGTGTAATCAAATTGGACATTTTAGTAAAGTATGTGAAAATAAACAGACGAAGAAGAAAGACTATGTGAAAAATATTGAATTAGAAAAGAATTTTAAAAGACTTGATATGAACAATGATTATGATGAATATACATTTAATGTATCCAATGTTTGTAGGCTGAGAGAGAGTAGTTGTACTTTAAATGTAGGTGGTGTAAATTGTGATTTTATTGTAGATTCAGGAGCGACACTGCATGAAATTTCTAGTTTAATTCCAAATTAAACGTGAAGTATATCTCCTTAAATGGCTAATTTACTTAAGTTTACTCACCACTAAAATCTGTGTAAATGTTAAGTTTAATTTAAGTTTAAGACTAGTTTACTTTTTCCCAAAACGCCAGAATTTTATGAAGTTTAATTTTCACATTAAACTTAAGTAAACATCACGTTTTCGAAACTTTAGCTACAAATTAAACTTCATTAAATACCAAGTTTTATAGATTTAAACAACCAGTAAACGTGGAATAAACTTCAGGTTTTTGGCTCTTTACTTTCAAATTAAACTTCATTAAATTCCAAGTTTTATAAATTTCAACAGTCAGTAAACACTGAGTAAACTTCAAGTTTTTGAAACTTTACTTTCAAATTAAACTTCATTAAATACCAAGTTTTCTACAATCAATTGATAGGTAAATTTAGCTCAAACATAGTTCATGGCGCGTTCAATCATTGCTTGAAAGTTTTGAAATACAAGATAATTATACAGCAAATATTTATACATTCTGATACTTTAGTGCTGAAAATAAATTTGAAATAATTTGTTAGAACTATATCACTTGTGTTATTGTTCACCAATAAAGAATTCTATGAAATTATGAGTTTTTTAAATAGGGTTAATCTCAACATGACCGTGACATTCCAGATATATCATGTATACCTGTGCGGCAGAAAACGACGAAGGAATATCGGCGTCATTTATAAAAAATCAACAAGACTAATTCATTCATAAATGTACTTTATAATTCCTAATCTGTAATACATGTAGACACTGTTCAGTGAGCATTGTATATGCAGTATAAATAAAGCAAAATTTTATTGTGTTTGTTGCTTTATTGTCCAAGAAAACTCCTCTTCAACATCTGGACACTGCCTGTTTGACACTACTTCACCTATCACCCTTTTTGACGTTTGCCTTTTTGCACACTTAGATTTAAAGCTTTCTATTTTCTTGTCAAGCTCTTTGATGATATTGTTCATCCCGTCGCTTCTCCAAGTCAATGGCCTGACTATATAAACCGATTCACCATCGGATTCTTCCTCATACTCTGAAGAAATATAGTCAATCGTCAGAGCCTTCGAAACTTTGTCCTTTACCTCTGGCGTCCATGATGTCTTTTTGTTGATAGCCCCTCTTCGGTTGGTTAATTTCTAAAATTACAAAATACTGTGATGAAACATTAACCAAACACATTCCTGCTCAGTAGGGAACTGCTGAAGCAGTTTTATATGTCCTTCTGTTTAAATTCAGATAGTGTAAAATTTGTAGCTATGACAAAATGTTTTTTTCTGATGGGAACCAAAAGGAAAGGACCACACATAATACATAAAATTAAATCTAACTGAGGAGGAGACAACAGACAACATAAATCACAACTCTTAATAATTAACATTTACAACTCTGAAATTGCTGATATCAGAATAAAATGATACTAATATTTCCTATATATATTTATTAAACTTATCACAATAAGAAAGTTTGATGGCTTCAAATTGTTTTCTTTTGATACACAAGTCTACACCAAATAGGACTGTAAATGTAGTACACGGTTTGATAGTATTTATCCATTTCATATTAACAGATTCCTTGACAAAATCTCCAAATATTGTAAAACTTACTCTCTTTCGTCTCTGATACAGCACCATCTTTTTGTTGAATGCGTCGGTCTTTCCCCTTGACTCCCTGTTATTTTTTTCCTTTAAACTTTTAAAATATCTTTCAGTTGCAACTGCAAGAAAACATAATCAGTAAGATTTTAAGCAAACCGTTTTTAAGAGAAGTTTTTCCACTTTGACTCTCGTATATTTCAAGAAATGCTAGAAAATGCAGAAATAATGGTAATTTAGGTGAAGATGAATGAAGCTGATTAATTTCATTTAAATCTAACTATATTCAATCATAATTTCATTTCATACACTTTAAAGTCAAAAACAAACATCTGAATAATGGATTAATGAGATGAACTTCTGATGAAGACCAAACACAAACAGAAATGGTATAAATGAAACAAACCTTCAATGACAGATTCTTCAGTTTCAGAATATAAACCTTTAACGAAGTTGAATATATATTTCGTCATGGCTTTGTTTTCCTCTGAATTTGGTCTGAAAAAAAGATAAAAAATGTTTTACGTTTCCTTACAACGACCAAAATAATAAAGACCTAAACTTTTTCCCCTTTTTCGTTAATAGATAAGGAGTATAATAAGGTTTATTTTAAATCATTCATTTATTTTTCTTTCAATCAGTGATTATGCATCTCGATTTGTCTTAACCGATGAACATTAAATATTCAAATTTTCAAACTACTTCATCATTTCACTCGTTCAAAGCACATTTACCTCATTACAACATTTTCTTTTGAAACCGTCCATTCAAGTGCAGAATCCCTGCCACTACTGTGTCCATCGCGTACCGCACCCTAAAACAATAAAATATACACTTGTTCTAATTAATTTTGTATATGTAGTATATGCACAGTTTTAAAACATTTAAATATAAAATAGCGCGCGAGTATTACATATGATTTGCGTAAACTTCCATATTTGAAATATTATAATAGAAGAAAAAGGAATATAAAGTATAATCTTTTACTACTGTCATGTGCTACTTTTAAATTTTTACAAAATAATACAATTTTAAAGTAGCACATGACACTACTAGTTCGTATAACACATACACGAATTGAACCAGGAACCTGGGGTACAATCTTCTTTGTCGCTGACCTTTTCGTCTGTGTATCACTTTTGACAATGTACAATATTTCTTTTTGAATCTTGAGTATCTCTTGTTGATTTTTTTCCACAACTTTTATTGCTTTCTCAACTGCAGTCAATCTAGCATCATTTGTCTATAAAATAATGTAATAAAATAATAATAAAACATAATAATAATATATTATTATTATTAATTTTATAGCACTCAAATTAAAATTTTCGAAAATACACTAAGTGCCGTATACAATCGACTATATTTCAATAATTTTTAATCGGGCCCTATAGATATGTGCTATATACACATGGCTGTTATCTTTGCTGCTGAGGAAAATGATCCCGTTATACTTCAAAACATTCTTATCAGAACTGTCCTAGGACATGCGGTTTACGTGAGGGTCGCATAAGGATAATATATCTATTATTTAATTTTTAAACAAAAGAATGAATTCATTTTACTATTATATTATTTTAAAAACTTTTCATATCAAGGATTAAAAATATACCTTTTGAGCCGAACTATCTTGCTGGGGACTATTAGATTGACTTGATGTTGTATTTAATCCCTCTATTCCACTTGTTATCCTTGGTGTTGAGTTTCTTGAATTTGATGATGATGCCGAAGGAGTGTATATTAATGGTCGACGACTGTTTCTGTTGTTTTGAGAAGAGGATTTGACTGTTTTGGCTTTCTTACTGGTAGGTGGATTATGATATCTTTTTCTTATTCTTTTGCGACTTTCAATTAGTTTAATATCATCAATTCCTGAAATTCTCCCGCCATCAGCATCACTGAAATTTTCCCCGGATTCTGAAGTGCTATCGTTATTATCAGGAGACGGTGAATATTCTGATCCGTCGGTGTACACATCCTCATTTTCGAATTCAGAATTCTGATTTTCTGACATTTTCATAAAGTTTATAGATCTGTAATTCAGTGAATTCAATTCCAAACCAATATGCAGACAAACCTTTCAAACTGTATCTCTAACAAAGAAATGAAATGTTATACTGCGCGCCAAAAGACAGGTAATTAATCCGAATGGAGTAGATAAACGATCGCTCTTAGTTGTCTACATAACAAACAAGTTAGAAAAGGGGGCATAATTAGTATACAGTAAAATGTGTTATATATGTGTATGTGCAAGATATTGTGTGAACATGAATAAACAATTTAATGCCATGTTTTCGCTTATAAGTTTTTAACTGTAAATGCCTATCCTTACAATAAATGATAAAATAATTACAAGGAAATTTAAAATAAATTTGCTTCGATGTGTTATACTTTTTGTATGACAAGTGTCAAGCAATAAATACAAATTTTTGATTTGCATTAACAATTGCAGATGGGAAAACATAGCGTTGAATCAAAACGTCGACAACGTCGAAAACGACAAAAGCGAAAACGGCTTGAAAGAAGGCAACTAAATACAGCTGCTGTTTCAAATGACCCAAGCATCGATGACAGCGATAGCAATAGTTGTACTCCCCCCTTTCAAGAGAAGAATGATATCTGTGCCGAGATAAAAAACACGACATACCATCACTAGAACGGAAAAAAAGAACCGAAAATTATAACATTCAAGACATGCTACCTCCAGACAACTTTACAGTTGTTAAAGCGCATAAGCAAATGGAAGAGGAAATTGATAAGAGAAAGAAAGCCGAAGATTTTGCCAGGACATGCTTATCAATATCTAAAGAGTACAAACGTAAATTAGAAGCTGTATCAAAAATGATTGGCGATATAGATACAGAGCTTCATTATAGGTATTTATATTTCATTGCAACACACACACACACACACACACACACAGAGAGAGAGAGAGAGAGAGAGAGAGAGTATGTATTGAATTGAACAGTATTTTTGTATGACTGTCAGTATTTTATATCATGTTATATCAGGAAAAGTTTTTTGCAATTACTAGTATAAAGTTAAATAATTATGAAATTAATGTTATCTAGGTAAATATAACGTTATGCTCTATATTTGATGTTTATTCAGAGTTTTGTACGTTTAATATTAACTTATTAAAGTAAATAATGATACTGTTATGGCCACAAGTAAATACTCATTTCGAAGTTGAAAAATATTAAATAATAAATGTAATTTTGCCTTTGTAGTCCACAACCATGTCACACAGAGGAAGAAGTAGACTGCATCTAAGTATAAAGAAAAATCTTGAACGCAAAGTTTGTCCTGGGTGTGAAAATGAATATAGTCGAAGATACTTCATCGATCATCAAGCACAAAATTATACTGATGGTGTGTGGTTATGCAAGAAAAGACAATCTGATTCTGAAGAAGAAGTGCTTTCAGATGAAATAACAGTCGACAATTCAAACCATCGACAGCCTGCTTATATTGATGATGCCAGAGAAAAGGTTAGAAAATATCTTCGGAGACATATAAATGAAGAGGAACTTGTTTCAGATGAAGTTTCAGGAGATGAAGTCGAAATATGGGAGGGTATTCTTCTGATGATATTGATGAAGATAATGATACAATAAAATGCAAAAAAACCAGGGAGACATCTTTTCCACAAGAGAATAAAGCCCGTGTTATGTTTTTGTCTGTTTATATGTGTATGGCAGAGTGTATATATGCTCCCCGACAACGCAATATCATCTATTTTGGCATTTATGAAAACTTTTTATTAATCTTGTTACCAACCATCCTATATATTCATCCGTCCCTGTCATTTTTCCGGGCACAGTTTATATGCTATGGAAACATTTGGGTTTACAAAAAGATATTTTAAAAATATGTGGTGTGTAAAAAATGCTATGCATTATATATCTATGAAGATTGTTTACACACGGTCGACGGGGAAATAATTTCGAAACAACTGCTCTTATGTAGCGTATCCAAATCACACTCAACCAGCAAAGAGACGTGCGTGTGGAGAATTATTGTAAAAACGGTGTCATTACGTAACGGTAAAAAGAAACAATATCCCTTTAAGACATATTGCTATAAACCTTTAGAAGAAACATTTAAAAATTTTCTTAAACGAAAGGGGTTCGAATCAAAGTGTCAGCTTTGGAGAGATCATAGATCTGTTCCAGGGCAATATGATGACATTTATGATGGAAATATATGGCGCGAGTTTCAATCTAGTTAAAAAAACAATTTTTTTGATCGACTTAAACTCTTATGCTATGATGCTGAATTTTGATTTTTTCCAGCCTTTCGAACATGTAAAGTATTCAGTGGGTGTTATTTATGGCGTTGTACTAAACCTTCCACGCGACGAAAGATTTAAAATAAGCAATGTTATGGTAATTGGCATTATACCAGATAGGGAAAGGAAACCTAGTATTAACACGTTTCTGCAACCTTTAGTTGATGAACTAGAGTGTGCTTGGACGGATGGATTTCAGATGCTTACATATGAATCACCAAAAATTCCAAAAACAATTAACAATTGCCATTCTTTGTGTAGGTTGTGATATACCGGCTACAAGAAAATTGTGCGGTTTCCTTGGTCATAATCACTTAAGAAGATACGGAAAATAGAAAGCGCTAAAACAAAAACAGAAAGAGAAAATTTAGAGTCACTTTTTGGCGTGAGGATTTCAGAATTTAAACCGATTAGATTATTTTGATCCCATTAGAATGTCCATAATTGATCCCATGCATAATCTATATTTGGGAACTGCAAAGTATATGATAAAACTTTGGAGAGAAAATGGAATCATCGATGACAAACAGTTTGAAAGTATACAGATGAAAGTGGATTCAATGGATGCTCCTTCAACTCTTGGTGGCCTCCCCAGGAAAATAGCCTCGTCATTTGGCGGTTTTCACGGCAGAGCAATGGAAAAAATTGGTGTAATGTGTTTTCAATCTACGCATTGAAAGGAGTTTTACCAGACAGACTTCTTAGTCATTGGCGCTTCTTTGTACTTGCCAGTTCATTAATGTGTAGTAGGCGTGTAACCGAACAACGATATCAAATTTAATCGATCAATATTTACTGGCATTTGCAAAGGGAGTTGAACAACATTATGGTAAAAATGTAATAACGCCAAACATGCATCTCCATGCACATTTAGCGCAATGCATGCGAGACTATGGCCCTGTGTATGCATTCTGGTTGTTTTCCTTCGAGAGGTACAACGGGCATTTGGGATCATTGCCAAACAATAACCGTTCGGTTGAGGTCCAGTTTATGAGACGTTTTCTCAGAGATTCGCTTGTTCAAAATATATCTATACCACATGATATGAAACAAAAATATGAACCTCTAATAAATTTCGATAAACAGAAAGATCAGTCACAAAAACTGACCTTTGAACAGCGGGATATAATATATACATTATCCGACCCATTTACACTCATAGAGAGTGAAAAATGGGATACTATAGATCTATACCAATCAAAGTGTTTATCTAAATGTGTTTTAAATGAAACAGAACAATCAGATATTTCAAAAATGTACAAACGCATTTATCCGGATATTGATTTTGAAAACTGTGTTATTTCGCCATCTTGTCGAAATGTAAAGCTGTGATATCGGAAAAGAAACTGTTGGATCTTTTTATTCTAGATACAAACGCTCTTCATTAATATTTGCAAATTGGCATTCTAGTTGTGGTAGGATTGTTAACGATTGTGAAAAAGATCTTGTACCGGGTGTAATAGATTATTTCATTCTACATAACATTTTTTATAACGGTAAAAGTATATCCCATATCTTAGCAAAAATATCATGGTATTCATCTATTCCTGACCTCAAAAAATATTGTGGTAAACCTGTCGAAGTCTGGTCTAGACAAATAGATATTCCAGGAGAAAGTTCATTTATGCCTATTCAACGTATACGTTGCAAATGTGTGCATGTTGCAGGAAAGGTGCGGAATAAAAATGTGCTATTTGTTTGTCCTGTCAGCAGAACCTTAGAAATTTAAAAGAAATGGCCGTTGGTTAACTGCATAGACTATGTATATTTTGATCATGCAACAATGACAGTCTTTCGTCTACTTAAGTTACTTTTAGTGCTGTCAAAATTTGTGTCATTAGTATTTTCTTTTGTTCTAACGTTTTCACTTGTACATTAAGTTACTCACTTTCTGTCACTTTTATATATGATAAAGTTTCAAGTTAATCGGTACATACGTTTGTTAAAAATATACTGACACGTTTTCCTAGCCTTTGGCAAATTGCCAGCGTGTGTAAGATGACGTAGTTTCGACACAACATTATTATGTAAAGGAGGGAATTTGTTGACATGCTTTGTCGTCCTAGTTTGATCAAGTGTGAAAATGTGTCGACGTATTTTGTCGCAAAGGTTTTACAAATGTGAAAATGTGTTGACGTTTTTTGTCACAGCCTGTGGACTTGTGAAAATGTGTTGACGCATTTTGTCACAGCCTATGGACTTGTGAAAATGTGTTGACGTGTTTTGTCACAGTCTGTGGGCTTGTGAAAATGTGTTGACGTGTTTTGTCGCAGTCTGTCGAGTTGTGAAAATGTGTTACCGTATTTCTCACATCCTATGAACATGTGAAAATGTGTTGACGCGTTTTGTCACATATTCTTTGAACTTGTTAAAATGTGTTGACGAGTTTTGTCACAACCCGTGGACTTGTGAAAATGTGTTGACGTGTTTTATCACATATTCTTTTGACTTTTAAAAATGTGTTGACGCATTTTGTCACAGTCTGTGGACTTGTGAAAATGTGTTGACGCGTTTTGTTACAGTCAGTGGACTTGTGAAAACGTGTTGACGTATTTTGTCACATCGTATGGACTTGTGAAAATATGTTGACGAGTTCTGCCAAATATTCTTTGGACGTGTGAAAATGTGTTGACGCGTTTTGTCACTGTCTGTGGACTTGTGAAAATGTGTTGACGCGTTTTGTCACAGTCTGAGGACTTGTAAAAATGTGTTGACGCGTTTTGTCACAGAGTTTGTAGATTAGTGAAAATATGCATGAGGACGCGTTTTATCTTATGAAAAATGTGAACGCGTTTTGTCACCAAACGTGTGAAATTTGGCGACGCCGTTTTTCACAAAATCTGTTTTCTTGTGAAAATGTGTTGAAGAGACTGATGATAATGTGAAAATTTATTGCCGTGTTTGGTCCAAACTCTTTGTTCATCCATTGAAAAATTGTAAAATATTGAAACGTTTGAAGAGAATTTCAATACATACTCAAAATTGCGATGTTTTTGTACATTGAATTTCCTGCATGATTTTGAATGAAAATGTATTAATGTAGATTAAACGGAAAATTCTGTCAAATATAATAAATGCTAAAGATAAATTCATCTCCGAAATAAATATTTGTTATTGATACACTCGTTCATCTTAGTCAAATATTAACATGTTTTTACTGACGAAGTTGTGTTTCAAAAACTTAGATTTGCATTGCACACCTTTGTAAAAATTAACACATTTCCAAATAAGCAAACATTCTTGCATCTTTGTCGCGGTATGCGATGTAACACTAATCAAGAGTGTTTAACTGCAATTTTTATGAACTCTGATGCTGTCTCATAGTTCAGTTCTCACGTATCGCTGTATATATGACTTTTTCATCTAAGACCCGTTTAACTGAGTTTACGAAAAATAAAACTTGCAAAACATGGAATATATTTTCACGAGTAAACTACCTAAAACTTACAGATTTAATGTTCATTAAATTTTAATTAAACCTGAAACTTGAAATATAATGAACTTTAATCCAATTGTAAACTCAGTAAACCTGACATTTCATGCTGTGCGAGTGTCAATGTAATAGATAGAAACATGTGGGAGTACTTAAAAGAGGTAGAATACAGTGTGAATCTATGAGAGAGTATGATAGAAAATTGTATCCCTATGGTAGTGTTAAACTTCTACAGGTGGTAAGTTGTTTTAAAGCTCACACAACTACAGGTGAAAAGTCAGTTTATGCAGATTTTTGTGTGATTGAAGGAAAAGGGGAATCACTTCTGGGTAAAGATACTTCTGAAGCACTAGGTATTTTAGAAATTAAAGTCCCAGTCAACAAGGTCAAGGTCGATGAAGGTCAAGTTGACATGTCAAGTCCTAAAGAATCAAGTGAATCAAGTGTAAATCTTGCCAAGTCTAGTACTAATCTTAAATGTAAAAATGGGAACATTAAGGACTATGTAAAAGCTAAGTTTCCGGCAATTTGTTCAGGTCTTGGTAAACTTAAAGATTTCCAATTAAAAATTCCAATAAACGAGTCGATTGAGCCCGTCATTCAACCAACGCGACGTATACCGTTTCAGTTGCGTGATAAACTTGATGCCAAATTAGATGAGTTGCTCGATTTAGATATTATAGAACCAGTCGGTGGACCCTTGTGTTGGATATCGCCTGTCGTGGTGGTACCTAAAGCTAATGGGGACATACGTTTATGTGTAGACATGCGTCGTGCAAATGAAGCTGTAGAAAGAGAAAGGTATCCGATACCTACAATTGACGAGTAATAACAGCAAGATGTTTTCTAAACTTGATATTAAATGGGCGTATCATCAAGTTGAACTGGCTTCCGAGTCCAGAGGAATTACCGCGTTTATGACACACCGTGGCGTATATCGGTATAAGAGACTATTATTTGGCGTGAGTTGTGCTCCGGAAATGTACAACAAAATTCTAAGTCAGATTTTAGAAGGCTGCGATGGCGTGAATAATATTTATGACGACATAATTGTTCATGGAGCCACAGCTGAGGAACACAATGCTCGGTTGGAACGCGGTATTGAAATGTTTAGAAGAAAACGGGTTAACGTTAAACATTGACAAATGTGAGTTCGCGATGCCGCAGATCGAATTTATGGGTCACATTTTATCCGAACGTGGTATAAAACTTACAGAGTCTAAAGTTCAAGCTGTATTGGATTTTAGAAAGCCGACAATGCCAGTGAAGTGCGTTCGTTTCTGGGTTTAGTCAATTTTGCGGGAAGATTTATACCAGATTTAGCTACAACGTCCGAACCGTTACGTAAACTGACTAGGCATCTGTTTCATTCAAGTGGCAACAAGAACAAGAAAAGCTTTTCATAGGCTAAAGCAAAGTCTTGCGCAACCGAATACCCTTGGTTATTTTGATGTTAACGCGAAAACGCGAATAATCGCTGATGCGAGTCCTGTTGGTCTAGGCGCAGTGTTAGTACAAGAGATTAGAGGACAGAGTAAAATTATTTGTTATGCGAGTCGTAGTCTTACTGAAGTAGAGCGAAGATATTCACAAACCGAAAGAGAAGCACTTAGTCTTGTATGGGCGTGTGAACGTTTTCACATGTATATTTATGGCAGTGAGTTCGAGTTATTAACGGATCAAACCTTTAGAGTTCATATTTTCAACCAGGTCGAAACCTAGCGCAAGGATAGAAAGATGGGTTTTACGGTTACAACCGTATCGCTATAAGGTCAAGTACATTAAAGGTGGTGACAATATCGCAGATTCGTTGTCGAGATTATTAAATGTATCAGTAGTACGGAAGCCCATGAAGGACAGTGTTGAGGACTATTTGTACCAAATTTCTGTAAGTGCAACGCCGAAAGCGATGACGACGCGTGAAATTGAAATAGAATCAGGCAAAGATGCAGAACTGGAAGCGATTAGAGTGTGTTTGTTAAATGCTCAGTGGCAAAATTTGCCTTATAAGGAATATTTGCCAGCTCGAAGCGAGTATTGCGCAATCGGTAAGCTTGTTTTACGTGGAACGAGAATCGTGATTCCAAAGTCGATGCGTGAAAGGATATTAGAATTAAGCCATGAAGGTCACCGTATCGTTAAAATGAAACAAAGGTTACGCTCAAAGGTATGGTGGCCAGGTATTGACAAAGAGGCTGAAAAATTTTGAAAAAGTTGTCATGGGTGCCAATTGGTTTCGAAACCTTATCCACCAGAACCACTAAAACGTACGGAAATGCCAAACGGTCCGTGGCAAAAATATCGTTAGATTTTTAGGTCCGTTACCGTCGGGCGAGAGTTTGTTAGTAATTGTTGACTTTACTCGAGATGGAAAGAAATTGAGTTATTTAAATCCACAGTTTCAGAAAAAGTAGTCGAGACATTACGTAAGTCTTTGCAATACATGGTTATCCATTAGTACTTATATCTGATAATGGTCCACAGTTTGTGAGTGTTTTAAGAATTACATGCTTGAAAATGGTATAGAACACCGCCGAGACCTTTATATCCTCAAGCAAATGGAGAGGTGGACGACAGAACAGGTCACTTTTAAGACGCCTTAAAATAGCTAAAGCAGAAAATCGTGATTTAAAAACAGAAATTCAAACTTATCTGTTAATGTATAGGTCAACCCCTCATTCTGTTACTGAGTTTCTCCGGCAGAGTTACTTTTTAAAAGAAAGTTAAGAACTAAATTACCAGGTATTGATAACATAGAACTGATGATTTTAGTGTGAAAGATAGAGATAGAGAACAGAAGGAAAAAGGAAAGTATACAGTGATAAACATAGCAAGGCTCAGGAGTGTGAGTTAAATATGGTGATAAAGTTTTGATGAAACAAGCAAGAGAGAATAAGCTATCGACTACATTCAGTCATGATCCAGTTACTGTAGTTGCTAAACATGGTAATAGCGTGAAAATTGAGTCTCAAGGAGGTGTTCAGTATAAAAGAAATGTAGAGTTAAAAAAGTATGAAGAGAAAACCGGTTGAAGTCGAAGTTGAAAGTGACTCGAGTGTGAATGCAAGTGTAATTCAGATTTGTGTATTGGTGATAAACCTTGTGAAACGGAATTGAATAATAACAATAATGGGGATATGTGTTCATCAAGTGATAGACCAAACGTGAATAAAAGTTACCATCTAGGTTTAAAGACTTTGATGTAATATAAGAATCAAGTTCAGTTAGGACTTGCAAGTTATTCAGTGATAGTATTCATTTGTTGGTTAAGACATTATTCTCAGTTTTGGAAGACGTAACAGCGATACAGTTATATTTTAAGTTTAATGTTTGTTTAATTATCACT